>CM054062.1:168047081-168287788 GCA_028641055.1 Alopecurus myosuroides
CAAAACTTTACTTCTATTTATCTTGTTTCCATACAAAAACTTTTATACTTGCCGATGTCCCGAGAGACCAAAATAATCGCCTAGCTCTACAGTAATGTTGGTCAGCAGTAGATATAGTTCTTCAGCCACTTCTAGGATTTTGGATCATCCCCCGACGTAGCTCCAATGGAGCCTTGCTTGTGTGTTTTGGCTTGCTTATGTGTGTCCATAGGACTTTGTGCTATTGTGTGGTGTAGAATTTGGTTCATCTAGGCTTCTATATGTTTGTGGGGTGCTCAAAATTTGTAGATTTGTGCTTGCCCCGCTCTTGTTTTTGAATCGCCTCGTGTTAAATTTTTGCAAGCAAAAATGTTTGTATAGCATTCAAAAACAAGAATTTGTTGCTTAGACTTAGACTTGTTTTCGCTTCATACTGCGACCCGTCGTGAACCACCACCATCTCCCCCACAATTAATGAAAGCACCGTTGGACCTATATAGAGGACCATCAAGCCACACGAGCTGATAGCGTTGATACCAGTGATGCACTCCAACAGATAAAGCTCCAACAACGACAACTGATGAGGGGATAGTAACCCGGTATCCCAACTCCCAGGTGTGACCCGGCCCAAACGGCGGCTGGACCAAATCCGGCTAAAGACAAAGAAACTTCTGGAAGGCCCAGGGCATGTAACGTTCGTGACCCGGATTGTGGGTTGCGGTAAGGAAAGTTAGGGTTTGTGTATAGAGTTCGAGTAGGACTCAGGAGACGCTTTGTAAAGGCAAGCCAAGGGGGGTATGAGTGCTATATAAACCAACCCCTAGGCTTAGCCTCAGAGAGATTCGAGTCATAGTTGTAACACCTGTTATCGAGTATCCAGTATAATCATATCGAGAGCCGGCGAGTTGCTTTCCGGTTCTTAGATTGCTTTCGCCATGTCCTCCTTCGAGCTAAACCCTCTCCCAAATACCTGTGTCGACTTGCCCCAAGATCAGTTACCCCAGGTAACATCTGCCGTGATTATCCCACGACAGTTGGCGCCCACCGTGGGGCCTGCGTCCAAAGGTGTTTACATCACGGGAGAAGCTCGGAAGAGCATGAAGAACCTCATCGTCGGAGAAATCTACGTCAACAGCAAAGGAGAGAAGATGGTAGACGATTCTGGCTGGGGGCCAGAGTCAGATCACCTCGAAACCGGATCCATCGTGACAGTCGGCAGCGTCAACGTCTTCGTCGGTATGGTATGTACTTCCAGTTCGAATTGTGATAATATTGGATCTGATTCTGTGTCAGGAGAAGACATGTATGTCCGATCGGAAAAGGAAGAGTCGATTGGAACAACGGGTCAGATGGAGAGGGAAGATGATACCGAGTCTATACGGGATTTGTCGGAGGATCGATATGAAAGGGAAAACAGCGAAGAAGAACAGTACGAATCTACACCGGGCATCATGCGCCGGGTTGCAGTCTATGCGGCTCCCGCGACCAATCTCAATCAAGAAAACGCGGCCGCGGCGCCAGCCGGGGCGGTTCAGGCAGCGGCCCAGCAGCAAGGAGCAGTTGACCCGGTCTTGGTCCAGGTCGATGGAGAGTCGGCGTCTGTCACCAGTCGCCCAGCAGACGAGGAGCGACACGCGAATATGTTCGGGTTCCAAGCAAACCGGACACCGGGGGCGGGCCCCTCAAACCCGCGTCACCCGGCTCTGTTTGATAATAATTTGATTTTGGACCCCACAGTCTTGGCCACAGTTATTACCCCAGAAAACGCGGCAGAGCGTGTAAGAGACCTGGACGTGGCTCGTCGTGCATTGGAGCAGCAAAGAAGGCAAGTGGAAGCAGAAAGGCAGGGGATGGTCGCGCGGCAGCGCGAATTGGATGACCGAGAGATCCGGCTCCGGGAGGAAACGACAAGGATGCACCAAAGGCACCGAACTATGCTACCGGCAACAGGAGGGGTTATTAACCCGACTGCCCTGGTGTTCACGCCTCAAGATCAGCCGATTCCACCGACGAACCCAGGGACCATACCGCGACCTTCAACGGGAGCACATCCGGTAAACGCGCCAGCCGGGTTACCTTTGCCACAGACAGGGGCGACAGCCGGCAATACCATGCCGCCACCACCATCACGATTCCGCACACCAGCAGGTCATTACAACAATCCCATGGACAACGTGTACGCAGCAACGCTCGCATTAAACCAGATTCCTGTGGGAGACTCGCCTCATGCGGAAGGAACCCGACGAGCAATCGATCTGCTACACACCGCGGTAGCACAGCAAGCCAATTATCCGGATCATAGAAGCGGGATGCATGGGACGCCGTACGCCAGTCAGCAACAGGGCAATGTTCAAACAAGTGCGGCACAACGAAGGGAAGAGCAGCAGCAAATGCCGCCTCCACCGCGTATCCAGACAGTACCAGTAGTATCAGCAGCGCAGGCGGTGGTGGACAGTTCCAGAGCCAGAAGAGCCGGGGCCGGATCTGCTGGGCGCGAATTGCCGGTGGCGCCACACCTCGAGGCACCCCCAGCCGGGTCACGCGCCTCCCGGGTAAGACCACCCCCAACCACCCTGGCGGGACCCAGGTGCCTCTCGGACGATATCAGGGCAGAACCTTACCCGGAGAAGTTCAAAGAACCGGGGAAAGTAGTAAATTATGAGCCAACAATGGATCCAGAAACGTGGCTGAGCAGCTATGAGATGGCAATGTCAATTCGCAACGCATCCGAGAATCTCCAAGCCAAATTCATGTACTTAATGATGTCAGAGGGAGCAGCAAAGTTATGGTTCACCAATCTACCGGAAAAATCGATCAAATCGTGGGAGGAGCTAAAGACCGCATTTATCAAGCACTTTCATGGGACATGCAGAAAGTTATTTACTATTGATGATTTAGAAAGATGCGTTCAGAAGAAAGGAGAGTCAGCACGCAGCTGGGTACGCCGGGTTATGGAGATACTCCACTCGTCTACGGATATCCAGCCTAAGGATGCGCTACAAGCTATGGCAAAAACATGTAAGTATGTTCCTTTAGTGCAAAAGCTAACTCGCATGAAATCTAGTAGGAATGCAGCGGAGGTTACAATGGGAGAGTTAATGGATGCGTGCAACAAACACGCTGCAACGGATACCACAGAGGAGGAAGTTGATGACAAGAAAGCAAAAGCAAACACAAGTAGCAGTGGGAAAACCGGCAATGGATCGGCGCCAAACAATAATGGAAGTAGCCAAAACAAGCGCCCGTTTGAAGGGAATTCCGAGTTTGTAGCCAACACGGAGGCCGGGTCTCCAAGACCTAGATCCGAAGGAAATTTTAATACTGGAAATCACAATGGGGGGCACTACCAAGGACCTCCAAGACCAAGCAACAGTTGGGACATATTTAGGATGGCATGCCCGAAGCATAGCAGGAACGGCAAGCCGGCCAATCACTCATTGGAGCAATGTGCCGACTTACAAAGGTGGAAGAACGAGGAAGTGAACAGAGCCATGCGAGGTGCAGGCCGAGGAGGAGGCCCGGGCCTAGGTGGAAATTTGGGCAACGGACCGCCCCCAGCCGGCAACCCGCCAGCTGGAAATCAAGGTAACAATCAAGGGGGAGCGGGAGGTTTTCAAGCTAACCCCAAACAGCTGGGTCAATATCATGTGCACACCACGGGAGGCTCTAACAAGGATAAGAAGATACTGAAACAAGCAGTTAATTCGGTCTCTTCCGCTGTTCCAAGATATTTGAGGTGGTCAGAACAGGAGGTAACATGGAGCAGGAGAGATCACCCGGACAGGATTGATCACCCGGGAGTCTTAGCGTTGGTAGTAGCACCACAGGTCAACGGTTACGAGCTAAAGAAAGTCTTGATGGATGGAGGGAGTAGTATCAACATCCTATACTGGGAAACTTTCCTGCGCATGGGCTTAAAGGAATCACAGCTGCAAAAAAGTACAACAGTTTTTCACGGGATAGTGCCAGGTCATTCGGCATGCCCCGAAGGAAAAGTGGCACTGGAAGTAGCTTTCGGGGAGTCAAAGGACAATTATCGAGTCGAGTGGCTTACCTTTGAGGTAGTAAAGTTGCGCAGTCCTTATCATGCATTGTTTGGAAGGCCGGCTTATGCCAAGTTCATGGCGAGACCGTGTTATGTGTACCTACAACTGAAAATCCCGGGTCCCAAGAAGACCATTACAATACACGGAAACCGAGATATAGCAGCTGAGTGTGATGAGGGAGACGCGGCAATGGCCGAGCAAGCCTGTAGGAAGGAAGAGCTCAAACATTACCGTTCCCAGGTAGACCTAGAAGAGAGGACAACGTCAAAAAAGCCAACTCCTGAGGGGGACAAAGCAAAAGTTAGGGCAGAACAAAACCCTAAGATGGTAGGCTTCATCAGGAGCGATACTTTCAAAACTCTCAGCAGGGAAGAAGAAGACGTACCACCATCCGCAGCTGATCACGTTTCAAGGGCGATATACCCGGATTGGCTAGCAAATCTGGTACTCATTACGAAAGGGCATAGCAAGTGGAGAATGTGCATCGGCCGTACCAACGCGAGGCCGACTCTCGAGAATAACTAAAGCAGTGTAATGGGCGGCAGGTTTCATACGCACTCTTTTCCTATCCAGGGTACCTAAGGGGACTGGAAGGTTTTTAATGAGGCGGCCTGCTGATAAAAAAAAAAGGAAGTTTCTTTCAATAAAAGAAGATGTTCTCGAGTCGTATCATGGTCTTTGCTTCAGTTACAAGTAAGTAACATTGTTATTATCAATACATCAGTATCATCGAAATACATTGCGTGAATATAGGTCTCCGGGGGGTGATCTGCTTCAATAAGTAATCACAAACCCGGAGACCCGGCCATGATGCCTATGAGTTATGGGGGCTGATTACTCGTAGAAACGGGTGCGGCTACAATCCTATAACTGGACGAAGGAGCCAAATTTCTTGATTATTCTTACTTAAGCTCGATGTGACTCGCGCTAAAGTGGCATGATCTGTTCACGTACGATTACAATCAAACTATGCAGCCCAATGGGGCTTGCTTGACCTTGTTTTTCGTATAGATGCAACGACATGGTATCCACGCGAAAGCCGGCTTACAGTACAAGATAATCAAAAGGGTCATCTAAACCACAAGTCCATGCAGAGTATAAGGCTAAAAAAGCCGGAAACTCAACAAGTATTAAGCATGACTTCAGTATTTATGTGAACAGCTATTGGTATTCAGCTTGGTAAACAGCAGTATGTCATCTGAGAAAGGCCACGCCCCCATAGCTCGTACTTTGGGTCATGGGGACTGGGGACTTCGAAACAGAAACAAACTGTTTAACTACCAAAGCCTGTAAACCTCAATTTCCGAGTATTGGGGACTTAAAGAAAAGTTCATCTATCAAAACCTACGATACTCGGTTAGCCGAGTCTCAAAAGGAAATTGAAAACAAAAATTCAAAGTATCGAGAATAAGCTTATACGTAACACGAGGATCGAGATTATCAAAAGCCAGGGGAGGCAAAGAGTTATCATAAGTTAACAAGCATACAGTCATAGTATCAGCACCAATGGTGCACAGGCGCACCGCAAAAAAAAAAAAAAAAATATATCATATCAGTCTCGAGAAACGCAAAGCACTAGGTAGCATCCTACTCGGCATCCTGAGAGCGGTCCTCCGGGTCTAAGTCTTGGACTTGCCCCTTGGCCTTGCCAGTAGTTTTACCCGGGCTCTTCACATCTGGACGAACAGGCGGAGGCACGGCTGGGGTAGAGGTAGACGGCTTTACGCCCAGCTCTGCTTCCCTCTTTGCAGCCTCTTCCTTCCTCCTAGCCAGATCAGTCGACCATTTGTCCAACATATCAATAGGGGGGGTGCCTCCACCAGGATAACCTTGCCCTCAGAATCATACGAGCTCATAATCGTGTTTAGATCCATCTTGTCGGCCAAAGCTGTGGCTGAAGGACGTACCGCAGATTGTATAGCTTTGAAATCCTGGGGCTTGAATTTGGATCCGTCAGCTTTAAACTCTGGGAACCCGGATACTACCTTCGCCGGGTCAAGCTTTGGAAAATAAGCCTTCGCCAGCGTTAAAGCCCGGGTCATCCCAATTCGGCAGGACGAACGCTTCAGTATTTCAATCCATCCAGGCGCTGTGGAAAAGGCCTGCATAAGGTTCTCCTCGCCCGGGTATACCTCAGAAGGCCACTTGATAGCATCCAGCAAAAGTTTCGTACCGGCAAAAAACGTCCGGAGCACAGTCTTCAGAGTTTTAACTTGAGTAATGGCATTCTCCTCCGGAGCAGCAAGGTTAGCACCTGCAATCGAAAAACACAAAAGCATATCAGTAATTTTGGTTATTACAACGGCAAAATGGAGGTAAGCAAGCTAGTTGCAAATAAACAAACTTACTTAGCAAAATACGGTAAGTGTCCGTAATCTGAGTCGATAAGTTCTTCAGCGAGGATTGGGCGGCATTATACTTCTTCTTGTATGTGGAGACATCTTTTTTCAAAGTCTTTATCTCCGCTTCAAGGGCCTCCCTACGCTTAACTTCAGCCAGCAAGAGCTGCTCAGCCTTAAGTAACGCTTCATCTGACTGAGTAATCTCTGCCTGCAAAGACCGGGTGAAGCTGTAAGCCGGATATCACGAGAGTATTTCCTCTGAGAAAATGATTACAGTAGATTATTATGCGAAGTACCGAGGATAATTACAGAAAATTATACTCGGAACTTGGGGACTGGATGTATAGTAAGAAGTGTCAAACAAGATTACCTGATGTGCTGCAGCCATACGCTCTAGGACATTTCCTTCCGAAGCTTTCATGGCGAGAAGAGCGCTCATTAGCTGGTTAAAATCAGCGTTATCCGAGTTAGATGACTCGGGTACCTGGAAAGAAGGGAAAGGAGCTTTTCTTGTAACAGGAGGTGGCACCCGGGTCATCCGAATGTCGGAGTCTGGTCCCCCTCCCGCGCTCGAAGCTGCTCCCTTCTCCTTCTCGCCTGCGTGCGAAGCGATTGGATACTCGGCGTCATGCCTAGCTGGCTCCGGTGGCGACACTTGCTCGTCGCCAGCCGCGGTGAAAGCATCATCAGCCGGCTCGTTCTCGACCCGGACCTTAGCCTCGGTGTCCTCCTGGTCGCTACTAATAACCGTGGCTCTGAAGAAGGTGCAAAGGCGCAATTAATCTTTGATTATGAAAAAAAGGGGATGAAAGTTCGGTATAATATCAGGAAAAGGCGCTTACCCGGTGTTTACCGGGAAGTCTGAGGGGAAGCCGTCACTAGACCCGGAAGAGACTGAAAAATGGCAAGAAAGGTCTGGGATTACATTACAAAGGAATGTCCGGAAAGAAATTCTGTTTACGATAAATACCAGGGTGTTGAACCGGGGGCGGCGAAGCGACCGGGTTAAGGGTCTCGTTGCCCGGATGGTTCCGGGTTACTCGGCGCCTAGTCGCGGGAGGCTCCTTCAGTTATGATCAAAAGGGGTGGAGATGGGGTTAGCCCCGGAGTGACGTTATGGGAACAAAAAACCAAAGTGTAATGAGATGAAGTAAAAACCTGGAGGGCTATCCTCTGGGATTTCCTCTTTGTTCCGGCTTTGGTGGCCAGCTCCGGCTCTTCCTCCTCGCTGGTGGATCCGCTCCTGCTGTCCGTTTCTTCTTCTTCGCTTTGGTCCTCTTGCTCTGAAAAATATCCGAGTTATAGCATAAAGAAGAAGAAAAGGCGGGATATAACGTGTGCAAGGGAATCAAGTATGTACCTTCATCCGAGTTAACAACATTGTCTTCCTCCTCCGCATCTTCGGAATTAGGAGGGGTGTCGACCGTCCAAAAGTCATCATCGGCCTGAGGAGAAGATGCCAGGATAGTGATTAATATCGAGTCAAGAGAAGAGAATAAAAGTAAGCTGTTAGAAGTCAAAATCAAGAGGTAGGAAACTTACTGCGGGGGCTGGATTCTCGAGGGTAAAAGGTTCTAGTCCGGCTATGCTCCGGATCACCTCGAGCTTCTCTGTTAAAAAACCCTTGATCGTCTTGTTCATATCACTAGGAGCAAGGGTACTAGGAGAGTATCGGATAGGGTCTGTGGGAAGACCCGAGTATTCGCACATCAGCTTCTCACGAATAGAGTTTGGCTGGATGCGGAAGCTGACCCAGGTCTTCACCAGGTTTAGCCCGATGAGACCTCGGGCTGACAAGATGGAGATCCTAGCTAGCAAAGGCAAGATCGCCTCCCTGTCCGAGTCAGGGGCGAAGGCGTTGAAAGTCTCGGAGATGTCAAGCTGACCCTCCGAGTAACCCGGCAACTTCTTTTCGCCGGGTGGAGAGGTATCCTGGCAGTAGAAGTATGAGAGCTGCCAGTGCTTCACATGAGAATTGAGAGTAATAGGAGGCATCAGGGAGTTCTTGCGGCGCTGGATGGAAACCCCGCCGCAAGTAAGAAGTGCGCCGTCGCCGCTTTCGCGACACGGCTTGCACTGAAAAAGTTCGACGAAAAGAGCCAGACTTGGCGGAGTGCACAAGTAAGACTCGGAAAGAACGATAAAATGGGAGATGTTTAAAATGGAGTTTGGGCCTATATCGAAAATACGGAGTTTGTAGTGGTCTAGGACGTCGCGGAAGAAAGGGTGACCCGGAGGCCTGAAGCCCCGGGTCACGTGTTCAACGAAACATATTACCTCGTCCGTTGCTGGGGAAGGTCGGGTTTCGTTGCCTGGTACTCTCCAGTGGATAGCTTCCTGTGGAGGTAGGGTTCCAAGCTCGACCAACTCCTCCAGTTTGGCCGTGGTAACAGAGGATTTCCCCCAATTGGCTGATATGGAGTTTGTGGATTTAGCCTTAGCCGGCTGTTTCCCCTGCCTCTTGGGTGCCATGGGGTTGACCTGGTAAAACATTGAAGGAAAGGGCGTAAGAAACAAAAACTCGGAAGTTAGTAGATAAGCAGTTACCGGCAATTTAAGCACAAACCGGGTATTGCCTTGCCGAGTCAAGTATGATGTGTCCGGGTATTGTGTGCTATTACAAAATCTATGGAGCTTTCCGTAAAAGCAAATGTTTGGAGAAGTTATGAGGGTGTTTATGTGCCTACCATCTGCGAATGATCCGGAGAAGTGAGATTTTCTGAGGAGGGAGAACAAGGGCGGAAATTTTATATGGCCCGAGCCTAGATTGGGGATCTTATTTCTAAATTTATGGCCATGTTAATGACTACTGGAGTTAGGAGAGTAATATAAGCTATGAATCCTACCTATGAGGATGTCTATGGTAAGTATCATTGAGCTAATCCGGCGCGGCCCGAGAAATCGCGGACTACTTGATTCAGATCTGATCTGAGGAAAAGATGAGAAATTGCGAGGATGAGCTGAGGGATACGAGGAACTTACCAAAGGGGATTGAAGTAGAGCTTTGCGGAGACAGATGGCGCAAGATTGATGTCCTTTCGAGGTTGTTGGTCGGCGAATCGGGCGCTTGGCGGCGGATTTGGGAGTTGGAGTGAGTCGCGCGGTGGCGGAGCGCAGGCGACGGCGGATGGGCTCCGGCGAGGTGCGTGGGGCTTCCGTGGTGGCACTCCGCGAGCTCAGATTTGAGAAGAAGTGAAATGGGGAAAATGAGCCGTTAAGAGTTGGGTTTGTTCCTTGAGCTCTATTTATAACCGCCCGGATGGAAGGGCTTAGCCTAACGGTCGAGACCCGGGGAGTGCGGAGTAATTGGCCATTTCGAAATTTGAAAGGCACGTTTTATGCGCAGACCAATATGATCCAGAGAAAAAGGAAGGGGAAATTGCCTTCCTCCTATCAGCGGTGATTATCAAGAAGGATGTGGGGTCAGGGAGTTTCCTATTAAGATTTAAGTCTGGGAGATTAAGGGAGAACCTAAGAAGGGAGAGCCGGGTCTTTACCTGGCTCCCTTGGTACCAGTCACGGCTATTCGTCGACGCGCTGCGTCTTGATCCTCATGTGTTTGCATCTAATATTTCTGTAGGGAATAGCCAACGCTTCGAAGAGTAAATCTTGGAAGCCCAAGCTATTCTGGGGACTACTGATGAGGGGATAGTAACCCGGTATCCCAACTCCCAGGTGTGACCCGGCCCAAACGGCGGCTGGACCAAATCCGGCTAAAGACAAAGAAACTTCTGGAAGGCCCAGGGCATGTAACGTTCGTGACCCGGATTGTGGGTTGCGGTAAGGAAAGTTAGGGTTTGTGTATAGAGTTCGAGTAGGACTCAGGAGGCGCTTTGTAAAGGCAAGCCAAGGGGGGTATGAGTGCTATATAAACCAACCCCTAGGCTTAGCCTCAGAGAGATTCGAGTCATAGTTGTAACACCTGTTATCGAGTATCCAGTATAATCATATCGAGAGCCGGCGAGTTGCTTTCCGGTTCTTAGATTGCTTTCGCCATGTCCTCCTTCGAGCTAAACCCTCTCCCAAATACCTGTGTCGACTTGCCCCAAGATCAGTTACCCCAGGTAACATCTGCCGTGATTATCCCACGACAACAACCTTTAAAGAAGAAAAGGCGTGAAGAAAACCAACCAATACTGACCAGAACCTCTATGTTTGTCTGTTTGCAAAAGACTCTTTTTACCTTGTTGGCTAAATGTCGCACTTTTTTTTGTTATGTTCCCTTTTAAAATACCAAATAAGAGAAATCCCCTTTTAAAAGTTATATACCTCCCTCCTCTGGAGAAAGGTGCAAAAGAAGTATTTACATGCCATGATGCGTAACCTCCTAAAAAGCCAATCAAAAGAGCACAATTCACTATTCGACGTACGATGACGCTAGTCGTATCTTGTCGGACAAACGTAATTAAATAAAAAGCTAACAAGATTAACATGCTTTGTTCTAATTTTAGGTTGATACCTAACCAAAGCATGCGAACTACTGACAACTCTTTCTAAACCAAGGAATTAAGTGATTTAAGACACCTTTTAATCGAGTTGGTAAAAAGGAGAAGTCACGAGAAAATAAGACGATGACCTATTCGTTTACTAGTCAATAGGATATCATGTGTATCTACTTTGGAAACCAAATTTTAATAAGACATTGTAGTTACTATGAAATTCGAGGTTTAGAAATTAAGTGAACGATGGAATGGTTATGATAGATCTAGAAAACAGCAGCTTTCCTGTTCTTGTTTCTTTGTGTGCTCTTGATTGAAATAAATTTGTGTTTTGTTCAATCTTGCTTCCTAACTTATATGGAGTTGTTAGGACTTGTTATTATGTTGTTTTCTTACAACAAATCTACCCTAGAAAGTGTGTGCATGATTGGAACTCGAATAAAAATGAAATAACATTTGTCACCTTCTAGTTAATTATTTGGGATTATTGTGAGAACTAGATATGTGTATATTTTCTTAGTAGATTTTGTGCTATGTTTATTGGAGTCCAGTACCATTTAGGTACTGATATTTTGATGCTTGTACCTATGTTAGCTTGCATGTCTCTTCATAGTAAAGCATGTGTAATCATTGCTATCAGTATGCACTAGTATTGCTTCACTAGATTAAATAGCATTATATTTTTATCTGGTATGCAAAGTTTTTTTTCATGAGTAATCAGAGGCTTAGTACCTATTTTTACTTGGTATTAGTAGGCCATAGCCCACTGGTCCTATTGTATTTTGTCTTGAGGATGAAAATCCCCAACCATACACATGTGTGAAAATAGCATGTTTCACTATGTGATTGATTTATATTTTCCACCATGGAAAATAAAATTGTTTCTTTTCACTTATGCAAGTGAGAAGTTTAATTTTTATTAGTAAATACTAATATGTTTAGGTGTGATCCTTTTGTTAGCATAATATTCCTTAGGGGTATCATGTTAAGAAATGTTTCACTACCGTGTGCTTAAATTAAATTGTTCGCAAATAAAATAAATTCCTCTTGATTGGTAGATTGTTTGTGAATAATTTTAAATTGAGTGTATGGATTTTTGAGAAGGTTTAGATAACTTTTCATTACTTGCATAGCTACTGGTTGTGTGAGTTATACCTTGCTTGATTGCTAGTAATGGTTTAAAGAAAAACAGAAATTGCTAGAAGAAATTTCTGCATGTTTAATAGTTGTATCATGGGATTGTTTTGATGTTGATGCTTACTAACATGTGTAAGTTTTGTGTACTGTTATTAGGTACACTTATATTCATGACTTTCTTGTTTAGTTTAAACATCATGATAGCATTGTTTGCTTCTCTAGAGTGAAACTAGTTCACCACTAGAAAATGGTGATTTTTGCTCTAGTATTACCCTCTTTTTATTTTATGAGTATATTTGTGGATATATCATGTTTAGGAAGTTATTACTTCTGTTATCATGCCATGAATTATTTAGTTGCATGTTCTATGGTTATAGGATATGATTATCTCTTATAGCATGCTGGTGTAGATTTGTCATACTAGTGTGTTATTTGTGCAGTCCTGTTTTTGTTATGCCTGTGTAATAGGAGTTTTTACCTGGTGTGAAGATGGTGTTTTAGAATACCTTTATTATTGTATTCATTGGTTTTTATCTACTGGTTGTTTGCTAATTGTTCATGATTGATGGATTCCAAAACCTCTAATAAACAATAACCTAGTGAATAAATAGTCTATTCATCTGTGGTGTTGTTTGCTTGCTTATTGGATTTTGTTTAAATGTTTTACCTTAGCATGAGTTTATACTTGTGTTATGATTGTGTTTAAGAGTATCTTATGAAACTAAAACATACAACTAAAATCATGAACTTAGTAAGTGATAGTTGCTTGTGGTTAGTAATATCCACTGCCATGGGTATTGTTCTGTCTGTTGGTTGTTACCTTAGCAACCTAACCTTTTTGCACCCACAAGCTATACTTTTAGCTTCTTATATACCTTGTTATGAGAGTGGTAGACCACTCCATATGTGGTATGTAATATGTGAGATTTAGCTAGAAACTCATGAAATAATTGACGGTACTTTTCCAGGTAGTTCTGCACTAAAAGGAACTAGTTGGCAGTAGTGACGTTATCAGAAATTTTTAAAATTTGGTGGTTGAGTAAATTGATGGCTAGAGAATTTTTTAAAAGTAAATTTGCTAATTTAGGGATGTGCCCCACCTCCCAAGAAAAGTCAAAGGGGGGAAGCACCTGCACTCCAACACTAACATTGTGTTTGTTGGCCCTCCCTTAGTCCTCGCTTGTGAATCTCGGGGACGAGATTCTTTTTAAGGGGGGAAGACCTGTCACATCCCAATTTTGGAATACCTGTTAACACAGTTGTTTTGCTAATTGCTTGATAATTAAACTTTGATTGTGACAATTAAACTTTGGTTGTATTTGTTTGAGAGCAACTAAACAAACAAATTATATAAACTTACATGGCTAAGAAATTGAAAAAAAAATATTCAACATATTGTTCCAATGACTTTGACAATATTTTCTAAAGTAAATATTGATCAAAGAGTTTTACAAAACTATCTTATGAACCTACTACTTGTTGAATATTATTCCAAGACCTAAATTAAGAAAGAGGAAACACTAAATAACTTTCCCTAAAAGATTATCAGAAAAGGAGGCATTCTTAGATGCTTCACCAAAATATTACCAAATGTTTTTCCAACCTGGCAAGCTTAGAAACAAAGGTATTAGAGAGCATTGACTTGCTATCTCTAGTCATATAAATATTTTGGCAAAAGGATTGATAAAGAAAAGCCTAGTGCTTTATTAAATAGAAATTCCAATATTTCTAGAAACAGAAAACTAAAACAAGTTACTATTGGAAACTTTCCTCAAATAATTTGAAATTCATACCATTGCTTCCTTATATCAAATAAGGAACACACACAAGAGGAGACCAAAAATTGAATCCATTAAAGCCCTGAAAACATGAATTTTCTCCACAGCAACATTTGGGATTTTGAACAAGTTTGTTCTACAAACTTTTTCCAAATGACATGAAATAAATACCACATGCTCTATATCATAAATGAGGATGAAAACCAAAAGGGCACAAGTTTTTGAATAATTTAAGTTGCCAAAAACCCCTTTTTTCTTGACAGCACCTTTTTGAAATTTGAACAAGTTTGTTCTATGAAGTAACTCAAAATGACTTGAATTTTCTACCACATAAGGAACACATCAAATAAGGAATGTGTGCCAAAAATTATCATTTTTGGAAACTCCTAAGTAGTCAAATAAATTCAATGTCCATTTATGTAAGAATTCAAATTTGAACAACTTTGAATTATCAAGTTTAGGCAAATGAGCCAATTTTCACATATGTTATGTATCTTAACTAATAAGAATTTTGGGCAAAAGGAGTTCAAATTATAACTTTGTTTGCTTAGGGAAAACATCCTTTTTCAGAGAGTTCAGGGACCTACTTGTAATTTTCCAGGGACTTAATTGTAAGCTGAGTCACATGGTCATCTTCTTCTTCCTGTAGATGACGCAAATGGAGGCATGGGAGCCCATGCTCCATTGCCTTCGAGTAGAAGGCTTCTAGTTGATTAAAAACCCGTATGTGGTCTCTTACCTGCCCCCTCTCTCTCTTTCCCCCTCGAAGCCCTCTCTCTCTCTCTCTGAAAATAGCCAACCCAAACCCTAGGCCGAAATGGCCGCCGTCGATTCGGCCGCTGCGGACCTCGCCGCCGGTCGCCGTTGGCTCCTTTGTCTCCGCCTCGT
This sequence comes from Alopecurus myosuroides, assembly GCA_028641055.1. Lineage (NCBI taxonomy): Eukaryota > Viridiplantae > Streptophyta > Magnoliopsida > Poales > Poaceae > Alopecurus > Alopecurus myosuroides. The sequence goes on from CM054062.1 coordinate 168,061,691, forward strand.
CGAGTAGTTGCTCGGTGCTCAAGGAATCGAGAAGGAACGTCGCGTGGTGGCCGCGCCATCCACTTTCGTCCTCGGGGCCGGCGAGCTCCGTCGACGGATTCCGGCCGCCTCGGCCCTTCCCCGCCCTAGCCGAGCCCTCCATCGCACTCAAGGTGAGCAGGGGAACCTCCCCGACCGCTTTCCCCTCTCCCTAGGCCTCTACGTCGTCACCGCGCCGTGGTCGAGCTCCGGCCGACGCGCGCCGCCGTCGCCGGCCACCCTCCGATGGTTCCCTGGAAACGAGTCCCCTCCCTTTTGGTTCCCCTCGTCGAGACGAACTCGTAGACGTGTTATTTTTGCAAAATGGTGCACAGACGCGACAGGTTCGTGTTCGCCGGAGACGTCCCGCCGGCGGGCTGACGTCACGCCGACGCCAGCGTGCGCTGACCCCGCGCGGTAGGGTCAAACTGGCAGCTGGGCCTCGCCTCTGCGCGCGTGGCAGCCACCGTGGCCCCTGGCCCGCGGGTCAGTGGCATCGGGTGGATTTGCCCGCGGTGAGAAACAGATCTGGCCGGCCCAGATCCAGATCTGGCCCAACAACAATTTTTTTTCCAATTTCTTTTTCACAGAAACTTGCATGGTTACTTTTGGCTCAAAAAGGAAACTTAAAATATGAATTTGACCAAACTAAAATTTACAGTGGTACCTCAACTAATTCTAAACCATCTCCAAGCTGTAGATCTACATTTGGATGGATAGATTTGAAATGAAAAATGATTTGGCAACAGGTACCAGAAACACAAAAATGAGCACCATTTTTATTTTACAACTCAGAATGAAGTGAGGCCAATTGCATTGGAAAGCCCTTGGAATTTCCTAACAGGAGCATTTAACCTCGTTTCCAAATTCATTGTATTTTTGAAATGGCATGAAATTTGGTAAAACACCAGAGAGCACTTTGGTGATTTTTACAAATTAATTAAAGATGAATTTTGATGCAAACTCACTTGGATGGTCTTGTATATGTTTAGGACTATCCAAAAATATAAGGGTTTAATTTTTAGAGCATCCTACAAAATTTGGTGGACAGATCTTTAAAATGCATGTTTCTGCCATTTTGGCATTTTTAGATAATTAATTTGTGTGAGTTATTTTTGTGTTTCCATATTGTTTTCTAGCATGTACAAGTTGTGTGAACTTGTTTTCTAAGTGTTACTTAGCTATTTTAGCATGTTAGAATGTGTGGACTTGAGTGGATAAGAAATAGGATTTATATTTATAGCATATGTTTTATCTCTAGTTCATTACTTGCATATAATTTTTGATTGATTAATTTGTGTGCAAGTGATTGAATTGTTGTGGTGAGATATTAGATACAGCACCCTTTTGATACTTATATTTTGTTGTTATCACCTCTGCTAGATTGCATTTGAGTTGGTAGAAAAGCATTATTAGCTTTGTCATGACTATGAGAATGGTTATGGAAAAATTCCCTCATGTGTGGAATTTTGACATAATCATTTGTGGTTTTGTGACCACATATTTTTGGGTTGTATCCATAGGTCCAGTAGCATTTTGTTAAGGTTGTTATGAGTACTTGACACCTAAAGTTTTCACATGTGTGAAAACAATAGCATGAGTATCATTACCTTGCTTATTTTAGCACCCTGTTATTTTCTGCTAGTATTGTTATTGCACTAGAAGCTTGTTTAGTCTTTTGTTAAATTTTTAGCAAGTGGACCAGAGGCATTGTGACCTCTTAATGCTTTGATATGCTAGTGGAACACCCACTGGTTTCATTGCATTTTTGGTGGAAACATTATTTCCCCCACACTAGATGTGTTTCTTTTATATATGTTTTGAGTAGATCTTTAACTGCTTTTTAGGCTTATTGCTAGATTAATTCTCATGAGACCAGTACCATTTAGGTACTGTTATTTTGGTTATAGAACCTCTAGATACTTTGTGCTTGTGTTTGAAATAGATTTAAATAGCAATGCTTAAAGTCTAAATTTCATACTAGGATATTCATGTATGCTTTTTGTCTTGTTTTACCCTAGGGAAAAATATGAATCTTTGGTATGGAAACCAGAGGATGGAATGTCCTTGTGGCATTATTATCTTAGGGTTTTCACCTCTGATAGGTTTCCTCTTAAGTAGCATAAAAGCATGAGTAACACTTGGATGACTAGGAATTAATCTCCTCACATGTGTAGCCTTTTAAGCATAGTTTTCCTTGTTTCCTAGCTATGCTTTTTATGTTATTTTGTGGAATCCAGTAGCAATTATGGTACTGGTTAGAGGAGTATTTTGCCTCTGCTAGCTTGCACACTTGTGCATAAAATTAACTAGTGTAGCCTAAACTAGTCTAGTATTTTTCCTAAATTTTCTACTAGTATGAGTAGGAGTTTTTGGATGCTAGATTGTTTGTTTGGAGCACTTTTATAAAAGTGACCAGAGGCTTATTAACCTCTTGGTGAGCATTTTTGCTAGTGGAACACCCACTGGTACTTTTGCATCATGGTGGAAAATAGGCTTGACTTGTTGTCATGAGCCTTTTTCACCACTTGAGTATTTTAGCAAATTATATGTGCTGGCCATAGAGATTGTTGGGGAAGTTTTTAGACATAAAAATGTGTTTTATGTGACACCCTACTGTCTAGTAACATGTGCTCTACCCCACTGGTCCATGGTGTTCTTAACTAAAAATCATTGAATTGGCCACACATAAACACTAGGAAAAAAGCAGACTTTTCAACTATAGTTTTTATGCCAATTTTTCTTAAGGGAAAAATTGAGAACTTGGGTGGTACTTCTTGATTGCTTGCTGTATGTATTACTTGTAGCCTTGTTTGTCTTGTTTGGTTCTGAATGTGTGTCCTTTATTCTCTTTTTATGGCGTTAGAAAACGAAGAGGAAGGAAGTGTCGGGAAGCTCTGTTTCAAGTTCCAGTCACTCCAACAACCAGGGACACAAAGAGATACCAGGCAAGCCATCCTGATGCTTGCTGATACAATACTTATCATTATCTATCATGCATGTTTTACCTCTGAAGTTTTACAAAAAACTTGATTATCAAAACTATTTTTTATGTGGAATTTACTACTATATTATAGGTTACTATCATGCCAGTAGTTAAACTTGGTAATACCAAGCCCATAAGCCACCATATGGTATTTATTACCATCAAATATATTAGTCCCTAAGTGGACACCCTAAAATTGTGATTCTACAAAACAAAGGCTTTACGGAAAAAACCGGAGAAAAGGCGGATCCTTGTTCTCCGGAGGAATGTGAAAGTGGTCATTTTTGAGAAAATGGTGTTTTTCAAAAATGACACATAACCTAGTCTTCGCCGGACAACCTTTACCGTACTGCCACCCTACCCCAACATGGGCAAGGGGCTTAACTTGAAGTTTGTTCTTATTAGTGTGTGCTATCTCAATGTGCTATAGGGGATGCGATCCTCTGAACCGAATGTCGTGGAGACATATAAAGTGTGGGATTAATTTTCCCTCCGGACGCATCAGATGAGGCATCCTGGCTTGGCGGGGATTAGCTCGGTGCCGGGGGTGTGGTAAAACTCAACTGAGAGATAGGCATATTCTAGCTTGAACATAGTGGATGGTTATGATCAGATACCTGATGTTTACATACTGTTGTTACAGTCCGTGATTGTTCACGGGAGGTGTACTGGATCTGGTGGATGTGTACACCTCTGCAGAGTATAACTTTTTCGAAGAAGCCGCGTCCTCGGATATGGACAGTTGAATGGCCATGTAGCTAGCATTGTGTCAATGTTTTCAAAAAGAGTTTTTGAAAGGGAAATTTTGGAAAGGAAGTGTTGAACTTGTGAAGTTCGGAAAGGAAGGAACTTTGTATCTGCGAGATACTGATGATGGAAAGCCAGGTGTTGTTATACAAAACAAAATGTTTTGCAAAGAAAACCTTTTCTACCCTAAGCAAGAATTCTGGAAACTGATTCCAAGAAGTTTTGCAAAGAGAAAATATTCTTTAACAAAACTTAACGAAACCTCTTGTACATGTGATATCTACAAGAGAAATAAAACTAGATTATTTTCTTCTGAAGTATCTTCTTCAACGAAGATACAGATTAACCTGACTGCAACTATGGTGTCATCATATATGAACACCATTGATAGTGAACCATATTTATAGCCTACCTATTCCACCATATAAGCATATTTGCATGTTGGTAAGTGATATGATGGATGTCTTGCTGAGTACATTCAAATGTACTCATTATGGTTTCGCCCCTGGTATCTACTTATCAGATTTGGAGAAGGAGCCTCCAAAGGATATCTATGAAGAGAAGTACGGAGTTGACGGCTTTGCGAACTAGGATCGTCTCCGGGTCAGCAGCCTGTAGGTTAAGGCGTGACTTGGGCTCAACTACGTTGTGTTTTTAATTGTCTTCCGCTGTGTTTGATAAGTTGCCTGCCCCATGTGGCAGTTGCGTTAAACTTTATCATGTGATCTTTTATGTAATACCTTTATGTATTCGTGTAATGGATGATGTATTTCTGTGTGCCAACTGTGTATGTTGTTCACGACTGATCTTTCTGGGATCGTGAATGTATGCATACGGAGGGTTTCAGACTGCCGGTCTGGGGTCCTTACACAGATTAAGTCCTAGCTCTTTTATAAGCACCAATTTTGTGCTGTCCCTGATGAACCAATTTCTTTTGCAATTTGGAGGAGCAAGTGTCAATCTAAGCATAGATTTTTTGCTTGGCTTCTTCTGCATGACAGAATTAATACCAGGGATATGTTAATTCGTAGACATTGGCACATTAATACTTCTTCTGATTGTGTCATGTGTCCTGGGCATGTTCTTGAGGATTGGAGGCACCTATTTTTCAATTGTAGCTTCAGTACAAGGATTTGGAACTACTTGCAGATCCCTTGGATACCTGGTTCACCAGCTTGTACTATCAGGTATGCCAGAAAACATTTTACTGGACCTTGTTTTGTGGAGATTGTGATCCTGGCTTGCTGGTGCATCTGGAAGCAAAGGAATGGAAGGATCTTCAAAAACATCAAGCCAACTTTTAGAGGATGGAAGGCCCTGTTTATACAGGAAGTCACTCTGCTTAAGTACAGGGTGAAGAGTTCACACTCTGATTTTTTGACATCATGGATTAATTCACTCCCATAATCCCTTGTATATATTGTACAGTTTTGTAAATAACCTTTTATTTATTTAATAAATGGGGGGCTGTGGGGGTTTCCCCCACAGTATTGGTGTCAAAAAAAAAAACTCCAAGAATGGACTCCACCTACTCCTTGATAGCTTCTCCTCCTTCAGCGTTGTTGATGACGATGCTTCACGATGACGACTTCCATCAGGCTTCAACTCTAAGCAGGGGGTCAAACGGGAACGAATGAGTAACGAGCGTTACTCAGCAAGTTCATGATATATAGTGGATGGTTTGATGCACTATCTACAGCTTTAGACTGAACAGAGTCATAAGCTAATGCAAGGTTTTGTAAAACTTTGTTCAAGAGGTTGCTTTTACTTCTGAAAACTATGACCGCCAGACCATCACAGGAGCTAGAACTGCATGGAGTTTCCTTTCCTGTAGCGTTCGCATTTCCTTCCCGGAACAGGGGGTAACATGCCACATCCTTTTACACTCTACAGAGGTGCATTACTTTACCCATGGGCGACCAAGACCATGTTGCACAACCAGGCTCGAGATCCTGTCCACTCCCCACTTAGGTGTGGGGCCCGGTTGTTGGTCCAAGCCAAACCGTGCTTCTCCGCACAACGCATGCCCACCCATTTCTACCAGCAGGTTGAACGCCTGATTCCACCCCTCACAGATGGTATCAGAGCGAAGCGACCTTAGGTTTAAAACCTTTTAGGAGATCTGTAGGTTGGTAAAGATTATAGGAAGCCATCTTATCTAAACCATATTTCCTACAATTATGATTTTCATTCACTTGAGAATGATATGATCATACTTGTATAGAATGTTCCTACTCAATTTGAGTAAATATACTTATCTATTTTCTTTATACCTAGGTATGAATAGTTAGAAGTCTGTCATGTATCAGTGTTATTGAGAAAAAGAGAGTTCTGACATAGTCAGAGATGATTAAGTCATAGTGATAACTACCCCCATTCTATGAATGAATAGGGTGGAGTAGAACATGGTATTGAGTTAGTATAGGAGTCGTCAAGAAGGAATAATTGGGAATCATTATCATTCATTAGACCATGGTAACTATGGGGCATATACCATATCCTTAGTTATCAACTCTAGAGGTGAGTCACTATAGTATAGTATAGAATTAGGAGAAGACATAAGCATTGATGGAAGCTACATTACTACTCCTAAGGTGATCAACAACATGAAGGATCAAAAGACGCCATGAGATGTTTAGCGTAATCAAGATGAAGTACTTTAGTTGACATGGTACCTAGTCCTATAGGGAACCAAGTTAGACAACAACTACTATAGGATCAATTTTGTCTTGGTTTATTCCATTGCAGTAATGCATGCAATTGGAGTAATCACCTGGGCAAAGAGTGGTTGTGTAGATTAGGATTATAGGGTACTATATACCTACTTGTAGTGTATAGCATTTAAGAGCCTTGGTACTTGAGATGTTTTAGTCTAAGTACTCTTATTTCACGGGATTTTGATGCATGAGTGATAAATGCATTTGGGATTTATTGGATCTTTGATTGACTAGATCTGTACACAAAGATTGAACTTGATGTGCAAATGCATGTGCAAACACTGAGTTATGTCTTGATGTTACTGGTCTAGAGGGTATAGGATTAGTATAAGAGCGTTCTGAGTTATCAGCAGTTGGAAACAATAACAAAAGCTCTAGAAGACTAGGAAGTCAAGAAGGCAACAGACAATGAAGCCACTGATGTGAATGGACCACATTCCACATCTTGTTTGGAGTTGGAAATATACTTCATCAACACATGGAGATATACCACAAGTGATGCCAAGAAAATAACATGAGTAGTTATATCCTAGAAGGAAATATGTAGAAGAGCTATAAGGTAACTTATAGAGTCACCCTGTATAAGTCAAAACAAAAAGATGTAGAAGGACCATAGGAAGTAACCAATGGAATAGGTTATAGTCACCTATAGGAAAGAGTTTAAACTCGAGGAAACTCAAAGATATTTTCACTAAAAAATTGAGTCTTAGTCAATGTACACTATGTTGTACAAGTTTCTTTGAGGGTATTCCTCTTGAGACTATTAGATTGAACCAAATGGAGTACTAAACATAGACAGTAACTAGTGTACTGGAAGAATCTTATTGGTAATTCATCGCCTAGTGGATGTACCAAATGTTCTTCAGAAAGTTGTGAGAGATAGGAAATCATACCTATTCATAGAAGAATGAAACTTGGTATCCACTATATGGTGGAAATACCACTTGTTCTTCGTAAGACCATTAGGAAGGCCTAATAACAAAACAGAGTTGTCATAGCAACAGGGTAAGTATTGGATCAGTATGCAAGACAGTGAAAGGTGAACAATCCAGACAAGAGGCTACACATGCCAAGGTCAACACAAGAAAACAGCTGTGAAGATTCAACGGTCTACAGAAGTTCTCTCTGCCTATCTTTACGTGAGAGAGGTTGAACTTCGGGATGAAGTTCTTGTTAAGGGGGAGATACTGTAACATCCCAGTGTTTGGGAAGTTATAAGGATCTAAATTTAATATGTGCATTTGCAAAGCATGCATCTAAAAGTACGGGAAATTTTGGCGCGAAAGTTTAAACGAATCAAAGTGACCAATGTTTCACTTGACATGATGAAATAGGTCTAGTTCATCTAGTCAAGAGTACATTTGGAGTGATCTTTATAACAAGTATCTTAAGAAACCAAATCATCTGGTTACACAAACCATAATTGGTTGTGAGCAACACAAACTCTCCACAACCTGAACCACAAGCTATAAGTGACTTGGGATAGATCACAAGGTAGCTGTAACCGAAAGAGGGGCGAGAATCTAAATATCATAACTGATGATCATACTTTCATAATTGAGTAATGCATAATTGGAACCATCTCATCAACAGAGGTGTTAGGTCCTCTCAAACAATAACTCTTTAAAGTTATCAACCATTCACACCACATCTTTCCAAATTATTCAGTAACTATTAAGTTAACCTTCACATGTAAATAACGATGGTTCAATAGAACATAAGTGATACAAACAAGGCATAACTTAAAACCCACAAGTGGGAAATGGCACCCAGGGGCCTACCAAGCGCAGCATAGGGTGGAGCCATGCTTGGCACCCACCCCCCCTAGGGGCTACCTGGCTCCCCTCCAAGTCTCCTTTGGACTTTGTCTTTGTTCCGGGTAAAAATGATCTCCGTGGATTTTCTGCCCCTTCCGAGAATATTTCTTTAAGAACTTCTCTGAAATACAAAAACACCAGAAAACAAGAACTGGCCCGGGAAGCAAGATTTGCTGGATAGCTATCTCAAGGTGGATTTTTAGTAATATAGGATGTCGAATGGAAGTCTATTTATCTTTACACAATGACTATTATTTTATAAATCGTGAACTATATTTTGTCATAATAGTATTTTCATACGCTCATGATTTGTCAATTGCCTAGCTATAATTTGTTCACCCATAATGTTTATTGTTCCTAGGAGAGACACCACTAGTGGAACTACGGCCCCGGTCCTATTTTCCTCAAGGATTACAAAATCGTTTGCTTGTTTTTCATCATCACTTGATCGTTGTTCTGTTTTCATTTAATCTTCTTCAACCATTCGATACAACTAATTCTCTAGTTTTCAGCAATATGGAAAGATTGACAACCTTCTCGGAAAGTTGGGCGCAAGAGAGAGTTTATGTTTGTGTCCAGGTCCACGCTTGTTGAAGCGCTATACAACAAGCAACCTACTGAGAGTCTTTGAAGTCCTACTGGATTGATAACCCTGATTCCATAACTGGGGTGAAAAGTACTGCTACGCTGCATCATACCTTTCTCTTGGGGTCTCCCAGCGAACGTGTGGTCCACGAAGTTTGGAACTTGGTAGACCCGCCTGATGTGGGTAAAACCCATTTAAAAAAATGGATATATAAGAAGAAAACACATGCGGATGGTAATATCACCATCTATAAAGCATGACTTGACACAAAGGGATTTTAATAAATTCGTAGAGTTGACTATGATGAGACATTCTCTCCCGTAGCGATGCTAAAATATGTTTGGATACTTCCAGAAATTGTTGCATATTTCGATTATAAGATATGGAAAATAGATGTCAAAACTGTGTTCCTTAACGGTAAGCGAACCAATGATATTTACATGGTACATCCCGAGGGATTTGTCGATCCAAAGGATGTTAGAAAGATGTGCAAACTTTAGTGCCCAATCTAGGGACTCAAGCAAGTATCACGAAGTTGGCATCTTTGTTTTGATGAATTTGTCAAAGGGTTTGGATTCATCAAGAACGGCGAAGAATCTTGCGTTTACAAGAAAATGAATGGGAGCAAAATAGAATTTCTTATCTTATATATGGATGACATATTGTTGATTGGAAACAATATTTTTTTTTAACTCCGTAAAGGATTCTTTGAAAAATATTTTTTGATGAAATATTTGGGTGAAGCAGCCTACATATTAGGCGTAAAGATCTATAGAGATAGATCCAAGCGCCTAATAGGGCTTACTCAAGGTGCATATCTTGAAAAGGTATTAAAGAGGTTCAATATGGATGAATCCAACAAGGGTTTTCTTCCAATGGTTCGTGGAAAACCACTAAGCAAGAAGCAATGTCTTCAGACGGTCGCCGAGCGATAAACATCATGTATACCATGATATATACAAGGAAAAATGGCTCCTATGTTCTAACTGTTACAAGCAGGTACCAGAGTGATCTAGGACATTATCATTGGACATCGATGAAAAATATTAATAAGTACTTGAGAAGAACTAAGGATATGAGGTGCTAGCTTTACCACTGATCCGGATGACTTCAATTCTCATTCGGGCTATGTGCTTACTTTAAGCAGGGGTGTCGTAAGTTGGAAGAGTTCCAAGCAAGACACCATTGCGGATTCTACATGTGAGGCGGAGTACATTGTTGTAGCAGAGGCTGCAAAGGAGTGCGTCTCGATGAAGAACTTCATCACATAACTAGGTGTGGTTCGAGTGTGGTAGAGCCGATGGAGATTCATTGCGACAACAATGGTGCCATCGCTCAGGCTAAGAAACCAAGGTCCAACAAGAATAATAAGCCTATACAACGTAGATATCACCTCATACGAAAGTTCATGAGTGAGAGTGACATCAGGATGTGCAGGATTCATATGGACCTAAATGTATATGATCGTTTGAAACCTCTTTCTCTTGCAATGCATCACCGGCAGGCCATTGGTATAAACTGCTTCAACCTTAACTACATTATTGACTCTAGTACAAGTGGGAGGTTAAGGAAATGCGTCCTAGAGGCAATAATAAAGTGGTTATTATTATATTTATGTTTCATAATTAAGTTCATATGTTTTGCGCCGTAATTATATTAGTTTTGGATGATGCATATTTAGAGGAAATTGATAATACACATGTGGAATTATAAACACCAAATAAAAGATATCTCCGGTATCTCCTCTAAGACTGGTTCGTATATTACTAAAAGTCTTGGTTTCCTGACTGTAGGCAAGGTGAGGAAGTGATATGGTGTTTCCGGTAATTTATGATCGGAGTTGGTGGAGAACAACGACGATGGATAGACCCAATTGATATGCAATGAAAGAGATTGTCAATAGTTTTCGGTATTTCCTCAGTTCACATTACCGTCGCTAAAATGTCATTTGACCATGAGAAGCATTATAGGACAGGGTACGATATGGTTCATGACGGGTATATAAAAAAGTTTCCGGTGACACGGTTATTAAAAAGTGGACGTCTCATTCATAGCAGAAAGCTTGTCGTTGTTATGTATGTAGTAGTCATGGGAATTGTTAGTCCGACGATGGAGATATACACTCTAGGCCCACTCAAGAATTATGTTGTTCATTATCATATGGCCAGGCAAAGGATAATCATGGAGATGATCACGGGAACATCGATAATACATATCGAGCAAAAGAGTACATGTCAGGTAACAAGGTTAACAACTATTTCACCCTGGGTTATGTAAAGTACCGCGAAGCATTAGGATAAAGTGATTGATAGTAACACGGTTCTAACGATATAAGATTATTTTGATATGTACGGGGATTATTAAGTGAATCAAGGTACCGCTAGTAATCATCCTCGCGGAATGAAATTATCGGACGTGTTAGTATGTAACTGAATCTACAGGGTCAAAGACTTAAGTTTCTGCAGCATTTAGATCATAGTAGCCTGATAAGATTTGAGGAGAAGTAACACCGAAGGTTGATGCTGACGTGATCACACGCTCGTTGGGAGACCCAAAACGGAAGGTATTATGTAGTCTAGTGTAAATTTCCCCCCGGTTTGGAACCAGAGTTTATCGAACCAGTAGGACTTCCTAGTCTTGAAGAAGTTTACTTATATCAACGGTGCCGTTTATTGAAGTTTAGCAAGCGTGGAACCTGCACACAAGCACAAACTCTCTCTTGCCCCAACTTTCTTGAAGGTTGTCAATCTTCCGGTCTTGCAGAAAACAGGAGAATTAAACGTATAGAGTCTTGTAGAGTAATAGAAGTAAGAACGTAACAACGAGGAAACAATGATTAAAAGTGCTTAAAAGAAGGTTGCAATATGAGGAAAATAGGACCGGGGGACATAGGTTCAGTAGTGGTGTCTCTCCAAAGAAAACAAATATGCTGGGTGAACAAATTACAGCTGGGCAATTGACAAATCATGAACATATAACAATACTATTATGACGAGATAAAGTTCATGGGTTTTAACATTGTAGGCATTACGTCAAGGCATATGGACCGCTATCTAGCATGCATGCATATCTAAAAGTTCACCTCAAGAAAGTTGACTAGCAAATCCCTTAGTATTAAGTTGCATCAACAAAGTGATTGCTTTGTGTGAAAAAACCAAATGGATTAAGAACAATACGTAATGTAAGCAGTGGTCCTTGTCCATAGACAAAAGCACGATTGTTTTCTCCCTAGTGGCAACAAAACATCCTCCCCCCGCACGTTTCTGTGACTCGGGGGGCAACAAGGAGGCATGAACCCACTATCTAGCATATAAACCCTCTCTTGGAGGTGAAAAAAACTGCGTGGCCAAGGTAATCATAAACACCGGAGAGCATTGTGAGACATTAAAACTCTCTACAAATATAAGTGAAGCATCTCAGATTGACATGAACAAAATAACCAGAATCTCATGGTTCATCAGATCCCAAAAACATAACATGCACAATTACATAACGGTGGTCTCGATCATGTGAGGCAGCTCACGAGACTCTAAACATGTGGGCATAAGGGAGAGAACAACCAACTAGCAACTGCTATGGAACCATACTCTCGAGATGAACTACTCACGCATCTATTCGGAGGCTATCATGGCGATGTAGAGGCCTCTGGTGACGATCCCCCTCTCTGGCAGGGTGCCGGCGAAGGACTCCAGAAGCTATAGATTGGACTTTCAAGGTGACGACGCCTCTCTATATATTTCGTGGAAAATAACTCCATCCCCGTATAGGCGAAGAGGTGGCGTGAGGTGCTGGCCAGGGAAGCCAAGGACCCACCAGGCACGGCGAAGGGAAGGGTCACGGCTGGCACCCTCCTGGTGGCCCCATGGCACCCCTCCGGCTCTTCACTGGATTCCATCTTTGTTCCGGGTAAAAAATGATCTCCGTGGATTTTCAGCCCTTTCCGGGAATATTTCCTTAAGAAATTTTCTGAAATAGAAAAACAACAGAAAACAACAACTGGCCTGGGCCATCTTGTTAATAGATTAGTCCGTGAAAAAATCTAGAAAACGAAGGAAAGCGGAAGAAAACACGTGGAAAACAAAAGGTGTTGGGTAGAAAACAAGCATGGAGCATCAAAAATTATAGATACGTTTGCAATGCATCAGCATCCGCAAGCTTAACTCCTGCTCGTCCTCGAGTAGATAAGTGATAACAAAATAATTTTGGAGGTGACATGAAGCCAACACAAATCTTGATTAACATTATGTAAAAGCATTGCAAGCTGAGATCAAAGTGCTTTAAAAAAGGCATGATAAATATTATCTCAACTAACGTAAACTTAGCAACCATGTTTCACATGAAAAGTAACACAAACAAAAGACAATGAATAATGAAGCACTGTAAGTGATACATTTGTCTCAATCATAGATAAAAACATAATAAAGTGGTATCCAGCTAGTGCATCATGTGGTAGCAAAACTTAAATGCCAGAACACCTTCAAAGTTTAAATGGTGATTAGATACAAATAATTTGAGAGCAAGCATTATCACAACCATGAATCAATCAATAATAAATTTTGGGACTATGCATGTTATACTCAGAATGAAAACTATGCCCTCTTATCTGGGGGATAAAGTAAGAAGACAAATACTCAACATAAAATTAAAAGAAAGGCCCTTCGCTGAGAGAAACATGGATTACTCATGTGCTAGAGATTTTTATTTGATAAACAGAGGTATTGAAAAAAAATTGAGAGAGGTGTATGTCTATGTCAACGAATGGTAATGAAAAAGTTATCATAATCCATGTCAAGCAAAGTGTTTAGACTGTTGAGAGCGATTTCCGTTGTTTCTTTATTAGTTGGCACTTCCCCCCACCTTTGTTCCACTAACCAGGCTAGCCATATTCACATCTACCCACCAACTTTCATCAAACCATGGGGAAGTGCCTTTTTATTATTATTTGGCACTAGCTTTCTTCAAATTTAGATGAGCACATATTCCATACCCATCGGGTGAAATAAGGAAGAAGAACTTTGCTTGATATAAACCATAATAAAATTTAAACGACTTCCTCATGAGCTAAAAGAAGAACACAAAACAAGTTAATAATTTTGAATGTTTAAAGGTAGCACACGAGAAATTTACTTGGAGTGACGGTTAAATACCACATATAGATAGATATGGTGGACACATTTGGCAAACTTTGGTTTTTCGGAGTTGGATGCACGAGTAGAGCTCATACTCAGTATAGATGAAGGCTAGCAAAAGACTGGGAGCAATCAACTAAGAGAGCAATAACAACCATTTTCATGCATAGTGACAAAATATCATTAGTCAAAGCATGAAGTGATATTACAAGTCAAAAACTAAATGATCATCAAGGCTAGAGGTGACATTGTTTGTAGTCATAATATGGTGTGAGCATGTGCCAAGTCAAACCAGATAAATCATTATAAGGAGAAATACCACAATACCATGCTTCAATATGAGAAAACAACACATGATTAATTTCAATGGCACATTAAGCACTCTCAGCTATTTGAGACTATTCATGATACATCATAAATAACTACGCACACAATTAAAATAACATCTAACATGACATGCTAAAGCCTAAGCCACATTTAAAACAATCTTCCTATTGCACCACTATAAGCATGAAATAATTTACTCTTCTCCAACACCAATCAACTTATTCGAAACAACTCTCAGAGCAAATAATCATTAAATACCTCAAATATAACTGAAGAAAACCCAAAAAGCTCTGAACAAGAGCTAAATGCATTACTAGCAAAAATTGGACACTCACAGAACAATAAGAGCGAAAACTAAAGTGTTCTAGGCAATGAAAATGGAGTGTGTCTCTCTCTAAACTAAAATATGCTAGGCTCCAACCATTTATTACAGCAAGAAAACAAAAAAAAACTGAAATCAAAATAAAAATGACGCCCCAAGAATAACACATATCGTGTGAAGCAATAAAAATATGCCTAATTTTTTTAAAATAAAACATTTTTATTAATTAGGAAAAAATACGCATTTTTTTTCAAAAATATTACCCAATCGGTTTGGCTGAAGCCGACTCGGCCTAGTCGGTGTGGCCCAAGCTGAGTAGAAGCTAGTCGGCCACGGCGAGGTCGACTGGGCGGTCGCCCTGAATTACCAGGCCATTGGGCTTTAGTGAAGCCGACTGGTTTTTTTTCCAAAAATATTTGTAAAATTGCCAAAATTAAATTGTTTTGAATGTCCCCACCACTCGGTGTCAGCGACGCCGATTGCGGCCTGTGGACGAAAGCCTGCGCATGATGTGGCCCGACCACTAATCGGCCACGCCGAGTGGGTCCAGTCGGTCTCGGCCAAATCGTCTAGGTCAAATTTTTGAAAATAAAATCACGCATTATTGTCCTAATTAATAAAAAACGTACTATTTAAAAAACTAGCTAAAAATATAGTGTTTTGAAAGAAACTTGATATTTTTGTTGATGAAGAAGATGATTCCTTGGGCATCCGCAAGCTTTGACGCTTGTACTTCTTGGATATGTCTTTGTGTGACATGGGAATCCCCAATCATGAGCTTTTTCCATCTTCATCTGATCACATCATTCTTCTCTCCCTACATTTGAAAACTTCCTTCACCTACAACTTCTCACAATCTTCATTAGCAACGTTAGTGGAATCAAAATAATAAATCCACTTGGTTCAGTTTCAACATAAGTATCACACTCCATTTAAAACATTATCTACCATCACAAATTCTTTTAAATCTCTTCCCCTCAGAATAATACCAAAAGAAAGAGATTAAGACGCAAATGGAAATATTGACAGAAATCTGTCAAAACAGAACAGTCGCTAAAGATGATTTTTTTGAAAATCTTCTGTTGCTCAAATCAAAAATTGGGAAACTAATGAAAGTTAGATAACAACCTAGGTCATGTGTATATTTTGGTTCAAAGCAATCCGATGTTCTGGCTGAGAGATAGAACTATTTTGATAACAGCCCAGAAATCTGTTTCAAAACAGCAACTTCCCCAAATCACACTACCTCTCTATTAGAGGTTACTCTTGGCACAAAAACGAAATAAAAAGGATAAGGAGCGGTTTCTATAGAGGTAACAACTTCCAAGACGCAAAAAGAAGAGAATAAACCCGAAGAAAATAAAAGGATAACAAAGGAAAACAAAAGTGGGTTGCCTCCCAAAAGCGTGTTTCTTAACGCCTTTTAGCTAGGCATGAAGAACAAATCAAGTATTATCAATATATCCATCATCAAGATCATCGAAAATTTCTTCAATAGCACAACTTGTTCTTCCAGGAGGGTTCTCTGAAATAAGTTTGTTTAAAACACTAGGTGAATCAAGAATAATGCTTTTAGCTTTGCTCACACTAGATTCCTCTTCTACAGTTTTAGAAACTCCCCCTTCTTTAGATTAATTAATTTTTAATGGGGGATTCTTTAGGAAATATATGAATTTAGGCTTTTTCCCCACTGTAGCTTCTAACTTTTTAGTTTTATGATACGACAAGGTAGACCCCAAAGTTTCTATAACCTCTTCAATTTTGTCTGTTCTAGATGGCTGATTTTCATTAGCTTTTATAGTTTCAAGGACTTTCAACCTTTTGCAAATACTCTTTATAACACCATCTAGATTTTCAACATGCTCAATTAATTTCTTGTCTAGCTCATTTTGTTTCTGAATATTAATTATATTCTCCTCAATAAAATCCAACCTATTAAGCACATGTTCCATAGTCATATCAATTTTAATCTCGTCAACAGGAGGATTTCCCACTAGGCTTTCAATAACATTAAGACCTTACAGAGTGTGAGCTCCTAAAAAGTTTCCACCAATTAAAGTGTCAAGTATATACCTATACCAATTGGTGACAACCACATAAACATTTCTAAGAAGAACACCGGTGGCTTGCTTTTTAGTGGATCTATTTTGAGCATCATTAATTCTATACCAAGCATATTATGAACTTTCCCCACCTATTTGTTTGAAGGTGAGAACCTCAGCATCGGGAGACAGAAAAAAGGAGTGGAGCGAGAAATACTAACAAAATAAACTAACAACACAAACAAAAGACTAGAAACTAGAGAACTATTTTTTGGGTTTTTTTATAAAAAGAAAACAAGAGTTAACAAAAATAAGCAAGAACAAAAAAAGAGTGGAAGTGTGAGACTCCCCTTGCAGAAAGCTAGAAGTCCCCAGCAACAGCACCAGAAAAAGTACTTCATGATGACGTGATCACGCGCTCATTAGGAGACCCCAAGCGAAAGGTATGATGTAGTCTAGAGTAAATTTCCCCCACCGTGGAACCAGAGTTTATCAAACCAGTAGGACTTCCTAGTCTTGAAGAAGGTTACTTGTATCAACGATGCCGTTTATCGAAGTTGACCAAGCATGGAACCTACACACAAGCACAAACTCTCTCTTGCCCCAACTTGCCAAAAGGTTGTCAATCTTCCGATCTTGCTGAAAACAGGACAATGAAACGTATAGAGTCTTGTAGAGTAATAAAAGTAAGAACAGAACAACGAGGAAACAATAATGAAAAGTTCTTAAAAGAAGGTTGCAATATGAGGAAAATAGGACTAGGGGCCATAGGTTCGGTAGTGGTGTCTCTCCAAAGAAAACAAACATGCTGGTTGAACAAATTACAGCTGGGCAATTGGCGAACCATGAATGTATAACAATACTATTATGACGAGATAAAGTTCACGGGTTCTAACATTATAGGATTTACGTCAAGGCATATGTACCGCTATCCAGTATGCATCCGTATCTAAAAGTCCACCTCAAGAAAGCTATCTAGCAAATCGGTTAGTATTAAGTTGGAGCAACAAAGTGATTGCTTTGTGTGCAACAGACAAATGCATTAAGAACAATACCTAATGTGAGCAGTGGTCCTCGTCTGTAGACAAGAACACCGTTATTTTCTCCCTAGTGGCAACATCACATCCTCCCCCCGCACGTTTATGTCACTCGGGCGCAGGCAATAAGGAGGCATGAACTCACTATCTAGCATCTAAACTCTCTCTTGGAGGTGAAAACAACTACGTGGCCAAGTTAATCATACAAACCAGAGAGAATTGCAAGACAAGATTAAAACTCTCTACAAATATAAGTGAAGCATCTCAGATTGACATGAACAAATAATCGTGATCTCATGGTGCATCGGATCTCAGCAAACACAACATGCACAATTACTTAATGGTGGTCTCGATCATGTGAGGCAGCTCACGATACTCTAAACACTGAGGCATAAGGGAGATAACAACCATCTAGCTACTATTATGGACCCATAGTTCCGAGATGAACTACTCATGCATCTTTCCGGAGGCAATCATGGCGATGTTGAGACCTCAAGTGACGATCCCCATCTCCGGCAGGGTACCAGAGCAGTACTCCAGAAGCCCTAGATTGGACTTTCCGTCCCCGTAATTTTTAGGGTCAAGGGAAATTTATGGGAGAAGAGGCGGCGTGAGGCGGTGGTCAGGGCAGCTAGGGGCCACCAGGCATGGCCAAGAGAGGGGTCACGCCTGGCACCCTGCTGGTGGCCCCTGGCACCCCTTCGGCTCTTCTTTCGACTTCGTCTTCGTTCCGGATAAAAAATGATCTCCGTGGATTTTCACTCCTTTCCGAGAATAATTCCGTAAGAACTTTTCTGAAATATAATAACAACAACTGGCGTGGGGCATCTTCTTATTAGGTTAGTCTGTGAAAACATCCAGAAAACGGAAGAAAACACGTGGAAAAGAAAAGGTATTAGGTAGAAAACAAGCATGGAGCATCAAAAATTATAGATACGTTTACAATGTATCAAAGGTGTCCAAAGGATCTCGGGATATGAAGGAGTCCAAAATATCATCGAGAGGTGACGGAATGGTTCCGGCCATTTTTTGGAAAGTGGTGGAATGGTTCAAGAATAATGGTCCCGAAATAGTCTATAGGGGTCAGAGAATTTTTCAGGAATTCGGGAAAACGTAAAAGTGCAAAACCTAGGTGGGGCCTGCATGTGCCAGTGGGCACATGGGTCCTACCATGGTGCAGCCAAAGGAGTAGGAGGGAGCCCTAGCCGAGTTGGCCAGCAACTCCCCAGGCGCAAGGAAAGGAGAGAGGGGGGAGACCTAGTTGGTCTCGGATCCCCCTCCCAATTTGGATTGTGGGAGGGAGTCCCAAGGGGACTCCAACTCCACCCAAATGAGGACAAGGCAAGGAGGGACTCCTCCCCACCAAAGTCAGTTTGGGAAGTTGGAGTCCTAGGTGGACCCCGTTTCCCCCACGGCGCTTGGCTCACTATATAAAGGGGCACACCAAGCACCCCCATGCCATAGCAGCCTCCTTCCCCCTCCCCACGGCAGCCGAACCACTTCCCCACCACCTCCTACTCATGGTTCCCGGTGGCACGCTGCCCCGATGCTCCATCTACTTTGTCGCGACGCGAAAGCACTACCCAATCTCTACTACCGTCTTCACCGGTGATCGCGGAGCGCTGCCGGATCTTCATCGACTATGCCCCCATCTCGTCTGTGTGCTTGATAACCCTACGAGGGCGGTGTATATGATCGCGCACATGTGGATACCATGAAAGTGATGCACGTGTAGCACTTCGTCTGTGGGAACCGACAAGAGCTACTTCAACTACTTCCTCTACATCAACAAGTTTTCAGCCGTTTGATCAACGAGGGTAGCATTTTGTTGCCTATGTCTCATCATATGGATCTTGGTTATGCGCTAGATTTTTTTACGTAGTGCGTTCCCCAACATGAATCTGTAGTCGTCTTCCTTGCCATCATCGTCCTTGTCATCAAGGTCGATGAGGGGCGCCCGTGTGGTCTCCACGTGGTCAATCAGTGACCACCGGCATGCCACCTGGATAGGAAGGCACGACAAAGTGTTCTACGACGACTCGAACACCGGCCCGAAGCCCTCGGGGTTGTCGGTGGTGGCGGGCATCGGCTAGAAGGTGAGGAGCTCCGCGTAAGTGGACGACGACACCTCCGTCTTCACCTTCTTATGTTGTGGAGGTAGCTGCGGGCGCCGTCGTTGATGATGAGCGCACCGGGGCGTAGCGCAAGTGTCATGCCCAGCTCCGGCTTCGAGGCGTGTGAAAGTGCATTTCGTTTTCCCAGTGTTTTGTGTGTTAGTTAACAATACTATGTACATTATTTATCAAGGTGTTAAGCGTGCAGGTGTTAGACTTAACATCGTTATCGATCACCGAAAAGTCGGTGAAGTTTGGCTTGAGAGTTTTGGGACAGAACCCAACCGGAATATTGGAAACCGGATTATTCGGAGGAGACCGGAAAATCCGGTTTGGCAAATTTCAGACCGTTTTGCGTACTGGAGTCAACCGGATTATTCGATCCGGATTTTTCATCTTGGACCGGATATTCTGGGTGCTGATGAAGGTGCGCGAAAACGGCTAAGGACTGGAAGTTTTGCGTACTGGAGTGAACCGGATTATTCGATCCGGATTTTTCATCTCGGACCGGATATTCTGGGTGGTGATGAAGGTGCGCGAAAACGGCTAAGGACTGGAAGTTTTGCATACTGGAGTGAACCAGATTATTCGATCCGGATTTTTCATCTCGAGCCAGATATTCCGGGTGCTGCGCGAAATTGGCTAAGGACTAGAAGATTTGCTCACTGGAGTGAGCCGGATTATTTGAACCGGATTATTCCGGAGCAGCCGGATAATCCGGTTCAGATTTGCAGGGCTGCATGGAGAAAGCAGCCCGGATATTCCGGTCCAAACTTGGACCGGATATTCCGGTCCCCTTTTTCCTGCACAACGACTAGTTGTGAGGAGGGGCTATAAATACCCCTCCTCTTCTTCCCCAAGATCTAGTTCTTCCCCTTAGCATTTATGAGCATTTAAGAACTCACCAAATCTCTCATTACTCCCAATCCCTCCACCCAATCTTGAAGATCCTTGGAGGATTGAAGGAGAAGGCCCCGATCTACATCTTCACCGAGCCGTTCTTCATTTCCCCCTCTCTTGCTTGAGGGATCTAGCCTAGGGTTTCCTCTTGTGGAGAACCTAGGCATCTTGATACTTGTTGGTGATTCAAGAAGAGTTGGGAGCCCCCAATTTAGTTGTGGGTGTGTGCCCCAAGTTGTTTGTAAAGGATTCGATCCCCGCCTCAAAGGGGTTCAATAGTGGAAGGTGAACTAGGACTTTGTGGCGGAGTTCATCGGAGAATAGGGTGAGGCCTTTGTGGCGTTGAGTAGGCCTTTGTGGCGAGCTCACACCACTCCAACGAGACGTACTCCCCTAAAAAGGAGGAACTCGGAAATACATCGTGTCTCCGTGTGCTTCCATCGGTTACC
This sequence comes from Alopecurus myosuroides, assembly GCA_028641055.1. Taxonomy (NCBI): domain Eukaryota; kingdom Viridiplantae; phylum Streptophyta; class Magnoliopsida; order Poales; family Poaceae; genus Alopecurus; species Alopecurus myosuroides. The sequence continues at coordinate 168,082,882 of CM054062.1, forward strand.
TCGTTCCTCCATCTCTTTACTTACTCGTACTTGTTGCATTAATTGCTTGCCTTGTCATATAGGTAAATTCACCACTAGTTGCACTATCTAGAGAATTTACCTTCTTGTCAAGCCTAAACTTTAAGAAAAAATAAAATTGGTCGTAGAACCTATTCACCCCCCTCTAGGTGCCCATACTTTGCTTTCAATTGGTATCAGAGCCTCGGCTCTTCTATCGGGCTTAACCGCCTAAGAGTTTAAGTATGGGAGATGAGTTGGTTGACGCTCCGTCCGATGGCAATGTGACCATGGATGATCTCAATGCTTTGAGAGAATCATTGACCTCATCCATAGACACTAAATTTGATGAGTTGCGTCAACTCATGACAACACTCCTCAAAGCCAAAGGACCGGAGGTGGTCGACTCATCCCCTCCGGAAGAACCGGAGGGTGCCAAGAAAGGGGTAGATGGTGAACCACATAAAAATGCTTCCGCCGAACAATCCGCTAAGTCTAGTACGGAAGGAAGTGGAGGATTTCATGCCGTTCCCGGAAGTTATTCTCCCGATCCTCCCGTACCACATCCTCATATAATCCCTAGAGGAGATCCACCTAAAATTGATGCTTATTCTTTTCGTGAATGGCAATACTACATGGAGACTCACTTGAACTCTTCTTGTATAGATCTTTGGAGGATCACTCGTGACGGATACAAGCCATTTGATCCCAAGAATCTCACAAGAAGAGAGGCCGTAGATTGCCAACTCAACTACACCGCCTTGTCCATCCTTCAACAAGCCGTGGGCCCCAACCACATGCTGCATCTTCAACACTTCTCCACCGCCAAAGAAACATGGGATGCTCTTGTCATCATGTTTGTTGGGAATGAGAGCATGCAAAGAAATCGATATGATGCCTTGACCAATGAGGCCGAAGGGTTCTTCATGCGTGATGGAGAAGATCATGTTGACATGTATCAAAGACTCAAAACTCTTGCCACCGCCTTCTCTAGTGCGGGTGCAACGTATATTGATGATGCTTGGATCAAGAGGAAGTACATGATTGCCGTGATGCCTTTTGAGGGCACGGACTTGAAGAGCATTCAAGGAAGACATGATTTCTCCTCCATGACCTCAACTCAAGTGATGCAAGAATTGTGCTCCTACAAAGTGCAAACCAAGAATGCTCTTGACAACCGTGCTAGAGCCATTGGAATGCATCAAGGAGCATCCGTTGCTTTGAAGGCCAAGGTGTTGTCAAGAGAGGTTGAGAATGAAGAAGATGGAGAAGAGGCATTGCCTCCCTTGAAGGAACAAGACTATGATCCCGTCCTAGAGGATCTCATCGCCCTCACCGTGCAAAAGTTTTGGAGCAATCCTCCCAAGGGCAAAAAAATTGTTGAGGAAAAGACAAGGTCTCCCTATGGAAACGATGGAGCTCAAAAAGTGAGGTCTTGCTTCAATTGCCAAGACAAGCATCACTTCATCGCGGAGTGCCCCTACGAGAATAGAGAACACCATAGTGGCAAGCTCATTCGCAAGGACAAGTATAAGGTTGAATACAAGAAACCTCACTTCAAGAAGAAACCATTCAACAAGAAATCCCCCACCAAGTTTGTGCTCTTGACTCAAGAGGAGTATGATTCCGGGAGTGATGAAGAAGAAGAAACAACAAGTGAAGTGGCCGCTCTAGCTATTGCTTCCACTCCATCTTCGTCATCCCTCTTTGAATCCCCCAATGAAAATCTTCCTCAACGCAATGCCAAGTGCTTCATGGCTAAGGCCACGGAGGTATCATCTTCTCCTAACTCTAAGACCCCTAGTGAACTAGAACATATTGCTAGTCTTAGAGAAGAAGAGGAAAGGGCCTCCTTGGACCGTTTTATGTCTAACATGCAAGGGGAGACCAAGAAGTACTTTGAGCATCTCATGAGGCAATTGGGAGAGGCCCAAGAGGCTCTTGAGATGAAAGGTGAGATTGAGAGAAGGGATGCGGATGAAATTGCATCTCTCTCTATGACTCTTGAGGAAGAGCATGATGGTAGAGTTTCTCTAGAGGATGAACTTGAATCGATTGAATCAACCCATAATGAACTTGTCTCTAAAATCATTAATGAACGTGATCTTGCTATTGCTAAATATAAAAAGGCTAAAAAGGATAAAGTCGAGTTTGGGGTTGGTCATGGTAAACTAACCGAGGAGTTTGAAAAGCTAACCAATGCTCACAAAGCTTTGGAAAGCGAACACTCATCCCTCAAAGAGTTGCATGAACAACTTCAAACTCAACTTACTCAATCTAACCATCCTAGCACATCTACTTCTTCTTGTGATCATGCAAATATTATTGAGGAAAATGCTAGGTTGAACGATGAGCTAGCAAGGCTCAAGGGCAAAAGCCCTCATGTTGAGAAGGTTGTGTTAGCCACCCCACAAGTGGTTGCCCCTAGCCCTAATGCGGTCATTGCTAGACCACAATTAAGTGCTCCAAGGCAACAAGTGGGTAAGCAAGTGCTTGGCTATATAGCCAAGAAGAAGAACAAGAAGAAGAAGAACAAGAGGAAGAACCAAAAGGGTGCTTCGGGTAGCATTGTCATTAGGGACAACACTACTCGTAGCACACCCGCACAAGCAAACAATGTTGCCTCGAGTAGTAATGTCATGAGGGACACCACTACTCGTAGCACCTCCGCGGGAACTGACAATCCACACCATTTCTTATATGTTGATTATTATGGTGTTGTGCAAGCTAAATATGTTGGTCCCATTGAGGGTTTCATTGACTACACTATTTGGGTTCCCAAGACTCTTGTTGCTAACATGAAGGGACCCAACTCGGGTCCTAACTCTAGTCAGTGATCTCTTGCAGGACTATGCTTCCGGTGGGACTAAATGGATTCTCGATAGTGGATGCACTAATCATATGACCGGAAGCAAAGAACTAGTGACGGAGTTGCGACCAAATGACATCCAAGCAACCGTCACTTATGGGGACTCGTCCAAGTCTAAGGTATCCGGGTTCGGCAAGGTTGTGGTGGCTCCCGATATAACTATCGTGAACGTCATGCTTGTCGAATCGCTTGGTTACAGTTTACTTTCCGTCCGCTCTCTTGGAAAGATGGGTTTTTCCGTCTTTTTCGATGGTGATATTGTGGTCCTTTTGAGGAGCAAGAATCTTGACATCGCTCACGTGGGACATGTTGAAAATGAGTTGTTTGTGGTGGACTTTTCGAAGTCCACCAACTCTCAAGCAATGTGTCTTTTTGGGAAGGCGGACTTGGGATGGTTGTGGCATCGCCGCCTATCCCATGTCAACATGAGAACTTTGCAAAGTCTTCACAAAGGTGGCCTTATTGTTGGACTAAAAGAAAATGTTTCCTTTGCAAAGGATCGCGTTTGTAGGTCGTGCATTGAAGGGAAGATGCATGACATCATGCACAAGGCCAAGACTATTATCTCATTAAAGAGGATCTTGGAGCTACTCCATGTTGATCTCTTTGGTGCCGTGCCCGAGGCAAGTCTTGGCGGCAAGAAGTATTGCTTGGTGATTGTCGATGATTATTCAAGATACACTTGGGTTTATGTCTTCAAGTGCAAGAGTGAAACTCAACAAACCATCATCGACTTCTCCAACGAAGTGCAACGTCAACACAATGAGCAAATCATGGCTATTAGGAGTGATAATGGCTTGGAGTTCAAGAACTATACATTGAATGAATTTCTTAGTGAAGAAGGCATTCGTCATCAATACTCCGCCACTTACACTCCTCAACAAAATGGTGTTGCCGAAAGGAAGAATCGCACTCTCTTGGATATGGCAAGGACCATGTTGGCGGAGTACTCTTCTCCCCAATATTTATGGGCCGAGGCCATATCCACCGCATGCCACTCCTCCAACCGCCTCTACATCCGCAAAGGCTTGGGCAAGACCCCATATGAGATCCTTACCGGCAACAAGCCCAACGTATCCTACTTCCGTGTATTCGGTTGTAAGTGCTTCTATTTGATCAAGGGTATTAGGTTGTCGAAATTTCAATCCAAAACTATTGAGGGTATTTTTCTTGGTTACGGTGCCGAATCCCACACTTATAGAGTCTATGAAAAAGCCTCACGGATTGTCATAGAATCTTGTAGTGTGGTTTTCGACGAAAATGACGGCTCCCAAGTGGCGCAATTTCATGTTTCAAATGTAGATGTTGAAATGCCTCAAGAAGCCATAGGAAGGATGGGTGTGGGATTTTTCCGCCCCATCGAGGGACACCTTATGGCGACTCGAGAAGGACTATGCTCTACTCAAGTGGAGCCCTCCTCTACATTAGAAGATCAAGCCAAGGAGCCAACTATTACACCTAACCAAGAACATATTCAAGACCCTCCTCTCATTGATCAAGTGACTCCGCAAGTCGTACCCACTCCTCTCACTAATGCGAGTCAAGATGAAGGCCAAGATCAACCATCCTCTTCATCCTCTCCTCAAGTTGAAGCTAGTGTTGAAGATATTGTTGATGATGATGATGATCAAGGCCAAGTTGGTCAAGATGGGGACCCAAATGATCAAGATGATCAAGTGATCCCTCCTCACAATAATGAGGAGATCGAAGCCCGTCGCATCAAAAGGATAAGAAGAGCTTTGAAGCAAATTTATGCCCAAGACGACAAGGTCTTGGAGGATGTTCAAACTAGAAGATCTACAAGAAGGCAATTGGCTCATTTTTGTGAGCATCAAGCTCATATCTCTATGGTGGAGCCTAAGAAAGTGTATGAAGCTCTTGAGGACTCCGATTGGGTTGAAGCTATGCATGATGAGCTCAATAACTTTGAGCGCAACAAAGTTTGGAGATTGGTTGAGAAGCCCAAGGATTGCCACAATGTTATTGGCACTAAGTGTATTTTCAAGAACAAGCAAGATGAGAATGGCATTGTCATTAGGAACAAGGCAAGATTGGTTGCTCAAGGTTACACCCAAGTTGAAGGCATTGACTTTGATGAAACCTACGCACCAGTGGCTCGCCTTGAGTCCATCCTTATCCTCCTTGCTTATGCATCCTCACATAATTTCAAATTGCAACAAATGGATGTGAAAAGTGCTTTCTTGAATGGTCCACTAAAAGAGTAGGTATATGTTAAGCAACCTCCGGGGTTCGAGAATCTCAACTTTCCTAACCACGTTTACAAACTTGACAAGGCTCTCTATGGTCTCAAACAAGCACCTCGTGCTTGGTATGAGCACCTTAGGGAGTTTTTATATGGTCGTGGTTTCGAAGTTGGGAAGATTGACCCCACTCTCTTCACCAAGAGAGTAAAGGGAGATCTTTTCATATGCCAACTATATGTGGATGATATCATCTTTGGCTCAACTAACCAAGCTTTCAATAATGAGTTCTCTAAGCTTATGACTGACAGGTTCGAGATGTCTATGATGGGTGAGCTTAAATTCTTCCTTGGCTTTGAGATCAAGCAATTGGCTCGTGGGACTTTCATTTCTCAAGCCAAGTATACCCAAGATATGATCAAGAGGTTTAACTTCCAAGATGCTAAGATCAAGACATCTCCTATGCAAGTCCAGTGCCATCTATCTCGTAATCCAAAAGGGAGTAAGGATGTGGATCAAAAGCTTTATCGTTCTATGATTGGTTCTTTTCTCTATCTTTGTGCATCTAGGCCCGATATCGTTTTGAGTGTAGGTGTGTGTGCAAGGTAACAAGCGGCTCCTAAGGATTGCCATTTGATGGCGGTCCATAGGATCTTTCGTTATTTGGTTCATACCCCAAGATTTGGTTTGTGGTACCCAAAGGGGGCACAATTTTCTCTCAATGGATATACGGATTCCGATTGGGCGGGTGATCAAGATGATAGGAAGTCTACCTCCGGGGCTTGCCAATTTCTTAGTAGGTCCCTAGTGAGTTGGTCTTCCAAGAAGAAAAATTGCATATCTCTCTCCACCGCCGAAGCCGAGTATGTTGCCGCCGCAAGTGCATGCACTCAATTGTTATGGATGAGGCAAACTCTCAAGGAGTATGGAGTTCATTTGGATAAGGTGCCTCTTTTGTGTGACAATGAAAGTACCATCAAAATTGCATACAATCCGGTGCAACATACAAGGACCAAACACATTGAGATCCGCCACCACTTCATCCGTGACCATGTGGCAAGAGGAGACATTGCACTATCTTATGTGCCCACCAAGGACAATCTTGCGGATATTTTCACGAAGCCACTTGATGATGCAAGATTCTTGTTCTTGAGGAATGAACTAAATGTGATTGATTCTAGGAGTTTGACTTGAGGATCTTGCACACACCCCTATAGATGAAACGTGTTTGAGCTTAGATGTAGGCATGGACATAGGGGGAGTGTTATCCTAACACATTGGGTTCTCCCTCCCCCCCATTATGCCCATAGCAAAAATTCATTGTGATCTCTCTTTTTCTAATGTTGAATTGTGAGCTTCAATGTTGAGTATTGGCAATGCCCCCAAGATATATCTTCGCGGTTGCATACCATAATCTCTTACATGGTGGCCTAGGCCACCAACCTCTTCGTTTCGAAGAGTTGGATCTTAGTTGGGTTTTACTTGTCATTTCATTGCATTTCTTGTGTTTTCCCTTCTAAGTGTTTCGTCCTAGGAAAATCCCACTCAATTGGTCTTTTTTTGGTTTGATTCTTGCTTTTGAGAGGGATAAGTACTAGTTTCAGTTTGATGCTCTATCCTAAGCCATTCTATCAAAAAGCCATTCTTTTCTAGCACTTGTGTCGTCCATTTAAACGAGGAAATTTTGGATCAGAAGGCAGCCGGAATTTCCGGTCCAGTTTTGGACCGGAATATCCGGGTGTACCGAAATATCCGGTTCAAGTTTGAACCGGAATATCCGGATCGGCGAAAATCATAAAAACTGGAGCCCGACGGGGAGGAGGCAGTTCTTGCCCTTTTCCCCATCTGCTCCCCTCCACCCCAAAACGCCGCCGCTCTGATTCTTGGCCTCCGGGGCCGTTTCCTCCGCGAGATCTTAAAGCTTTGGCCCGGATCTCGTTCCCCTCGTCCTTAGGAACATTTCTACCCAAGCATCTTCCTCCATGGATTCCGGTAATGTTCAATCTCGTTGAATCTTGGTGCTATAACCCTACCACTCCATGGATTTGTGCTTTTGTTGACAATGCTTGGTAGAAATTGTTCCTTAGAGGTCCCTTTGCATGCTAGATACGATAGACTAGATTCACATGTCACCGATCTACTTTTGAAGTCTAGATCTAGATTGTTTTTGTGCTGTTTTCGCACTACCGGAATATCCGGTCCACGACTGAACCGGAATATCCGGGTCCACGGGAATATCCGGTTCAGTTTTGAACCAGAATATCCGGCTGAGTCCAGAACAGTTTGAGAACAGCCCAAAATTAATCTGTGCTAGATTTCTTCTTAGATTCATGCCTGGAATCTTTTCTACTATTTTTATGCATGCTTCATCCTTTGCTTGACACTAGTGTACTCATCTTGTGCTATCCTTCTATTATCTTGTTTCACAGGTGGTAGTTCTGAGAGGCGCATTCCTAAGCGTCCCAAGAAGGTTTCTGTCAGAAACAAGAGGAAGGCTCGGCGCAACTATAAGACCGACATCTCAGTTTCGGAATTCACTGTGCTCAGGCAGGAGGATGTCTACCTCTCTCCCCGTGTGGCCAATATTGATCCTCGGTTCTGGAACTTGGAGCAGTCCTACATCTATGTTGATATCTATTGTGACTTCCGTCACCCTATCCGTCTGATGCAGCCCTTTGACTTTACTGCTCTCAAGGCGAAAGAGGAGTTTGCTGTTGCCGCGAGTATTTTTGAGCGGTTTGGGCTTGTGAAGCTCATGGAGACCCAGTGCAACTACAACACCCAACTCGTCATGCAGTTCATGTCTACCTTGGTGTTCAGTGAGGATATTGTGTGCCGCCTCAAGTGGATGTCTGAGACCACTGCTTGTGAGGCTTCCTTCGAGAAGTTTGCACGTCTCCTTGGATACCCTTACAGCTCTCACCCTCCTGTTGGTCGCCGTGCGCATGAGGTTGATAGGCCTAGGAGGGAGGTGGCCATGGCTGAGTTGTATGCTCCTGGATTCACTATTGGGGGAAGTGAAGGACTTCTTCCCCTCTATGATCAGCTGGTGCGCATTTTCAGATCTTTCCTTGTGCCGAGTGGAGGTAACAATGTTGCTCTCACCACTCCTTTATGCAACCTTCTGATTCTGGCTAAGGAGTGCTTGGAGGAAGTGGACCCGTCTGTTTCTTTCACTGTGGATGTTATGGACATCATCTATCACGAGTTATACACTGCTATGATTGGTGGAAACACCATTCCCTATACTCCATATATCATGATGCTCATCAAGCATGAGATGTGGAAGGAGTACACAGAGTTACCTATGGTTGAGCACAAGGTCAAGAAGCTATATATCGAGAGGAAGAAGAAGACTGCTGCTGCTTCTCAGGATGCTCCCTCTTCTGGTTCTCAGTTTGCGCCCACTCCTGCTAGCACTTTGCGCAACGTCGGAAGCTCTCCTGGTTTCAGTGCAATGTGCTCTGCATGAAGGTTGACATCCACCAGGAGCAGTACAGGGCTTATTGCAGAGACACTGCCATGGCTAGCACACAGAGTCAGATTCTTCACCACGTGAGTGGTGCTACTGGTGATGCTCCTGCTCCTCTCACTGCTCAGTCCTACACTGCTTGGTCTTCTCAGGATAGCACTCCTTGGGAGCACATTGAGGCTGCGCTCCGGTCTACTCAGGCTACTACTTCTGGAGCTGGTCATGATGATGAGGAGGATGAGGACGAGGCGTCTGATGCTGAGCTCGAGGCGGAGGGAGAGTCCGAGACGTCTGGTGGCGAGTCTTCTGAGCACTCTGATGGTTAAACCGTGGTTGGGACGTTAGATTAGTTATTTCTCTCCTTTTTGGTGTCTCGATGCCAAAGGGGGAGAAGTAGCTATTAGACTACGGGATTTGCATGGGTTCGGGCACAAGCGTATGCTTTTATCATTTCTTGAGAGCTTGTGTCCATTTAGTATCTTCGTTTTTCGTGAACTTTGCTCGTTTATTGTTAAAACTATGTGTGCTATTGTGTGTGAGACTATGTTGGTTATTTGGATATTATCGTGGATTATCTATGTTAGTGGCTATGGTTATCTATCTTATATGTTGAGGATATTATCTATTGTTGTGCTTGGTTATTCTTGGATATATTATCTTCGCACAAGGTATATACTTCTATCTTACTCTCAACATATTGGTGATATTGGTTCGTTGACATGTTTTGCTACTTGTTGGAAATTACTCCCCATACATCATTGCATCTATTTGCATTTGAGGCAAACAAAAGATATGCATAGAGATAGGGGGAGACGTTTCCATCGTGTTTCAAACATGTTCTTGTCAAGGTTTTATTGCAAATCTTAGTATTGTCATCTAACACCAAAAAGGGGGAGATTGAAAGTGCATTTCGTTTTCCCAGTGTTTTGTGTGTTAGTTAACAATACTAAGTACATTATTTATCAAGGTGTTAAGCGTGCAGGTGTTAGACTTAACATCGGCATCGATCACCGAAAAGTCGGTGAAGTTTGGCCTGAGAGTTTTGGGACAGAACCCAACCGGAATATTGGAAACCGGATTATTCGGAGGAGACCGGAAAATCCGGTTTGGCAAATTTCAGACCGTTTTGCGTACTGGAGTCAACCGGATTATTCGATCCGGATTTTTCATCTCGGACCGGATATTCCGGGTGCTGATGAAGGTGCGCGAAAACGGCTAAGGACTGGAAGTTTTGCGTACTGGAGTGAACCGGATTATTCGATCCGGATTTTTCATCTCGGACCGGATATTCCGGGTGGTGATGAAGGTGCGCGAAAACGGCTAAGGACTGGAAGTTTTGCGTACTGGAGTGAACCGGATTATTCGATCCGGATTTTTCATCTCGAGCCGGATATTCCGGGTGCTGCGCGAAATTGGCTAAGGACTGGAAGATTTGCTCACTGGAGTGAGCCGGATTATTTGAACCGGATTATTCCGGAGCAGCCGGATAATCCGGTTCAGATCTGCAGGGCTGCGTGGAGAAAGCAGCCCGGATATTCCGGTCCAAACTTGGACCGGATATTCCGGTCCCCTTTTTCCTGCACAACGACTAGTTGTGAGGAGGGGCTATAAATACCCCTCCTCTTCTTCCCCAAGATCTAGTTCTTCCCCTTAGCATTTATGAGCATTTAAGAACTCACCAAATCTCTCATTACTCCCAATCCCTCCACCCAATCTTGAAGATCTTTGGAGGATTGAAGGAGAAGGCCCCGATCTACATCTTCACCGAGCCGTTCTTCATTTCCCCCTCTCTAGCTTGAGGGATCTAGCCTAGGGTTTCCTCTTGTGGAGAACCTAGGCATCTTGATACTTGTTGGTGATTCAAGAAGAGTTGGGAGCCCCCAATTTAGTTATGGGTGTGTGCCCCAAGTTGTTTGTAAAGGATTCGATCCCCGCCTCAAAGGGGTTCAATAGTGGAAGGTGAACTAGGCCATTGTGGCGGAGTTCATCGGAGAATAGGGTGAGGCCTTTGTGGCGTTGAGTAGGCCTTTGTGGCGAGCTCACACCCCTCCAACGAGACGTACACCCCTAAAAAGGAGGAACTCGGAAATACATCGTGTCTCCGTGTGCTTCCATCGGTTACCTCGTTCCTCCCTCTCTTTACTTACTCGTACTTGTTACATTAATTGCTTGCCTTGTCATATAGGTAAATTCACCACTAGTTGCACTATCTAGAGAATTTACCTTCTTGTCAAGCCTAAACTTTAAGAAAAATTAAAATTGGTCGTAGCACCTATTCACCCCCCCTCTAGGTGCCCATACTTTGCTTTCAGCGTGTAGATACGGCAGCGCGGAGCAGGAGGAGTGTGACGAGGAGGAGCGGGAGGAATATGGTGTCGTCGAGGTACGCCTTAGCGCTCATATGTTCGCCGTCGCCGACGGGGGCATGAGGAGGCGCGACGTGTCTCGATTGGTGATGTGATCGTGGAAGTATGGGAGCGTGCACCCCGACATGCTCCAGAATTGGCGACGGAAGAGGAGATTGTGGTCGTGCGGCGCCTGCCCAAGCCCGTCCCACCAGTGCATCGTCTCGTGGTGGATGTGGCGGAACTCACCGTCTTAGTTTTCAGCGTTGTCCGGGTCCATCGGCTCCCACTGCGGAAGCGCGTACTGGTCGTCGGTGAGGCCGTGGTATTAGTGGTGGAGGACGTGCGAGTGGCAGCCAGAGTCGCGCGGGCGTGGCATGTCGAGGATTGGCACGCCGTTGACTTCGAGGGCGAAGCGGTGGCCGACACGGATGTCTAGTGGGAATGATACGACTCTGAGCTGCTCCAAGCCGTGGTTAATGATTTATTGGCTCAAGGACTAATTGCTAGACCTATTGATACCCATGACTTTGCTTTCCCCATTTTGCAATATGCTGATGATACTCTAGTCATTTTGCCTGCTGTGAGTGAGCAATTAGCTTGTTTGAAGGATGCTCTTGAGAGATTCTCATTGTCCACTGGGTTGAGAATCAATTATGATAAATCTCAAATGTTGCCAATTAATGTGCATGAGGGATCTTTGTATTCTCTGGCTACTCAGTTTGGTTGCCAAGTGGGTGCTCTACCTTTTACTTATCTTGGTCTGCCTCTTGGCACCATCAGGCCTCAAATACAAGATTTAATGCCACTGGTTACTAAGCTTGAAAAAAAGACTTGCTTCTAGTTCTTCTTTTTTGTCCCAAGGTGCAAGATCGCAGCTCATTAATTCTGCCTTATCCTCCATGCCTTTGCACTTCTTATGTACTCTGTAGTTGCCTCCTGGTATAACTAAACAGCTGGATAGAATTCTTAGACAGTGTTTGTGGAGAGAGAATTCTGACACTCCTAGCAAGTCCTTGGCTGCTTGGGAGGTGGTGACTTTACCCAAGTTATGTGGAGGGTTGGGTATTGTTGATTTTCAGAAGAAAAGTGCAGCTCTTTTGATCAAATTTCTTGATAAATTCTATAATAGAGTGGATCTTCCTTGGGTGGAGCTGGTCTGGGAAGGATATTACAGGGATAAAGTGCCTCATGGAGAAAATTTGGTGGGCTCTTTCTGGTGGAGAGATGTCATGAAACAGGTTGATGATTTTAGAGATGTGGCTTCAGTATCTCATGGCAATGGGACTTCGATTATGTTTTGGCGAGATCAATGGAAGATTGGAGACTCTTCTATCCCTCTTAAAGATAGATTCCCTAGATTGTTCTCCTATGTTTTGAATGATAATTACTCAGCTGCTTCTATTTTTGCTTTGGAGGATAAATATCAGCTCTTTCAGCTTCCCTTATCCCAACAAGCTTTTGCTGAGTTTCAACTGTTGAGCAATTGTTAATTCAATATCCAATATCAACTGCAAATGATGTTTGGGTATATCCATGGGGATCTACTTACACTTCTGCTTGTTTTTATAAGAGAATTCATAAACATTTAGCCACTCCAAGGGTATATCAATGGATCTGGAAGTCCTCCTGCACCATGAAATTTAAAGTGTTTGCTTGGTTGCTGATCAAAGACATATTAAACACATGTTAAACACTAAGGATTTACTGAAAAGAAGGCACTAGGAGGTCACTGATAATTTTAATTGTGTCTTATGCCCTGCTGGTGTGCATGAGGATCGACAACATCCAGGAAGGAGTTTGCTAAATCTTTCTTTATGGAGGTGGTAATTATTGCTTGCAGGCATATTTGGCTACAAAGAAACAACAATTTTTTTTAGCATCAGAGCCCTTCTTTTGCTGGGTGGAAGGGGAGTTTCATTCATGATCTAACAATGCTGCAATTCAGAATGAAGAAGAAATATGCTGAGGAGTCGCTACATTGGATTAATATTCTCCCTTAGCCTCTGTTTTTGGTTTGGTTGTAAATAGTTTTTTTCTTTTTCCTTTTTGCTGCTTGTACATAAACTTTAAGTTTCTTTTCAATAAAGGGGTGGGATGCTGTGGGGCTTTTGCCCTACAGTCAGAATGCTCTAAAAAAACAATGCAGTCTCCGCTGCCTTCAGCAGGCTGCGTCGCCCGAACCCGTTCGCCGCGAGGGAGTCGATGAAAAGCATTGTGTTTGGACAAGAGTGCGGCGGCCCGCCGAGAGAGGAAAGAGGTGCGGCGTGAGCGAGAGAGTTGTGTGGCGACGCGGGGGGAGGGGGCGGCGCCCATGCGAGAGGTCGCGTTGGGCATTAACTACGCGTGTTGGGAACCGTCGTGCTCGTCGTGTGTGCGCTGTGAAGCCACAGAGCGACGAGACGGCGTATCGGGAACCGGCAAGGCCAAGTGAAGTCGATGACCGCGGCCGCTCGACTCCTTTCTAGCGCTGATAGGGCAGGTCCATCTCTGATGGAGCCTAAGTGGCAGCATGCTTCATTTCGTCCGACGCTACCGAAACGTCCCTTGGGCGTCGGGTTCGGCCTGGTAGTTCGCTAGATATGAATTGGGGTTGTCCGGACGAAAACGGCCCATTGGGATTGGTTAATTGCCCAAACAGTAAATTGGTTAATTGCCACACTAAACTGGGATTTAAAATTAATGGGCATCACTAGGGATCGGAGGCCGATCCTTAGCTTTCCGTCGGACTGCTTCCACACCACAGGATTGCTTTCATCTCAGACGTACAATAGGCCTACAAAAGGTGCCCCAAATTTTGCACGCGATGGGTGTACTAACGGCAGTTTATTTCATAATAATTACATCATTAATTCACGCCAAAACAAAATACTATCGCCATGCATTTGCTTCCATGTGAAGAAATTTTGTTTCCAATTCTAGTCCACGCTATTTGTGTTGAAATGTTTTTTTCTCCATATTAATTTTTCTTTTTGCTTCTCTGAGATAATTAACATTGTTTCAGAGACATCAAGATAATTTCGCTCTAATATTTTGTTTTCAACGCAGATAAAATATGCTTTAAAAGGACAAAAATTTGTTTCCGCATAACATTAATTATTTTGCTTCGGTGCGACAATTTTTTTTCTATCAACGTTGATTTAAAACAGATTTGATTTTTCTTCCAAAGTATATACATTTTGCTTCCGTGAGTCGACGAGCTTGCTTCAAAGTTGATTGGAGATTCTTTTTGATCTAGTATAGTATCTAGTTTCCAACACACAAACAATGTGCTTCCGAGGACCAAATGAATATTTTGGTGTAATAGTAAATTGCTCCAATGGCGGAACGACTAGTTTCTATCAACAATGCTTCTAAAATAAAATACAGTTTGCTTCCAAGTAAATATCATTTGTTCCCGATAGTTTCACAAATTGCTTCCATAAAAAAAACGAATTCCGTCCTTATGCGATGGAGTAGAAGATTTGGATCGAGTAGGACCGAGAACAAGAGGGTCAGGTGGTCATCAATGAGGCTATGCGGCGACGATGTTGTTGCTGGAGAGACGGCGACCTGAGGTCTTGCAACATAGGAACAAGAGGATCCCAGTGATGGTGCTTCAAATGGGAGGCGGTGATCATTATAATCTTGACATCGACGCTCCCATCGTCGGTGACGTTGTAGCCTGCCAATAGCACCCATTGGTAAACAAAGGTAATTCTCAAATGGTGCACGTATATGACTTGAAACCTGGAAGTACAGTCAACGACTCCGTGCCGGCGTCGATCGTGTTGGTTTGTAGTCATCGAACAGAGCAGCATTTGATCCAATGATTCGTGAGGTAGCATGGTCTGCCCGGCTATGTCTCCTGGGATCTACACTCTTGCCGGACAGCAGTCAGTCGAGTCTCCCACGACAACTCTATGCGGCGGAGCGGCATGCGTGCCCGCGCAGTATCAACGGGGGGTGGAGGTTGCGGTGCGGTTTGGAGAGGAGTGGTGGCATGGCGGTGAGAGCAGATGCATCACCGATTTGAGAGGAGAAATCTGGCCGCCATTAATGGGATCTATTGGAGGAGGAGCTGTCATAGGATAATTAAGGGGATGTGCGCTGTTATCGGGCCAGAATGTTTTTGTGGGAAGCATTGATGCTTGTGGCAGAACGATGGGATGGAACTTTGCGGTGTCTGATCAGTCCGATAATTTGCTTTCCATCGGATCAGGATATGTAGTATTTACCTAAAATTAATGACCAGTTCGTTCTCTTGACTTCTCGCTTTTAAAACCGAACGTTAGAATCTGAAAATTTGCAACAGCGTAGCTATTGTGTTCATCCGCATACGAAAAAAAAAGAAACTTCTGTCGTGATAGCGGCGCGCGGTGGCCACCAAGAATGGCACTAGCGTCGCAGCGGGAGTGTCGGCAGCGGCAAAGGCTAGCTTGCCATAGAGCTAAATAGCGGCAGCGGCGGCGGCTGGAGCGAGATGGACAGGACAGGAGACAGCAAGACAAGGGCCGAACGAGGCGAAGAGGTACGCACTTGGGGAGGAACAAAAGATGTATGCAGGTGCAGAGTACCGGCAGTCCAGCACACTCGGACGGGGACGGCCAGACGAGACAACAGTTGGACCAATGCGGCGTACGCCGGGAGATACTCACGTCAGCCTCCCCTCCGATCGAGCATCTCTTCAAGTAGAGAAGTTTCTGGCTTTGGTCTCGCGGCCGTATCGTCGTCGCCCTCCTTCCGTGCCTCCACTCCGGCAGGACGACCATTCCTTTCCCACGAGGAAATGGAAGGGACGGGTTGAATCAGCCGCCAGCTATTTCGAAAGAACAACAAGATTGCACTCTCGAGAGAAAAAGGAAGGAATAACAAGATTCAGCCGCAACCACAGCTGTCGACGAGGAGAACTCGGGTACGCCGAGCGCCCACGCGACACGCCCCCCGTGCGACAGCGGCGGACAACGGCGACATAATTCAGGCACCCCACGAAATGTTACTTTATTCAGTTTTCCAACATTATTCTTGACACCGTCGCGCATGATCTGCCACCATGCTGCGGCAGTTTTCTAGAATCTAGAAACAGAAAGAAGAAGAGCACTAGGTAGCCAGCATATGTGCCATTCCAGCTTAATCGTATCTGTGTTTCTTTTTTTCAAATTTAGATTGTATTTTTCGAATTTGAGGCGCCATTATAACCTTGTCCTCTCAATCTAGACATAGATAGATTATGTTTAACAACCATTGCATCTAAAGATCTTTTCAAAGAAGCCGATTTAGTATCAACAACATGCTCAACACCAAGAAACCTTTTCAACACCTCCCCTTTTTGGTTCATAAATCTGTAACCAACAAAATATGAAGTTAGAATAAACATAATAGGAGACCAGAAGAGTAATTAAAGTAGTGTCAAATAACTAACCTCACAATCATGGCCATTTTCTCTCTAATTGATGAGTCGCGAGACTCGTTAACAAGTAGTGCGAAATTACCATCCCCAAGCTCATTCATTATGACTTTCATAGTCTTTCCTGCACATGCTTGTAGTGTTTGCTTCTGAATTTTAGGAGAATTCAATTTATGGTTGCCAGGAGCATTGTCATTTGTCACATCGGCTACATCTTTACACTTTTAGCAAATCAATCCAGCATCTCACGGAAATTACCCTTGTTCTTAGAAGTCTTGGACTCATCATGCCCACGAAATGCAACATTTTCAACACCTCCCCTTTTTTGTTCATAAATCTGCAACCAACAAAACATGAAGTTAGAATAAACATAATAGAGACTAGGAGAGTAATTAAAGTAGTGCCAAATAACTAACCTCACAACCATGGCCATTTTTTCTCTAACTGATGAGTCGCGAGACTCGTCAACAAGTATTGCGAAACTACCATCCACAACCTCATCCATTATGACTTTCATAGTCTTTTCTGCACATGCTTGTACTATTTGCTTCTGAATTTTAGGAGAATTCAATTTATGATTGCTAGGACCATTGTCATTCTTCACATCGGCTACATCTTTACACTTTTAGCAAATCAATCCAGCATCTCACGGTTGCGACACCTACAACAGCCCTCAAGCGTTCTTCATATTCAACATGTGATTTCTCAACATGACAAGTAATGGCATATGAAACACTTTGCTTTTGATTTCTAAAATCATCACAATGTTTTCTAGCATTGTTGTGATCGTTGTTTTGTTTACCTAAATGAAGTTTGAAGTACTCCGGTCCTTTTTTCCAATTTGTAAACCCCGTCTTCATGAAGACATCATATACAAAAAAATTACCGATGCTTGAAGACTTGTAAAGGAAACAATAGAAACAGTAGGCCGCATCTTTCGTGACACTATACTCTAACCAATCAAAATCTTTATACCATGCTTCTTAAAATGGGCGCCAATCCTTGCCAAAGATTCTGCAAGGAAAATCATGACCTATCAAGCGACATGGACCCTTCGACAAATATGCCTTCCTCACTGTATCTCTAATTTCCTGGGTAACATACTCTTCAATATGTCTACGAATGCCAGGATCGGCAACCACATCAGCTGGATTAAATACAATAGCTTCTGAATCCTGTAACATCAAGTCTGATAATAAAATTCAGTGCTATGTGCTTCCTATTTTTAAGTCCCCAATGATAAATCATGTCGGCTCTAAAACAAAATGGAAAACAGGAAGAATTACCTGAACCATCTGTTCTACTGTTTTGCGTTTGGTTGATGTGCTAGGGTCATTTCGTGTTGCCGCCGGCGGCGGAGCTGCCCCTGCCGCCACAGCCACGGCATTTTCCTCTTCCTCTTCCTCTAGCTGCAGAGCAATCAAATAGGCCTCCTCGTCCCGACCATCATCGGAATCACTCGCGGATGAAGTGGCTGTCGGCCCCCGTGCCCAAGCTGCTGCAGCCTCCTCTTCCTCTTCATCTAGTTGATGCACAATCAAACACGCCTCCTCGTCCAGATCATCGTCCGAATCCATCGGACAGACGAGGCGGGGATGAACCGGTCAAATCAACCGACGTGAGGGAGAGGGAGGGACGGAGAGGCCGAGAGGGCGTGGGGCGGCGGCAGGCTGGGGAGGAGACGGCGTGGGGTGACCGGCAATGAAAGGCGGCCGGCTCCTGTGATTACGTGGGGATTCGGGAGCAGTTTCCGTCTTGCCGGCGTGGGGCAACGGCAGGCGGCCGGCTCCTAGGTTCTGTCGGGCGGTGACAGGCGAGCCGCAGGGGAGGAGACCGCGTGGGGGCAGCGGCAGGAGGAGAGGATATGGCGTGGCCGCGTGGGGGTGGCCACGTGGGGCGACCGGCGACAAGGCTTGTGGATGTGTATAGGCGACTGCGTGCGAACGAGAGGGCACTTTTTCTCCTGGCCACGATTGACCGAGCGAGCGAGGGCAGAGCGATCGGTAGACATTTTTTTTCCACGCATGGAGACCCAGGGCGACCGCCCCTGCTTGCCCCTACGGTGGGTCCTCCTCTGTGGTGGATAATTATGACACGACACAGGCAAAAAAAAAAGTAACCCAGCCAGATTCATATATCTAGTCAAATGTTCGGATTGTATGGTAATCCCGTCGTACCAGCCCATAGCCTGGACGCGTTCACAACGCGAAACGACCAAAGTTGGCCTAGTCCGACCCACATATACGCCACCCTGTGCAAACCCTTGCATGTTTTGACCCCTCCGCTTAAGACCTTGTTCGGTTATACCCGAGATTGGAGGGATTGACAGGGAACAACATCGAATAGAGTTAAATTCCCTGTCAATACTTTCTGGTCCGCATTAATCCCTACTCAACTCAACATGCCCTAAGTCCACTCTAGTCCCCTCATCGTCCTCTCCCTTCCCCTCCGCCTAACCATGGCCGGCTCCGAGCGATTCGGCATCCGAAGCCAATGAAGACCGGTCTCACGCTAAAGGATTTAAACCCCATGTCGTTGGAGGACAAGAGCGGCGGATCGAGCTCTGCGCCCGCAGCTTGCGAGAGTGAATTGATTTGCTTGACGAGTCAGTTTGCATTGTCCCTAGACACGGGGTGCGACTCGCAGGACATCAAACGATCGAGGCCAACATCAGACATCTTTGACGCCGGCTGTGCCGACCAACTGTCCAGCCAGTTGATGACCCAAAGCCGAAGGCAACACGGCTGCCGTACTCAATCCATAAAGGTGAGTTGTTGTTTAAAACTTTGTTGGCCACAAGCATGGATCTAATTGGTGGAACAAAGGACTCGAAGATTCGGGAAAATCCACAAATTATACCATGAACACAAGAACTATGCGGAGGCGCATCCAATCCATACCACATGCGTGATGAGGGCTTTCTCCATCATACATGGGATCCTAATCCAATAGTTCGTGAACAACTTTTCCGTGCTTGCTTTAGTTTTATTGTTTGTTTTTCTTTTATTTTATTACGTTGAGTGACTCTTACTTGCTAGATGGAGTTAGACCCAACATGTATCATCACCTTGGAAAAAGACATTTACTATGGCTTATTGTTGGTTCATATTTAAGTGGGATACCCTTCCGCGGAAATGACAAGGAGATGGATAGGACAAAGTGGCAATTCGGTGATAGCAAAGAGATTAACGAGCACAACTCCATCTAGCTTCATCTATGCTTGAATTGTGAAAATTACATTTTATTTGGATTAATGTTGAATTGTTCGTTCTGTATGGTCTACGTGCATGTGTTTGCATGAAAAGAAATGTTTGAATGGAAAAGTTGTAGTTGCTCGGACAGACCAATGGGGGACAAATGGGAGGGTGATCGGCTTCGTCGACGGACACGTACGCAAAGGGGAATAAAATTTGTCTAGGCCGATTGGATACGCTCTAAGAACCGAACTTGAGAAAACGGATCTCCCTCGTCTCTCCCATCTAATCCCCCTTGAGAGTCGTTGGAAACTTCGCCTCCTGCTTTGACCGAGCTCGAAGCTTCTCCCTTGGCGCTGATGGCTGGGGATGCGATGAGGGAGGTGCGCGTGGCCTCTTGTATATAGTAGATGCAGGCTTCTTTGCTTCCTCCGTAGATCTAGGGTCAGAGATTAGAGAGTTGTCCTCCATGGCGAAAGGCAATATGCAATCTGCTCCGCCCCGAAGGTATGGTGCTACGGCGTACCGGCGCAGCGCTGGGCACGTCGGCGTGAGGCGCTCCGTCGAGCCTCCTAGGTGGGGAAGATGCGGATTTTCTAGATCGATGACGACATTCATCAATAAGCGCATCTGCATCTAAGTGATGCTGGTTTCTCTGCTTCTTCTAGCCGACCTTGATGGGGAGGAGGAGAAAAAGAGAGGCCTATCGTAGAAGATGGTTAGCACCTATCCTGGTGGCGTAGCGGGCGTGCCGCCGGAGTGAGAGGATCTCCCGCCGTGTGAAGCTCCGTGGTGGAGTTCCTCAATGTGGTGGTCCGGCCGCTGCTGGAATAAGCCTCTCCTTCTAGTCCTTCACGGGGCCGGTCTTCTACGCATGTCTTCTTCCACCCGTGGCAGGAGTGGGGAGTTTGACGACATGCCAATTCGTACCGACGGTGGCGGTAAAGGATCTCCTGCTATAGAATTCTTTTGCTTATTATGTCTTCTTCTTCCTTCATCAGATGCGGTGGTGGAGAAGGATGGAGGAATCGACTGGGTGAGCAGCAACTTCAGGCGTCAATTGAGTTGGTAAGCCATCTTCACGAGTAGCACCTTTGCAGCGGGCCATTGACGTCCAACATCCAAGGCCAGAACATGGCCTATCCAAAAGCCGGTGAAGGGCTCCGGCATTTACTCTACCTCCTTCGTGAGACCCCTCTTGAGGTTGACGGCCACAAATTGTGTCTACTCGGCAACAAGTCGTTTTGTCCCCGCTTCCGGGCACGACGGCAGCGTCGCTGGTTTTCGGCTCGGCGGTGGACAAAGAGAGGATCAGATTGCTTTTTCTATCTTTTAATGAGCTCTTTTCTCAAAATAATAGGGACCTATGTGTGATTTATTTTATTTTGTGGGGTCCTTTGTAACAATTTGTACATCCACGGCTTGGAATTAACGTGAAGCTTTCAGCCCCTTCGGGCCGCTTCTTGCTCCAAAGAAAAAGGAGCGCATACTCCCTTCGTCCACGAATAAGTGTTTTTTTTCTATTCTGTCAGTCAGATATATTAAACTATGACTAAAATTATTGGAAAAATTGTTAGCATTCATGGCACCAAATTATTATCAATAGATTTGTCTTGACATGAAATTTTATAATTTACCATTTTAATTCATACATATTGCTAATTTTTTTATAAAGTTGGTCAATGTTTTAAAAGTTTGACTAAGTGTAAAACTAGAAGTACACTTAATAATGGACGAAGGGAGTACATGGCCGTGGAGCACGTAACTGTATTATTTCCACACGTGTTTGGCACACGTGTCTTTGCATTCCGCACGTTGCATGGTCGTGGAACACGTAGTTGCAAGACGTGTTTGTAATTCGAACTCATCTTAGTGTGGTGTTCTTATATTGTAAGAACGGTGCAGAGCTCTAATGGCAAATGTAGCAGTGGCTAAACCTAGCAACCAGAGTTCGAATCCAGTCGGGAGCGAATTTCTGGAATTCTAACAAAGTAGCAATTCTTCTATAAAAATAACCCACCAAGGTCTAGTTTTGGTTGGTCTCATTTTTTATGTTCTTATATTGTGTTCTTTGGTTTAACGTAAGTATATGTATACCATGGTCTATTTTCCACTATCTCACGAAACAGGTTTTCGTCCCGCTATACAAAAACAAAGCAACCATCCACAGAGTTATACAAGGGGCCAAATACAACACAACCAACCACAAGCAAGTCCGTTGGGGAAATAACAGAAATAAGCCCAACTAGAAGAAAGCACTAACAGCAAGGGGTGGGGGAGGAGGTGGTGTGACTAGAGAGGAAGCCGAACCGTGGCGCGGGGGGGGAGGGGGGAGGGGGAGGGTCCTCAACATCCCGCCGAGTGGGACATGCGGCGTGAGGCTACCAGAAGTTTGTCGATCAAGTCGTCCAGCCGTGACATGTCCCGCTGTCTACACAAGGGGTACCATTGCGGCAAGAAAACCAGAAATTTAAAAGACAGAGTCAGATGTACGCCTCAGAAAAATCTTCTCGATCACCATTTTATTGCGCACAATCCAAAACATCCAAGCCATCAATGCAAACACGAGCCAAAAGAGGCGTCTGCCTCTCCCGGCCCGGTTCGCCTAGGTTTTTAGGAATTCGCCGAGCTCCGAGGCGTGCCACGCAGGCCCCAGAGCCTCATGCACGAAGTTCCACAGAAACCGGGCCGCTGGACACGCAAACAAGATGTGGGTTCCCGACTCAAGGATCCTACACATGGGACACATGGTGTCTCCCGAACCGTGGCGTTTTCAAACCTCGATCCCCGAGGGAAGCTAGTCCCAGAGGAACTGCCAAACATATATCTTAATCTTCAGAGTAGTGGAGCCTTCCATAAGGGAGCAGCCCAGGGTTTAACAGGTCCAGGAAACTGGGCCCGATAAGCGGATTTAACTGAAGAAGTCCCCAATGGAGCCAAGGACCAGGAGACCTGATCACTTCCCCATGTAAGCACTTTAGGAAGCACACCCCGGAGCTCCTCTCAAGCTGTAGCCTCAGCCGGTCCAAATGTTTGTCGGAACGAGATGTTCCAAGTCCCATTTTGGGCCTCCGAGGCCATCACTAGGGAGGATCCGAACAGATCGCAAAAAGGCTCGGAAACTCTAGCTGCAGGGGTCTCTCCCGTAGCCCGGGGTCTAGCCAGAAGAGGGTGCCCCGTCCATCCCTAATGGAGAAACGGGGCACTCTTCCGGATCTCA
Organism: Alopecurus myosuroides; assembly: GCA_028641055.1. Lineage (NCBI taxonomy): Eukaryota > Viridiplantae > Streptophyta > Magnoliopsida > Poales > Poaceae > Alopecurus > Alopecurus myosuroides. Next base: position 168,105,566 of record CM054062.1, read on the forward strand.
TGCTTGATCGACTGGATAGACCCAGAATAGAGATTCTTCCGTCGATCACATGCGATAAGGGGGCGACCCTGCAGGTATTTGGATTTTACGAGTTGTAGCCAGACCCCCCTCTCGCCCCTAAGGATGCGCCAAACCCATCCAAGCATTGGGGCCATATTCATTTCCCGTGACGCCACAATCCCTAAGCCCCCGTATCCTTGGGGGCTCAGATGTCAGCCAATTTCACCATGTGGTATTTCTGCTTCCCTTGGCGTCTTGCCAGTAGAAGCGAGGTAGCCGCAAGGGCCTAGCCATCTTAGCTTTATTTAAGATAGCCGCAAGGGCATCCACCGCAAGGTCAAAGAGAATAGGAGAGATGGGATCTCCCTGCCTCACCCCACAGGACGATCTAAAATAGGGATCAATGTTTCCATTTATTTTAGTCGCGGTATTGTCGCTCATAACTAGTTGCATTATCCAAGTGATAAATCTATCAGCAAAACCCCGTCGTTTGAGGACCTGGTGGAGAAACGCCTAGCCCAGACGATCACAAGCCTTCTGGAAGTCTAGCTTAAGGAACACCCCTTTATGGCGGTGAACCTTTACCTCATTTTGAAATTTATTTGAATAATATTATTCAAATTTCAAAAAAGTACAATAATCATATCGGGAGATATGAAGAGCTAGTTTACATCCTCGCATGTGTTTTTTTCTGGCGAGATGCCATCTTTAAAGTGTGTACACGCACAAGTCCATTTTATTACCGTGTATGCAAAACGCAGAAGTGCCAAGTGCACACAATGATTTGATTTTAATTGCTAAGTTCACACAAGAAAATACAAAGATGATGACATAAGTGCGACGTTCGGGTGGTAACTTCAAAGGAGAAAAATTCATCAAAACATAATAAAGCTTAGTTTTAAACTCTCATCGATATAGAATTGACACTAAAGTTGAATCATAAACTAAGACGCTAGTATGAGAGATAAATTATTTAGAAGTTCCCAATTTGCAAGAGTCATAATGATGCCCTTAAACCAAGATGGGTAGTATGAGCGATAAATCATTTGGAAGTTTCCAATTTACAAGATTCATAATGATGTACTCAAACCAGCTAGGTAAGTGACGCCACCATCTTTCGTCGGCGAAAGATGGTGGCGATCTAGCCGGCTGCGGGTTTGGAGAGGCGCAACTATTGGTTAAAACCGCGCTAACTTTGGTCATGGCGCAAGATGTAAGCGTACTTGTATCGTTACCAAAGGCATCATTGTTGCAGCGCTCGTTTTCTCGCTCGGGCTACTCCGGGGCAAACCCTAGATTTGGATCTCGCAAATCGGACGATGGCAGCATGCGAAACCATTCTCCCTCCTGGGAACATCGTTTTTCGAGCGGGTGCTGGTTGGAGGGGTCCTGTGGTGGAGCGATGTGGTTTCTTACGTGTCATAATGACGAGTCTCGGTGACATGGCACAACATGGTCTTGGTGGTAGACGCTTGATGATGGACGCGTAGGCACTGGTGCTTTTTGCCTTCGTGTGGCGACGTTATGTAGGTTAGGCCTCTAGGTTGGCCCGATCTTCATGGATTGACGCACGAGAGGTGGGAAGATTGGAAAGAACGCGATGAACTTGAAGAACACGATGAACTCACGCACACAAAAGGAGATATAACTCGTGGAGCCTATGAGGGATCGCAAAACCAAGTTAACAACACGCTAATTGGAGCCGATTCCTCTCACCGGTCGGTCCACCAATCCAATAAAAGCTGCAAGGGGAAGGTTGGAAAGAACAACCGAAATGACGAGGTGAAAGAGTAGCTACTTGGAGAGATCTTGATACAATTCAATAGATGAATCTATGGAGTAGCCATGGATCCCATGGGGGAGGTTCTCCACATGGGAGGGGGAGAACAAGGCCCAATTCCATCTCAAGTCAACTCTTACCTAGGAAGGAGGGGGAGGGGTCCTATATATAGTAGTAGGGGTAGGTAGAGGGATACAAGGGAAGATTCCCTGTTTGAGAGTTGCGGGAAATCCGGCCTAGGAGGCCGGCGCGGTCTATTGGGAGGCCGGCCTGGTGCCGCAGGGAGGCCAGGGTGGAGGCCGGCTCGCTCGGCTAGGGGTCCGACCTGAGGAGAAGGGAGGCCGGCTTGGGACGGGCTGCCAGGCCGGGCAGGCACCCGAGAGCGCCGTCCTAGGGAGCCGGCCAGGCCAGGTCTTCAGGCCGGCCTTCCTGTCCAACTTCCTCTTCGTCTTCTTGCTTCTTCCTCCTCTTCCACACGTACACCTTGGATGGCCTTGATACTGGACTTCCTCGGCATCTCCCCTCGCGTCCTTAGTTGTCGACTCATACCTAGCAATGCACGGGGGTCAATGGCGAAGTAGTATACCATCCAAAGGGGTACGAAAGTGGGTTCTCGAAGAGGAATGAGTTCACCTTTTGAATAGATGGTGACGTGACATATGATGGAGTGTGAGACATGCCCAGTGGGATGGGTCGCGCTGCATCATCTCCCCTCACTTGAAAAAGAGTCGTCCTCGACGCTAACTCATCATCAACATGTAGAGGAGGTAGATGGATTGTCATAGAAGTCGAAGTCACCATGTGGTCATTCTTGATGGAAAGGGTATGGCAGGTCTTCAATGTTCCTTCGGCCTTCATGTAACCTACCAAGATCACAAGAAAGACAAAGCAACAATCAAAGAGTACCAATTCTTGAGGCTCGTAGCATGGGTTTCTAAGTAGAGAGAAGAAACCTTAGCAAGATGTCGATGTGCTTGTCTTGTAAGATTCTCCGTCATAGAAAGGTGGGAATGTAGCCACGCATGCTATCTCATCCAAAGGTAGAACCTACACAACAAAGACCAAGCAATCCATGTGTGTGCAAGATAGAGGAGTACATAATGCATGACATGTCTGTTCTTGTTCATAGCACCGTTAGGACAACACAAATATATGAAATCTAGTGGATATGCAAGGTCAATGTGCAAGCAATTCATTGAACCATCTCCAAAATGTGAGAACATAAAATCTCCATGAAACTTTAAGGGGTTGCACACAAAGCATTGGAAATGGAAGTTTGTCAAAATCCTTGGTGCAATAAGAGGAGACATTGGCAAAAACACAAGATGAAGAATGTCCCCAATATTATCATCACGGGTGCAAGCAAAGCATAGTAAATAGCAATTTTCAACATTTTTGCAGCAACACCAGTGTAAGGGAAACCAAAACACTCATGACAAGATATGCTCAAAATATCATTATGGTTGCAAGCAAGCCATTGGAAAGAAAAATTGTTCATCATACTAGTTGCAACACACAAATCATCTATATGAAAGATCTCGGAAGCATTGTTGTCACAAAGGAGAACAACATCACAAACATGTTTGCAAACAAACCAAAGGGAAGAGCAATTTTTCAACGTGTTTGATACAAAACATGAGAAAGCTATTAGAGTCGGTCCGATCCACAACCTCAAGAGCTCCTTTTGCCAACTCATATTCAATTGAGGTTGACATTAGCATACTGGTACTCAAACACACAAAAGACCCAATGAAGAAATTTTGTTTATGGTAAATGAACACATCATCCATCCTGACATATCTCTTCATTCGCACATGACCAAATACATCAAAATAAAATATTAAGTATGAAATATGTGGATGGTCAAAATGCAAGATGAAGGGTTGAGAAAGATCAATATTCTCACAAGATAAATCTCCAAAAGTTGAGGATGCTATGGGGCAAACTCATTTGAAATCATAGCAACATTATTGCAAACCAAGCATTTGAAAGAGAAATTGTTCAACATTTTGGATGCAACAATGGGAGAGAAATGTAAGAACTTGGGAAAAATCATGTCAATGGCCATCACAAGTGGAAAATTCAGATGATCAACATTTTTGCAAAGTAAAGCATCACATGTGATAGGTATAGTAGCAAGTGATATATCAATAGGATCATCCATAGCATGCAAGCAATCATCATTCTTCATGTCCACTAGTGGGATCATGGTCACATCAACACCCATACCTTTGTCGTCGTTCTCATATGAAGTAGGTGTAGTCCATGTGGCCAACTTGTCCATCTTGATGTAGACATAGGGTGGCATCACCTTCATCCACCATGTACATCTTCTTCTCATAGGAAGCGGCATCGTGACGTCTCATCATTCATGGAACCTAGCACATCATGAGGAAACACACTAGACGTAGAGGGTAAGTTGTTAGAATTTGAAATGGCCTCACATGACCTATCAACTAGCTCTTGCAACTCATGTGGTGTATCACTCATGCACTCCTAGTGAAAGCACTCAGTCTCACATATGGTGGAGTCACTCATCTCACATGCACTCTCACTCATGTGGGCTAAGTGGCTCTCATGCTCACATGGGATTGGTACCACCTCATCACTCATGCACATACGGGTAGGCTCGACATCCTCAACTCCATACGCCTCCTTGGTTGAAGGGAAAATCGCATGCTCAACCTCATCAACCTTATCACCTCCAAATGTGTGAGCCATAAGATTGGCATCATCACTCCCCTCCATTGCCAAAAGGAAACTCCCATGCTCGGCTTCTCCACTTGACGCACCATCTTGGTCACCGCCTTGGCAGTCCCACATTATGTGACCATAACCCTTGCACATGGTGCATACGAGGTCTTCATCTTGAAGGAGAGGGTAAAGTAGACTCGTAGCATCATCATCATATATGGGAGGGCCTTCTCTTCCTCCATCTTGTTGTAGGTCTTCCTCTTGCCATGTTGGAGCCCTTGTGGTGGTGGCACTTGATACCACATAATGTATACTTGTTGAGGGTTCCATGGTGGTCTTGGCCTTGCATGTGTGATCTGGTTTCTTGTGTCTCCGTCCTGAACTTGCTAGACGCTCGGAGATCTTCTCGATGGAGGTCTTGAGATCTTGTACATGTTGAGACGTAGCATGCTCGGACTTGTCGAATGTCTTATCCATGGAAAGGAATAGATCCTTCATGCCTTGCATATGTGTTGGAAATGTTGTGGTAGAACTTGAAGGAGACACCTTATGATGTGCGCTCGCCGCCATGATTTGTGTGGAGAAGTCATCGCGCACTTGGAGTGTTGGTGTAGATGTTTTCTTCTTGTGCCGTGGTCTTGTAGCTTCTGTTGGCGCCAACTTGGAGGTTGAAGTTTGTTGACGCTGAAGCTTGCGGCGTTCCCGCTCTTCATGTGTGGGATGACGTCGAAAGTCATTTGGATGCCTTGACTTCTTGGCCTTCTTGCTTGATGGAGCCTCGATGATGTCCTTCTTGTGGCGCCGTCTTGATGTTGAAGGAGTCAATCTTGACTTTGCCAACTTGTCGGATTTCTTGTCGTGGCATCATCTTGAGGTTGAAGGGAGTTGTCTTGTGTTGGCCTTGGCATTATCCTTGAAGGTCCTCGGTCTTGAGCATTAACCATGGGACATACGATATCTTGGCCCTCGAAACTTGGAGAGGAAGTTTTTGTAGGTGAGTTCATCCATGTCGGACTCGAAGAAGTTATAGAGCTCCATCTTATCCCTCATTCTTGTGGAGTCATTTTTGGTGTAGTAATCCGCCATGTTTGTGGATGCGTAGTCGGTGTAGCATGGCTCCATCTCTTCATCCAAGCTCGCGGTGTTGTAGTGCTTCATGAAGTTGGAGCTCATGCAGTTGAAGTTGTTGTGGTTGGTGTGGTGCTCCGCCATGTCGATGATGCTTGGGGAGGAAAAGTCGGTGTATAGCTTGACGTCATGGTCATAGTAGTGGTGGTGATCCACCATGTCATGCTCGTAGTAGTGTTCATCCACCATGTCGTGCTCGTAGGAGTGGTGATCCACCATGTCGTGGTAGAGGTCACCGATGGCAAGCTTGTTGTAGTCATTGTCGTTGTTGTAGTTGTACTGGTCCATCATGTACTCGTCATGGTCATCATGGCCTCCATATGCTCCGCTCTCGCTACACATGGTTACTCACAAGCACAAGTGTATCTATAGAGTGTGAAGACCTAAGAGCTCAAACCTCACCTTTTAGCAAGTATTGGAACTAGTGGACCATGCCAAGAGAAACCGATAACGAAAAGAATGAAGTGACTTGAGTTCGAAAGATACAAAAACACACTCCAAAACACACATGGCTTATGGGTGGATAGATATGGAAAGTGGAAAGCAAATGTGTGGAGACCCGGCACACCACTGCATGTGTAGTGCGCAAGTCGATGACATAATACTCACAGAAGGACTTATCCGTGAATATTACATCCCTCAGAGTAGTACAACAGAAACACAGCGGGTCCAGGCAAAACTATAGGATACAAACTTCATTACAAAATCTTGAGAATCTCTTTGATGAATCAAGAAGATCTCATACAAATGTATCAACAGAAGAAGCAATTCGAAGCTCCAAGCCGGAGAAGAACTCTAGCTCAGAACTAAACCACTACGGCTGAGGTCAGCCCTAATCCATGGCTTGTAACTGCTAAGTACAAGAATGGACTCTATCTACTCCCTGATAGCTTTTCCTCCACCAGCGTTGTTGATGAAGATGCTTTATCAACTAAGTAATAGTTCACTCCACCTAGCTTCATGAGGTAGCGATGGCTTCACGATGACGACTTCAGTAGGGCTTCATCTCTAAGCAGGGGGTCAAACGGGATAGAATGAGTAACGAGCGTTACTCAGCAAGTTCATGATATACAGTGGGTGGTTGATGCACTAACTACAGCTTTAGACTCAAAAGAGTCATAAAGTAATGCAAGGTTTTTGTAAATCTTTCTTCAAGAGGTTGCTTTTAATTCTGAAAACTATGCCCGCCAGACCATCACAGGAGCTAGAACTTCATGGAGTTGCCTTTCCTGTAGCGTTCGCAGTTCCTTCCCGGAACAGGGGGTAACATGCCACATCCTTTTACACTCTGCAGAGGTGCGTTACTTTACCCATGGACGACCAAGACCATGTTGCACAACCAGGCTCGAGATCCTGTCCACTCCCACTCAGGTGTGGGGCCCGGTAGTTGGTCCAAGCCAAACCGTGCTTCTCCGCACAACGCATGCCCACCCATTTCTGCCAGCAGGTTGAACGCCTGATTCCACCCCTCACGATGGAGATCTACGCGCCCCTGGCAGACACTCATAGACCCCAGAGCCCGTGGGACGTAAGGGCTCCCACCCATGTGCATGTAGTCCCGCAAGACCTACAGCGTACGTCTCTGGCAGTCCGTTGACATGCGAACGAGAAAAGTATCACGGCTGACTTACTCCTCCCATAGAAGACCCATGGTTAACGCGGTATTTACGGCGCACCGAGTTCCGACGGCATTTGTGATTAGTTCCTAGGTAATACGTTCCCGTGCAGATGGAACCTTCCTTTGACCTATTCATCTTACCATGGTTCCATCCGCCCACCAAACAGAACACTACCACTCGGGTAGTCATTCAATTAGTCATATTATTATAAAAATAGGATCATGCATTCTTTTGAGAGTAGGTGATAAGACGATAGGGTTTTTGCAATTAGTTTGTTATGAAGTACTGCAAAGGATATGAACAAGTGATGAACTTTCCTGAGATTGAAATAATGACAATAATAATCCAGGTCTTCGGGGTTCGAGGGTCGCGTAGAGAAATCCAAACATCTGAAAGATAGCAAAGTAGTCCCGGTAAGGACTACAGAAAACACTGGCAAGATGATACATGCATAGTAATGAGATGCATCGTGAAATACCCTGGAAAACACCCCAGCTTACAAGTGTAAGCCACGTTTGAAACGATAATGTATTCACACAATTGTTAGGTGACTTAGAGTTGTTTCATTACTTGTGGTGATGTTGTTATTTCTTTTAGGCTTAAGTGTGTTTCACTTTTATTGAACAAACACTTGTTATCATGTTTAATTAGAAGTGTTTATTACTTGGTGAGGTAACGAGATCATAACACATGGAAAACAATTATTGAAAAGGTAACAAACATGTTTAGTTTTATTTTCCAAAAGTGTAGAGCTGATGAAAATGAGTTTAGTTGAAAATGATGAACTAGCATAGCTAACTCTATCATCATAATACTTTGCTTAATAACTAGTGATGATAGGTTTTTAGTAGGTGTGAAAACATGAGTCTTATTAATAAATAAAATAATGCTTGTGTTAGTTGTTTATGGTTATAGTAGACGATTATCAAATTCCATTATACCTTGAATAACAAGTTTATAAGTTCAACAAAATGTTTTAGGTTTGACATATTTGAATTGGAAATGTTTTTCTCTTTAATTTGGTATATCATTCAATGCTTTCTGAAAATATTTGAATAAATTATTAATTTATTGATTTTAAATGAATTAAATGATTAGGCAAAACATTGCACACATTTGCAAACATCATATATGAGTTGTATATGTCATTTTGAGCATTTTGGTATATAACTTGTATTTTTCTGATTTTATGAATTATTTATAATTTTTCTCAATTTTTAAATGATTTATTTTAATTAAAGAAATGTTTCATTTTAAAATTTCCCAAATATGTTTAAAAAGTTGATAAACATACAGAGTTTATTTTTCTAAACATTTTGATGTATTTTCCATATTTTTCTGATTAACAGAATAAAAGATATTGATTTAACAAGTTTAATTATTTTATGATTTTAAAATGACACGTGGGGTCCACCTGTCATATTTAATCTTAATTCAAGAATAAAATAAAAATAAAAAGGAAAATCGTTCGGACGTCATGATGACGTCATCTCTGCATCAGCAATGGAGGGGATTGCTCCCGTAGGTTTTAAATCGAGCGATTGAGAGAGAATTCGCTCGATTCGATTACTCCTATCGCTAGAGAGGAACAAGGGGGACCTATCAGTGGCGGCGCAACCACTAAATGGTTGCCGGGAGGCTGTCGGCGACGAGGTTGGCGGTGGCAGTACGCGGGTGACGGCGGCACGACAATTTACTTGATGAAAATTGAAATTGGAAGTACCCGGAGACTCCTCAGCTCACCCTTATGCTCGTGGAAGAGTCGGAGGAGCAAGATTTCGTCGGAATCGACCGGAATCATCCACGGCGTCCGGCGGTCAGAGATGAACGAGATGGTCTGATTCATCCTCTACCGATCTTCCCAGCAAACGAGAGTCACCGAGGCGGTAGAGGACATCAAGGCGGAGATCCTGGTGGTCTTAATTTCTCCGGGGATGACCGGAATCAACGGCGCACGCCGGCGGCCGTGGTGAACTAGGGTTAGGTTTTTGGTTCCGGTTCCAGGGAAAGAGACAGAGAGAGATAAGGCTAGGCGAGGCAACGAGTGAGGGAGAGGGCAAGTTCTAGGGCTCCTCCCTTCTTCTTATCCGTGCACAAGGGCGGCAAGCAGGACGTGGCCTCGACGTTGGAGGTGGTCGCACGCCTCTGCCTTCTGTCCAGAGGTAGAAGAAAGAAAGAAATAAACAGTCTTTCAATAACCCCCTGTGATTGATACATTTTACAACTAGGTCCTTATGTCTTAAAAACAGAGAAGAAAACAGTGTTTTCAGGGTCTTTTTGTGAAGATAAAAATTATTTAAAAATATATTTGGAAAGCTTATCAAATTTGCAATCTCACCATATTTTGTTTTGGTGAACTAGAGCAATATTTATATTTTTTATTTAGGGTGCTAGGTTAAGTGATTTTCTTGTTTTCTCCTCTTTTAATATATCTAATAGCTTTAAAATTATGCTAAAGCATGTTTAATAAAAGTACACTCTCCATATTGGGGATACTAAGGTGATGTATCATAATTGGATAATTTTAAGTATATTCCCTTATAGAAAATAGTTTGGTAAAATTACGTGGTACTGGTTCTGTGCACTGTTATGGAAATATTTGAATATGGAATTTTATTCCATGTCACATCACATGATTTTAATAGGTGAAGGTAGTTGTTTTCTACTTATGAGTCTTTGTTATTTCCAAATTGAAACTTCTATCAAGTTTTGTTGACATTTTACTTAGGTGTGTGTATTCTATGTTTGCTGTTTTCAGTACTTGATAAAATGGAGATCATGTGTGGTTGTGGAACCTCATTTGTCTGTTTTCCACATAGGTTCTACTATGGATATTATCTTTTGTTGATTTTATAACCTGTAACAAATTGTATGATTATGTATGGATGGATTTTTGGTTATTATACATTGGTCTTATGGATGAGGTTGATCTGGAAAACAAGGTGTTAAACTTGTTTCCATTTCCCTCCACATATCATAAGACATGTGGATGCAATGGTTGGCTATCATTTTATACTTGATAATTATTTCCATTAAAGATATCATTAGGAGTACCTCATCTCTGTTGAGCTTGACAAGGCATAGAGGTTATGAATCTTCTAGTATTACCTAATACTTCACTGAATAATTTCTTATACTCCCTTTCTGAGGCAGTGTTGCTCCTTGTTGTCTTCTGTTGTTTGATGGTCTTCTCTTTAGTTGCCACTAGTCTTCTGGTATCACCTTTGTCACTTGCCAGTAAGATCATCTTTGGGATTCCATCATCAACTATCTCACCCTTGTGGTGAAAACAGCCAGTAACTCCAAGCAAAGATTTTACTTAGAGGATTATAAAAGAATATGGTTTATTTCATGACATCAAATTAACCTATGCATATAAGAAGAATTTGTTAACAAGTGGATCAGACTTGCCTCCAAATTACTAATCATATACAATAGGTTGAGATGTACTAGGTGATTCAATATTCTGTTTGTTTGTGTATGACACTCAGTTGTTTGAGTATACAAAAGTGATCTGTTAACAAGGTAATTAGTCTTGTTACCAAACTACTTCTATATAACACTAACATTGGAATGTCATACTATTTCAAGAGGTTAATAAGATCAGATCAATATATAAGAGTTTCCAAGTACTCTTATAGAAGATTAGAGTAGCACTTCAAGCAGACTCTAATTAATCTTCTTGGAAATCTTCCTGTGGTAGTCCTCCTTCCTTTTGGTTGCTTATCTTGCAGAATGATTTAGAGAAGATTGGAAAACAAGATAGAATGGTCTTGACAACACAACAAGATCTAGATTAAGATATAGTTCATGCTTTTATTATCCTTCTATAAACTTCTTATTTTATTTCCCATAAGATGTTCTTATATCATACATGATTGGTTTACTTACTTATCATTTCAATTCCTCAAATAGAGGTTATAACTTGTTGTCATTCATTACTCACATCCAGAGATACTTTAGTTGTTGAATATTGATATGGATAGAAATGTGGAGTGTTTGTGAAATGGAAACTTAAGATTATAAGTTAATCAAATGGTTCATTAATGTGTTGAGCTTTCATATGCTCACTTGTTTAAGATGATTGAGACAATGATCATGTGAAGATTATTGAATTGAATGACTTATGTCATAGTTATTAATTGTTTTTCTTAGGTGTCATGTTGTTACTTTATATTCTTCTATTTATTAACTTTGTTATCCATAATGCAGATATAGAGATTTGGAAAGATCATATGTAATGATCAAGGTTAATTATTAGTTGAAGAAGATTTATTTCTTCTTGGTGATACTTCTTTTATGGTTGAGGAGATATGTACATATTCGATGAATATATTATTAATGATAATTAAGTTACTTCCCACTTGTGGGACTTGGGTTAACACTTGTTTATATAACTTATTTTCTGTTGAACCTTTGTTATTTACTTATGAAGGTTCACTTAGTGGTTATGAAATAATTTATAAATATGTTGTGTGGATGGTTTATAACTTAAGAGTTATTGTTTGAGAGGACATAACACCTCTGTTGATGAGATGGTTCAGTTATGCATTACTCATTAGTGAAAGTATGATCATCATTTATGAGATTTGGATTCTCACCCCTCTTTGAGTTCTAGATACCTACTGAATTATCCCAAGTCACTTATAGACTTGAGGTTTAGGTGGTTGAGAATTTGTGTTGGTCACAACCAATTATGGTTTGTGTAACCAGATGATTTGATTTGTAGAGATGTGATGTTATAAAGATCACTCCAAAAGTACTCATGACTAGATGAACTAGACCTATTTCATCATGTCAAGTGAAACTTTGGTCACTTTGATTCATTTAAACTTTCACGCCAAAATTTCCCGTACTTTTAGATGCATGCTTTGCAAATGCACATATTAAATTTAGATCCTTATAACTTCCCAAACACTGGGATGTTACAGTATCTCCCCCTTAACAAGAACTTCGTCCCGAAGTTCAACCTCTCTCACGTAAAGATAGGTAGAGAGAACTTCTGTAGACCGTTGAATCTTCACATCTGTTTCATGTGTTGACCTTGACATGTGTATCCTCTTGTCTTGATTGTTCACCTTCCACTGTCTTGTAGGATAATCTAATAGTATGCCAGTTGTTAGGACAACTCTGTCTTGTTACTAGACCTTCCTAATGGTCTCACGAAGAACACGTGGTATTTCCACCATATAGTGGGTACCAGGTTTCATTCTCCGATGAATATGTATGGTTTCCTAACTCTCACATATTTCTGAAGAACAATTGGTACATCCACCAGGTGATGAATAACCAATAAGATTCTTCCGGTATACTGGATACCATCTATGGTTAGATTTCCATTTGGTTGAATCTAATGGTCTCAAGAGGAATACTGCTCAAAGAAACTTGTACAACGTAGTGTACATTGATTTAGACTCAATTATTGGTGAAAATATCTTCGAGTTTCCTCGAGTTTTAACTTTTTCCTACAGATGACTACAACCTATTCCACTGGTTACTTCCTATGGTCTTTCTATATCTTTGGGTTTTGACTTTCATGGGACAACTCTATAAGTTTATTTCTCGAACTACTACATGTTTCCTTCTAGGATATAACTACTCATGTGATGTCATTGGCATCTCTTGTTGTATATCTCCATGTGCACATGAGGTATGTCACCAACTCCAAGCAAACTATGGGATGTGGTCCATTCCCATGAGTGGCTTCATTAACTTCTGCCTTCTTGACTTCTTGGTCTTCCAGAGCTTTGATAGTTGCTTCAATCAGCTGAGATTTCAGAGCGCTCTCGTACTAATCCTATACCCTCTAGACCAATAACATCAAGATAGAACTCAATGTTTGCACATGCATATGCACATCAAGTTCAATCTTCATGTACAGATCTAGTCAATCAAAGATCCAAATAAGATCCAATAAATCCCGAATGCATTTATCACTCATGCATCAAAAGCCTGTGGAATAGAAGTACTTAGAGTAAAACATCTCAAGTACCAAGGCTCTTAAATGCTATACACTACAAGTAGGTATATATTACCTTGTAATCCTAGTCTACACAACCACTCCTTGCCTAGGTAGTTACTCCAATTGCATGCCTTACTGCAATGGAATAAACCAAGACAAAATGATCCTATAGTAGTTGTTGTCTAACTTGGTTCCCTATAGGACTATGCCTTACTGAAGTACTTCATCTTGATATGATAATCTTCTCCTGGTATCTATTGATCCTTCATGGTGTTGATCACATCGTGGTAGCAGTAATGTAGCTTCCATCAATTCCTATGCCTTCTCCTAGTTCTATACTATACTATAATGATTCACCTCTTGACTTGACAACCAAGGATATGGTATATACCCTGTAGTTACCATGGTTTATAATAACTCTTGAGGATTCTCAACATCCATTCTTGATGACTCCTATTCTAACTCAATACCATATTCTACTCCATCCTATTCTTTCATAGAATGGGGTGATCATCACTTTGACTTAAGCATCTCTGACTATGTCAGAACTTTCCTTTTCTCAATAACACCGATACCTGATAAACTTCTAGCTATTCATGCCTAGGTATAAAGGAAATAGATAAGTATATTTACTCAAGTTGAGTAAGAAATTCTATACAAGTACGAATGTATCATTCTCAAGTGAATGGTCATCATAGTTGTAGAAAGTGTGGTTAAGATAAGATGGCTTCCTATAGTCTTTACCAACCTACAGATCTCCTAAAAGGTTTTAAACCTAAGGTCGCTACGCTCTGATACCACCTGTGGAGACCCGGCACACCACTGCATGTGTAGTGCGCAAGTCGATGACATAATACTCACAGAAGGACTTATCCGTGAATATTACATCCCTCAGAGTAGTACAACAGAAACACAGCGGGTCCAGACAAAACTATAGGATACAAACTTCATTACAAAATCTTGAGAATCTCTTTGATGAATCAAGAAGATCTCATACAAATGTATCAACAGAAGAAGCAATTCGAAGCTCCAAGCCGGAGAAGAACTCTAGCTCAGAACTAAACCACTACGGCTGAGGTCAGCCCTAATCCATGGCTTGTAACTGCTAAGTACAAGAATGGACTCTATCTACTCCCTGATAGCTTTTCCTCCACCGGCGTTGTTGATGAAGATGCTTTATCAACTAAGTAATAGTTCACTCCACCTAGCTTCATGAGGTAGCGATGGCTTCACGATGACGACTTCAGTAGGGCTTCATCTCTAAGCAGGGGGTCAAACGGGATAGAATGAGTAACGAGCGTTACTCAGCAAGTTCATGATATACAGTGGGTGGTTGATGCACTAACTACAGCTTTAGACTCAAAAGAGTCATAAAGTAATGCAAGGTTTTTGTAAATCTTTCTTCAAGAGGTTGCTTTTAATTCTGAAAACTATGCCCGCCAGACCATAACAGGAGCTAGAACTTCATGGAGTTGCCTTTCCTGTAGCGTTCGCAGTTCCTTCCCGGAACAGGGGGTAACATGCCACATCCTTTTACACTCTGCAGAGGTGCGTTACTTTACCCATGGACGACCAAGACCATGTTGCACAACCAGGCTCGAGATCCTGTCCACTCCCACTCAGGTGTGGGGCCCGGTAGTTGGTCCAAGCCAAACCGTGCTTCTCCGCACAACGCATGCCCACCCATTTCTGCCAGCAGGTTGAACGCCTGATTCCACCCCTCACGATGGAGATCTACGCGCCCCTGGCAGACACTCATAGACCCCAGAGCCCGTGGGACGTAAGGGCTCCCACCCATGTGCATGTAGTCCCGCAAGACCTACAGCGTACGTCTCTGGCAGTCCGTTGACATGCGAACGAGAAAAGTATCACGGCTCACTTACTCCCCCCATAGAAGACCCATGGTTAACGCGGTATTTACGGCGCACCGAGTTCCGACGGCATTTGTGATTAGTTCCTAGGTAATACGTTCCCGTGCAGATGGAACCTTCCTTTGACCTATTCATCTTACCATGGTTCCATCCGCCCACCAAACAGAACACTACCACTCGGGTAGTCATTCAATTAGTCATATTATTATAAAAATAGGATCATGCATTCTTTTGAGAGTAGGTGATAAGACGATAGGGTTTTTGCAATTAGTTTGTTATGAAGTACTGCAAAGGATATGAACAAGTGATGAACTTTCCTGAGATTGAAATAATGACAATAATAATCCAGGTCTTCGGGGTTCGAGGGTCGCGTAGAGAAATCCAAACATCTGAAAGATAGCAAAGTAGTCCCGGTAAGGACTACAGAAAACACTGGCAAGATGATACATGCATAGTAATGAGATGCATCGTGAAATACCCTGGAAAACACCCCAGCTTACAAGTGTAAGCCACGTTTGAAACGATAATGTATTCACACAATTGTTAGGTGACTTAGAGTTGTTTCATTACTTGTGGTGATGTTGTTATTTCTTTTAGGCTTAAGTGTGTTTCACTTTTATTGAACAAACACTTGTTATCATGTTTAATTAGAAGTGTTTATTACTTGGTGAGGTAACGAGATCATAACACATGGAAAACAATTATTGAAAAGGTAACAAACATGTTTAGTTTTATTTTCCAAAAGTGTAGAGCTGATGAAAATGAGTTTAGTTGAAAATGATGAACTAGCATAGCTAACTCTATCATCATAATACTTTGCTTAATAACTAGTGATGATAGGTTTTTAGTAGGTGTGAAAACATGAGTCTTATTAATAAATAAAATAATGCTTGTGTTAGTTGTTTATGGTTATAGTAGACGATTATCAAATTCCATTATACCTTGAATAACAAGTTTATAAGTTCAACAAAATGTTTTAGGTTTGACATATTTGAATTGGAAATGTTTTTCTCTTTAATTTGGTATATCATTCAATGCTTTCTGAAAATATTTGAATAAATTATTAATTTATTGATTTTAAATGAATTAAATGATTAGGCAAAACATTGCACACATTAAAACTTGGTAAAATGACTTTGCAAACATCATATATGAGTTGTATATGTCATTTGGAGCATTTTGGTATATAACTTGTATTTTCCTGATTTTATGAATTATTTATAATTTTTCTCAATTTTTAAATGATTTATTTTAATTAAAGAAATGTTTCATTTTAAAATTTCCCAAATATGTTTAAAAAGTTGATAAACATACAGAGTTTATTTTTCTAAACATTTTGATGTATTTTCCATATTTTTCTGATTAACAGAATAAAAGATATTGATTTAACAAGTTTAATTATTTTATGATTTTAAAATGACACGTGGGGTCCACCTGTCATATTTAATCTTAATTCAAGAATAAAATAAAAATAAAAAGGAAAATCGTTCGGACGTCATGATGACGTCATCTCTGCATCAGCAATGGAGGGGATTGCTCCCGTAGGTTTTAAATCGAGCGATTGAGAGAGAATTCGCTCGATTCGATTACTCCTATCGCTAGAGAGGAACAAGGGGGACCTATCAGTGGCGGCGCAACCACTAAATGGTTGCCGGGAGGCTGCCGGCGACGAGGTTGGCAGTGGCAGTACGCGGGTGACGGCGGCACGACAATTTACTTGATGAAAATTGAAATTGGAAGTACCCGGAGACTCCTCAGCTCACCCTTATGCTCGTGGAAGAGTCGGAGGAGCAAGATTTCGTCGGAATCGACCGGAATCATCCACGGCGTCCGGCGGTCGGAGATGAACGAGATGGTCTGATTCATCCTCTACCGATCTTCCCAGCAAACGAGAGTCACCGAGGCGGTAGAGGACATCAAGGCGGAGATCCTGGTGGTCTTAATTTCTCCGGGGATGACCGGAATCAACGGCGCACGCCGGCGGCCGTGGTGAACTAGGGTTAGGTTTTTGGTTCCGGTTCCAGGGAAAGAGACAGAGAGAGATAAGGCTAGGCGAGGCAACGAGTGAGGGAGAGGGCAAGTTCTAGGGCTCCTCCCTTCTTCTTATCCGTGCACAAGGGCGGCAAGCAGGACGTGGCCTCGACGTTGGAGGTGGTCGCACGCCTCTGCCTTCTGTCCAGAGGTAGAAGAAAGAAAGAAATAAACAGTCTTTCAATAACCCCCTGTGATTGATACATTTTACAACTAGGTCCTTATGTCTTAAAAACAGAGAAGAAAACAGTGTTTTCAGGGTCTTTTTGTGAAGATAAAAATTATTTAAAAATATATTTGGAAAGCTTATCAAATTTGCAATCTCACCATATTTTGTTTTGGTGAACTAGAGCAATATTTATATTTTTTATTTAGGGTGCTAGGTTAAGTGATTTTCTTGTTTTCTCCTCTTTTAATATATCTAATAGCTTTAAAATTATGCTAAAGCATGTTTAATAAAAGTACACTCTCCATATTGGGGATACTAAGGTGATGTATCATAATTGGATAATTTTAAGTATATTCCCTTATAGAAAATAGTTTGGTAAAATTACGTGGTACTGGTTCTGTGCACTGTTATGGAAATATTTGAATATGGAATTTTATTCCATGTCACATCACATGATTTTAATAGGTGAAGGTAGTTGTTTTCTACTTATGAGTCTTTGTTATTTCCAAATTGAAACTTCTATCAAGTTTTGTTGACATTTTACTTAGGTGTGTGTATTCTATGTTTGCTGTTTTCAGTACTTGATAAAATGGAGATCATGTGTGGTTGTGAAACCTCATTTGTCTGTTTTCCACATAGGTTCTACTATGGATATTATCTTTTGTTGATTTTATAACCTGTAACAAATTGTATGATTATGTATGGATGGATTTTTGGTTATTATACATTGGTCTTATGGATGAGGTTGATCTGGAAAACAAGGTGTTAAACTTGTTTCCATTTCCCTCCACATATCATAAGACATGTGGATGCAATGGTTGGCTATCATTTTATACTTGATAATTATTTCCATTAAAGATATCATTAGGAGTACCTCATCTCTGTTGAGCTTGACAAGGCATAGAGGTTATGAATCTTCTAGTATTACCTAATACTTCACTGAATAATTTCTTATACTCCCTTTCTGAGGCAGTGTTGCTCCTTGTTGTCTTCTGTTTTTTGATGGTCTTCTCTTTAGTTGCCACTAGTCTTCTGGTATCACCTTTGTCACTTGCCAGTAAGATCATCTTTGGGATTCCATCATCAACTATCTCACCCTTGTGGTGAAAACAGCCAGTAACTCCAAGCAAAGATTTTACTTAGAGGATTATAAAAGAATATGGTTTATTTCATGACATCAAATTAACCTATGCATATAAGAAGAATTTGTTAACAAGTGGATCAGACTTGCCTCCAAATTACTAATCATATACAATAGGTTGAGATGTACTAGGTGATTCAATATTCTGTTTGTTTGTGTATGACACTCAGTTGTTTGAGTATACAAAAGTGATCTGTTAACAAGGTAATTAGTCTTGTTACCAAACTACTTCTATATAACACTAACATTGGAATATCATACTATTTCAAGAGGTTAATAAGATCAGATCAATATATAAGAGTTTCCAAGTACTCTTATAGAAGATTAGAGTAGCACTTCAAGCACACTCTAATTAATCTTCTTGGAAATATTCCTGTGGTAGTCCTCCTTCCTTTTGGTTGCTTATCTTGCAGAATGATTTAGAGAAGATTGGAAAACAAGATAGAATGGTCTTGACAACACAACAAGATCTAGATTAAGATATAGTTCATGCTTTTATTATCCTTCTATAAACTTCTTATTTTATTTCCCATAAGATGTTCTTATATCATACATGATTGGTTTACTTACTTATCATTTCAATTCCTCAAATAGAGGTTATAACTTGTTGTCATTCATTACTCACATCCAGAGATACTTTAGTTGTTGAATATTGATATGGATAGAAATGTGGAGTGTTTGTGAAATGGAAACTTAAGATTATAAGTTAATCAAATGGTTCATTAATGTGTTGAGCTTTCATATGCTCACTTGTTTCAGATGATTGAGACAATGATCATGTGAAGATTATTGAATTGAATGACTTATGTCATAGTTATTAATTGTTTTTCTTAGGTGTCATGTTGTTACTTTATATTCTTCTATTTATTAACTTTGTTATCCATAATGCAGATATAGAGATTTGGAAAGATCATATGTAATGATCACGGTGAATTATTAGTTGAAGAAGATTTATTTCTTCTTGGTGATACTTCTTTTATGGTTGAGGAGATATGTACATATTCGATAAATATATTATTAATGATAATTAAGTTACTTCCCACTTGTGGGACTTGGGTTAACACTTGTTTATATAACTTATTTTCTGTTGAACCTTTGTTATTTACTTATGAAGGTTCACTTAGTGGTTATGAAATAATTTATAAAGATGTTGTGTGGATGGTTTATAACTTAAGAGTTATTGTTTGAGAGGACATAACACCTCTGTTGATGAGATGGTTCAGTTATGCATTACTCATTAGTGAAAGTATGATCATCATTTATGAGATTTGGATTCTCACCCCTCTTTGAGTTCTAGATACCTAGTGAATTATCCCAAGTCACTTATAGACTTGAGGTTTAGGTGGTTGAGAATTTGTGTTGGTCACAACCAATTATGGTTTGTGTAACCAGATGATTTGATTTGTAGAGATGTGATGTTATAAAGATCACTCCAAAAGTACTCATGACTAGATGAACTAGACCTATTTCATCATGTCAAGTGAAACTTTGGTCACTTTGATTCATTTAAACTTTCGCGCCAAAATTTCCCGTACTTTTAGATGCATGCTTTGCAAATGCACATATTAAATTTAGATCCTTATAACTTCCCAAACACTGGGATGTTACAAAATGGAACAACCGGAAACCAAGATATTGTAATGGAAAGTAGAGAATCACAACGATCACAAAGCAACAAAAAGTCAATCTCCAAAAGAAATATGGAAATGCACGCACGGAGACAAATGGTACTAATGCAACCAAAATGTGAGCTAAGGAAACAAATGATCCTAGCAAATACTATAAACCTCGTGTTGCACAAGTACAAGGAGAGCTGCTAGTTCAATTGCAATTTATTGGTGGGCTACAAGATTTGCACACAATGCACCACGTACGAGATGTTCATCGACCTTGCGCGCTTCCTACAAGTGGTATGGCAAGTGGTGGTTTACTTTTTCTCTCTTACTCTTTCTCTCTTCTCTCTTTTAACTTCTCTCTTTTGCCTTTTCACTTTTTTCTCGCTCACTTTGTGCCAACATATGGAACTATATGAACTAGCGCATACAAAGGCCGCTCGGAAACTACACGGTACAAGTGTGCAAAGCCCAAGCAATAATAGATGAACTAGCCTCAATAGGTAAGGTAATCACAAGGTATATTGGCTCACAAAGGAATGGCAAGAGGGAGAAGATTCGGGATGTTTATACCTCTCACCGACGATCTTCACCCTATAGGCAGGAAAGTTTCGTGCTTTCTCAAGAAACTGAGCTTTAGTGGATGATGGATCTCCTTCAATGGTGATGTAGATGATGCAATTGGCAACAAAACGAGCTAAAGATCACTCAAAACGAGTTCCGAGTCAAAAGTTATGGCGAAAATGGTGAGCCGACGTGGCAGTTTTCTGGGAGGCCTGCCTAGCCGGGATATGAGGCCCGGGTGGAGGCTGGTTGGGTCTGTTAGGGGTCCGGCCTGGCCGGGCTTCCTGCAAACGCATTTGGGACGCGATTTTGACTTTTTGGGGCGGAAAACGACTCCGAAAATCACCAAATCGAAGGGGAAATAGGTGGAATTAAGCCATGGAAACGCAAGGGAAGGTAGACCAACAAGTTTAGAAATATACCCACAGATCAAAACCTACCAAAACGCACTCAAATCACAAATCGATCCAAAAGCAAATTGGGGCCATTTTTGGTGAATTTTTTTTAATTTAGGCAAAATCAAGAAAAAAATTGGGGGAAAGAGGGTGTCAAATCCGTGGCAACCACACACTTGATACCAGATGATATAGGCTAGGCTTCTAGGTTGGCCCGATATTCACGGATTGACGCACGAGAGGTGGGGAGATTGGGAAGAACGCGATGAACTCGAAGAACACGATGAACTCACGCACACAAAAGGGGAGATAACTGGTGGAGCCTACGAGGGATCGCAAAACCAAGTCAACAACACGCTAATTGGAGCCAATTCCTCTCACCGGCCGGTCCACTGATCCAACAAAAGCCGCAAGGGTAAAGTTGGCAAGAACTACCGAAATCACGAGGTGAAAGAGTAGCTACTTGGAGAGATCTTGATACAATCCAATTGATGAATCTTTGGAGTAGCCATGGATCCCATGGGGGAGGTTCTCCACGTGGGAGGGGAAGCACAAGGCCCAATTCTATATCAAGTCAACTCTTACCTAGGAAGGAGGGGGAGGGGTCCTATATATAGTAGTAGGGGTAGGTAGAGGGATACAAGGGAATATTCCCTGTTTGAGAGTTGCAGGAAAGACGACCTGGGAGGCCGGGGCGGTCTGTTGGGAGGCTGGCCTAGCAACGCAGGAAGGCCGGCCCGAGGCCGTGGTGGAGGCCGACTCGCTCGGTTGGGGGGTATGGCCTAAGGAGCAGGGAGGCCGGCCTGGGCAGGGCTGCCAGGCCGGGCAGGCACCCGAGAGCGCCGGTCTAGGGAGCCGGCCAGGCCTAGGGAGCCGACCAGGCCGAGTCTTCAGGTCGGCCTTCCTGGCCAACTTCCTCTTCGTCTTCTCGCTTCTTCCTCCTCTTTCACGCATACACCTTGGATGGCCTTGAGTCCTGAACTTCCTCGGCATCTCCCCTCGCGTCCGTAGTTGTCGACTTATACCTAGCAATGCAGGGGGGTCGATGGTGAAGTAGTATACCATCCAAAGGGGTACGAAGTGGGTTCTCGAAGAGGAATGAGTTCACCTTTTGAATCCATGATGACTTAACATATGATCGAGTGTGAGACATGTCCAGTGGGATGGGTCGCGCTGCATCATGATGTTGACGGCAATCCTGGTAAGGTCAGTGCGTTGATCTCTCTTGAGGATGGATAGGTGAAATAAGTAGCAACGACTTTTAGTGCATGCACAGTACTAGAGCTGTTTGCACTCATGCCTCGCCGTCGGACAGTTTGGCGACGCCTTCAGTTTAGATTATGTGTGTTGGTGTGAGATCGGTACATTTTGGCCTGGCCCCAATCAAAATTACCCATATTATTTTTTATAGGTGTCGCGAGAGAGGTTGTGAGGCAGTTGACTTTGGATCGATTGATTTATTTGTTTTGTCATACTTTTGTTGAATAATATAATAAAAAAAAGTCTATACCCGTCATTTGATACAGAGTCCGAAGGTTTCAACGTTCTTTTCTATAAAAAAAAGTCACACAACCTTTGCGCCCTAAGGACAATTACTAAGCCTTGCAAAAAAAGGACAATTACTAACTACTCTTGTCATTTCTCCCCTAATCATATTTGGCCTCTATTAAGCTTCTCTCCAAAATTCTGAGATCCGGTTGATTACCTTTATTTTATCACCAAAATTTTAAAATGAAACTAAGATCTAAGTTCGTAGACGTGGATGCTTTTGCTTTTGTTGATCCATATAACCCAATGCGAATAATTTTGCCTCACTGGGATGACAGATGTAGAAGGTTCGCACAACTTGCAAAAGGTTCATTACGAGGTGGTCATCCGTATTGTATGCCATATTGAGCAGATAAGATATGCTAATTCGTTTGCTGACCAGGAGCAAAGTTCGGGATGCCAAGGACATTAGCCTGCGCACTTGAATTCAGTCGCTATAGTCCTCTTAATATTTCCCCATAAAGTTCTCTAGTTATTTCGACGCCTTTCTAAACAACAGCATAAAGTCAAATGATTCAGGGCTCAAGTGGATAGTGCCACAGTGGCCAATGGTCCGTGGTAAATCCACGCCCACCTTTTTAAAGTCGAGATGTATGGGTAAAATGTGATATTCTTTTCCCTCACAAGAAGGTGATAACGTCTTCCAGAAATGATCAAATCAGGTTAAACATGTCTATTTGTAAGGACCCTCTCCTATGCATGTTCTGTTTGCATTAGGGCATCTCTACCCGACCCTTTATAAAGTTTTAGAGGAGAAATAATTAGAGTTTTGTCCTCTAAACAACACCTAGCCGAACCCTGCAAACGGTTAGAGGAGCAAAATTTATTCTCCATGAAGTTGCAGACTCTTAAATATACTCAACCTCGGCGGCCTAGAGGAAAAAAAATCTCCACTGCGACACCCTTGGCTGCATCGACGAATCTACGGCCGCTCCGCCGTCACCGGATTCGACGAATCTAGGTCGCCGCCGCAACATTTCATATTTCTTGTTATTTACATTCAGTATTTACACTCTTTCATCCTTTATTATTCAGCATCCCCGTTCTCACTCATTTAAGATCCAAACTCCGCAGTTAATTGATTCAAGTCTTTCACCTTGTGTGTGACAGAAACAACCAGTAAAAGCACTCGCCAGATGTTCTCGTGGGATGATATAAATCGGGAGTCATACCTACATGAATTGTGAACGAATCTGTGCACATGAAGGCATCAGGCGACCCTAACAGTGTCGAACCTTGCCTCCTTGAACGAAGCGTATTGCTGGGGGAATGGATAAGGGGGTGCCCTAGAACGCTCCCCCATAAACCGGATTTAGCCACATCCGGTTCATGGTTAACATTCCGGTTTATACCAAGATGGTTCGAGTAAAGAAGAACCGGCTGAAAGGTTGAAGACCCGGTGGGCCGAAAGGAAGACCCGGACACGGTCCAACATGACCCGGCTAAGTATGGTAACCAAGATGGAAGGCCCAAGACTCGGCGGGATGGCTTAAGGCCGACAAGGAAACCAGGCCCGGAGAACTAACCCGGGTTCTGGGGTAAACCGACTGAGAACCTGAAGGCCGGATCCTGCTAGGACTCCGAGGACGGATGTAACCCGGATTTTTTGTAACATCAGGAACCCGTTTTGTACATAAAGTGAGTTCCTAGGACGTAGAGGAACAAGTTCTAGTTCATAGAAATAGCCCTCGGGACATCGTAAGTCGGAATCGTACCTTGTAATCGAGGTCTCGAATCATCAATAGTAAAGAAGCAGGAGTAGGTTTTACCCTCACACTACTAGGGAAAAGGTCATGCGTGGCGCACCAATATGGTTTATGCGTGGCGCACCATGGTGCGCCACCATAGCCGCACCGCGTCTAACAAAATAGCCGTGGCGCACCACCTGTTTGGTGCGCAACGCCTATTTTCATTACCCGTGGCGCACCCCCTGTTTGGTGCATCACGGCTATCTTTTATTACACGTGGCGCACCACCTGTTTGGTGCGTCACGGCTATCGATTTTGAATTTTCAAAAAAAAAAGGCGAGAGTGGTGGTGGCCGGCGAGGAGGTGGCCGGAGAGGAGAGCAGCATCGTCGGTGAGGAGTGTCCGGAGAGGAGAGCGGCATCGTCGGTGAGGAGGTGGTCGGAGAGGAGAGTGGCGCCGTCGGTGAGGAGGTGGCATCGCTGGTGAGCACGGCGGTCCAGTGATATCGCAATGGAGGGCGGTCAGAGGGGGTCGCAAGGACGTGGATGTGGTGAGGGAGAAGTAGAGAGAAAGAATGAGAGAAGGGAGAAGAAGGGGACTATATATAGGTGTGGGTCTCTCCCGGGTGATCTTTTTTTTTTTGTAGGAAAAAATCATCTGTTTGAAATATCTTTTTTCCTTTTGAAATTTGCCAATTCTTAGAAAACCTCACCGGGTAAACACCGGTGAGGGTGAGTTCCCTTTTTCCTCAATTTTTTTTTGGTATATTAAACATTAAATTTCGACATAGTATATAAAAGCTATGGCCGTTTTACGTTTTTTCACCTACTTTTGCTCAGAAAGTCAAAATTCACATTTCAAAAAAATTCTAGTAACAAGATCTTAATACCTACCCACATCTCAAAGAAATTTAATTTTTGAAGTTTCTACCATTGTCATTTTTGTTTGACAAAATTGAAAAGGCGGTCCACGCGGGGGGAGGGGGTGGAGGGGAAAATTGTGGAAGCCATAGCCGTGGCGCACCACATGTTTGGTGTGCCACGCCTATCTTCATTACTCGTGGCGCACCACCTATATGGTGCGTCACGGCTATGCTTGCCCATCCAGCCGCCTGGCCACCCAGCACCCCACCTATAGGTGTGGCGCAGGGTGTGGATGGTGCGTCACGGCTATGCCCTTAGGCGTGGGGCACCAGTGTGTGGTGCGCCACGGCTAGTTAGGCGTGACGCGCCGGAAGTGACGCATCGCATTTCTCCTATAGTTGTTTTCCTAATAGTGTCAATAGAGGGGCCAAACCTAGGTAAACTCACTTTCCTCGTTCCCACCATAACTCTTTTGATACTTCGCTCAGAACCTATGGCCTCACCATCCAGTTCTCACACGAGGACACTTGTCGTGACAACAACACGACAGTTGGCACCCACCGTGGGGTCTGGCCGCGGAAGCGTCGTCTTTTCGGAAGGAGCCCTACCAGGGATGGAGATGCTCGCGATTGGCCGACTCAGGATGAGTTGGCACAGAAACTACTACAACCACGATACTTGGGGACCTGAATTCGCTTTCGTCGAATCCGGTTTTCGAGTTCCCTTCGGCGCGATCCAGGTCTTCGAAGTCATGGCTAAGAAACTTGCCTGCAAACTCGATCAACAGATGGCAGGAGTTGAAGGATCAGTTCATCAAAAATTTCCAAGGAGCTTGTAAGCGCCCAACCACGATCATAGACTTGAAAATCTTTGTTCAGAAGGAGAGAGAATCAGCTCAGCACTGGTCATGGCGAGTTGCAGAAATTATTCATTCATCGGATGGTATTACAGCTCAACAAGCGCTCATTGCTCCGGAGAGGAACTGTAAATTTGACTCCCTGAGACAGATATGAGTGACTTGATGGATGCCATCACCAAGTATCCCTGAGACAGATTCGCTCAAGCACAACAAGCCTTGAAAGGCCTGTGTCTGTTTCATAATGCAAGGTTTCCGTTCCAGTGGGAATAACAATAACTACGGACCTGAAAACAATGGAGATGGTCACTCAGAAAATATGGGAGGGGGCACCAAGGAACTGGAAATTCAGGAACTAGAAACCATGGACCAGTAAATCAAGGTTCAGGTAACCAGGGAGGACCTCACCAGGGAGGATAAACCGGATTTTCTAATAACCCCAAGCAACATATCCAAGGGCTATATCACGTGTTCACAACCAGTTCATGCAGGAGAGATCGAAAGTTACAGAAACATGCAGTTAATATAGTGGCACCTGCAATACCGGGGGGCCCACACCATGTGGTGGCGTGGCCAGGGGCGCGCCACCAGGTGGTGTGGCCACCTCGGTGCCCTCCTCCTCTCTTCTTTGGATCCCGTTGACGTGTTGGGAAAAATAGGACACTGGGGTTTTGTTTCGTTCAATTCCGAGAATATTTCCAGAACAACTTTTCTGAAATAAAAAACAGCAGAAAACGGGAACTCGCGTTGTGGCATCTTGTCAATAGGTTAGTCTAGAAAACATCCGAAAAATGAAGGAAAACATGCGAGAACATAAAGGCATTGGATAGAAAACAAGAATGGAGCATCAAAAATTATAGATACGTTTGAGACGTATCAAGCATCCCCAAGCTTAACTTCTGCTCGTCCTCGAGTAGGTAAGTGATAACAAAATAATTTTTGAGGTGACATGCAGCCAACACAATCTTGATCAACGTTATGTAAAAGCATTGCAAGCTGAGATCAAAGTACTATAAACATAGGCATGAAAGATATAATTTCAATAATGTAACTTAGCAACTATGTTGCAACATGAAAAGTAACACAAACAAAAGATCATGAATAATAATGCACTGAAAGTTATACGTTGATTTCGAGCATAAAGAAAACATAGCAAATTGATATTCTGCTTATCCTTAAAGTGATAGCAAAACATAAATGGCAGGACACCTTCAAATTTCAAGTGGTGACTAGATATAAATAATTTGAGAACAAGTAATAACATTTCATGAATCAATTAATAATAATCTTTAGGACCGATGCACATTATACTCAGAATGAAAACTATGCTCTCTTAACTGTGCATAAAGTTAGAGGATGAAGACTCAACATAAAAGTAAAAGAAAGTCACTTCGCAGAGGGAAGCAGTGATTACTCATGTGCTAGAGATTTTTATTTGATTAAAACAGAGGTAT
This sequence comes from Alopecurus myosuroides, assembly GCA_028641055.1. NCBI lineage: Eukaryota > Viridiplantae > Streptophyta > Magnoliopsida > Poales > Poaceae > Alopecurus > Alopecurus myosuroides. The sequence continues at coordinate 168,132,942 of CM054062.1, forward strand.
TGAAAACATTTTTGAGAAAGGTGTATGTCTATGTCAATGAATGGTAAATAAACAATACATTACGTCACAAGTTAACTAGACTTTACAAGAGCGGCTCCCATTGAAGGATGTTCTTTCTACTGGGGTCAGTACATCATCCCTCTTCTCTTTTGTTTACACAATTATGCTTTAACTAATAAATCAGGGGCAAAAAGAGTGGAGAGAATTGTGAAGTAACCAAATTTTGGAGCTGGACACCCTGTTGCCAGCTCTTCTAGCGAATTAGATAAGCGGATGTGCCACTATTCCAGGTGTTTAAAGTCCAATCAACAAGTGAAATAAAAATCGTCTACTTACGTCCTCATGAGCTAAAACAGAGCACAAAACAGGTATAATTTTGAAGGTTTTAAAGGTAGCACATGAGAAATTTACTTTGGAGTGGCGGTTAAATACCACATATAGGTAGGTATGGTGGAGACATTTGGAAAACTTTTGGTTTTTGGGAGTTGGATGCACGAGTAGAGATCATACTCAGTACAGGTGAAGTCTAGCAAGAGACTGGGTGCGGCAGATTAAGAGAGCAATAGGGGCCATAATCATGCATAGCGACAAAAACATTATTAATCAAAGCATAAATGATATTACAAGTCAAAAACTAAATGATCATAGAGGCTAGAAATGAATGGTTTGTAGGCATAACATGGTGTAAGTATGCGCCAAGTCAACCAAATAAAGCATTCAAAGGAGAATACAACAATATTATGCTTCGATATGATAAAAGCAACTCATGATTTCTTTCAATGGCACATTAAGCACTCTCAGATATTTGAGACAAGTCATGCTAATTAAATAAGTACTAAGCACATGATTAAAATAACATCTAACATGACATGATATAGTCTAAGCCACAGTCTAAACAAGCTTTCCATTGCACCACTATAAGCATGAAATATTTTACTCTTCTCAAACATCCATCAACTTGTTTGAAACAACTCTCACAGATAATAATCATAAAATACCAGAGAGCTAATCATATATAACTGAAGCAAACCAACAATCTCTAAACAAAAATACGAGTGGAAAACAAGAGCTAAACGCAGTACTAGCAAAAAGTGAACACTCACAGAACAATAAGAGTGAAAACTAGAGTGTTCTAAGCAATGAAACGGAGCGTGTATCTCTCCAAAACAAGTATGAGAGGATCCAACCATATACTACAGCACAACAAACTGAAATAAAAAATAATTTACGCTCCAAGAATAACACATACTATATGAAGCAATAAAAATATAGTGTCTTGAAAGAGGACCTGATATTTTTGTTGATGAAGAAGGGGATACCTTGGGAATGCCAAAGCTTTGACGCTTGCACTTCTTGGATATATCTTGGGGTGACATGCGCATCCCCAAGCTTGAGCTTTTGTCCATCCTTCATCTCATCATATCATTCTTCTCTCCCTACACTTGAAAACTTTGTCCATAGAAAACTTCCCACAATTTTTCATGCAAGTGTCTTTAAAAGGTTCATGATACATGTCCCAAATTTCTTTAGGAACATTAATATGAGAAGCAAATGCTCTAAAGTAATTGATGTCTACGCACGCTTCTATTCTTGTAGACAGTGTTGGGCCTCCAAGTGCAGAGGTTTGTAGAACAACAGCAAGTTTCCCTTAAGTGGATTACCCAAGGTTTATCGAACTCAGAGAGGAAGAGGTCAAAGGTATCCCTCTCAAGCAACCCTGCAATCACGATACAAGAAGTCTCTTGTGTCCCCAACACACCTAGTACAATTGTCAGTTGTATAGGTGCACTAGTTCGGCGAAGAGAGAGTCAAATACAAGTGAGTCGGATGATTATAAGTGACAATAGCAATCTGAAATAAAAATGGCAGCAAGCAAACAAGTAGTAGAACTGATTGTAAACGGTGTTTCAATGATTAGAAACAAGGCCTAGGGATCCTACTTTCACTAGTGGACACGCTAAAAATGATAATATAATTGAATGCATAAATATCTCTCTTCACAATAACAAACACCAACTCATTGCGTAGGGCTGCAAAAAGCACTCCTCAAAATCGCATTCCCGTGTCTAGTTAACCCCACGCTGTCACTATGAGCGCCCTAGAAGGTACTAGACAAACACCACAATTTCATAGGGTCATCCAACACAAGATATAAATGTCATGCTAAACCACACGGTGCACACACAGTCACCTTTACACCGTGATCAAAGTGTCTACGGAGATCTCATAACAAAACCACTTGAGTAGCATAACACATGAAGAGTAACATCTACTTATTCAACTAGATTAAAAAAACTCACGATCACATAAAGATCACACCATGGGAGAGAGAGATGAAACACATAGCTATCGGTAGAGCCCTCATCCACGGGGGAGAACTACTCCCTCCTCATCATAGGAGACAACAACGGAGATAAAGATGGCGGTGGAGTCGGTGGGATGGCTCCGGGGGCACTTCCCCGTCCCGGCAGGGTGCCGGAACAGAGATTTTTGTGCCCCGAAACTTGTCGGCGGAGGCGGCGGAGCTACGGAACTTTTCGTGGAAGGGGGGCGATTGATCTAGGGTTTATGCGTCGTGGAGTATATATGGGCGAAAGGGCGATGCCGGGGGGTGGCCAGGGGGCCACACCACCTGGTGGCGCGGCCGGGGAGACCCACGCCACCCTATAGTGTGGCCACCCTGTGGCCCCCCTCTGAGTCTCTTCGGGACTTCCTGGACCCTCCGGGATTTCTAAGACTTCCGGGCTTCGAATTTTCCAATTCAGAGAATATTTCCAGAACAAATTTTCTGAAACTAAAAACAACAGAAAACAGGAACTGGCTCTGTGGCATCTTGTCAATAGGTTAGAGCATCTCTAGCCGCCCCCCAGGGCGCCTTTTTTAGCGCTGGTTCGCCGGTTTTCGCCCACTCGCGCCCCCAGCGCGTATAATAGATCCGGTTTGGGCTATTTTAGCGCCCGGTGAACCCAGGCCAAACCCAGCGCGTTGGGGGCTGCTGGGGGCTCCGGCGGAAGCAAAATCGCTTCTGTGGGCCAGCATAGTCAGGCGAAGGGCGACTTTTCCACGCCCTCTTTCCCCTACCTCGCCCCAGATCGCCCATCCGCGTTCTCTCCCTTGCCGAAGTCGGCACCACCCCTCGACCCCAAACTGCCGCGTCGCCGCTAGAATCCATTTCGACGCCGTAGCTGCCTGCCGTAGCCCCGCCGAAGACCTCCTCTCGGTTAGCTCGCCGCTTCCAGGTGAGGGCACATGCAGGTGGCTCTCCAAGATGGCTGTGAGGAGTTCGGCGTTTTTCCTATTCGGCAATGGACTCCGACGATGAGGAGATGTCCGCTCTGATGGACGAGGAAGCCTACGCAGCCGTCGACGATGACGAGCACCTCATGTGCCTCGTCGCTCTGTCCACTTTGTTTGCACAGAACGCGACACCCCGGCGTGGCGGATCAAAGTTCGGGCGCTGGAAGGGCAAAGAGAGACAACGAGTGGAGGGCTACTGTATCCTCTACGCCGACTACTTCGCCGATGCTCCATTGCACGGCGAGGCAGTGTTTCGGCGCCGATTCCGCATGAGCCGAAAGCTCTTCCTCGACATTGTGCACGATGTTCGGGAGTTCGACAGCTATTTCATTTGCAAGAAGGATTGCACCGGGACGGTTGGATTCACCTCGCTTCAGAAGTGCACTGTGGCTATGAGAATGCTTGCATACGGCGCTCCCGGCGATACCCAAGATGACTACATGCGCATGACTGAGTCCACTACATTTGAGTGTTTGAAGAGATTCTGCAAAGCAGTGGTGGCAGTGTTTGGCCCAAAATACTTGAGATCACCCAATGCTGAAGACACTGCTCGGATCTTAGCACAGAATGAAGCAAGAGGATTTCCGGGAATCCTTGGAAGCATCGACTGTATGCATTGGGCATGGAAGAACTGCCCGTTTGCTTGGCAGGGGATGTACAAGGGCGCGAAAGGATCTTGTAGTGTGATACTTGAGGCAGTGGCTACAGAGGACCTGTGAATTTGGCACGCCTTCTTTGGAATGCCTGGAACTCACAATGACATCAACGTCCTGCAGTGCTCCCCGGTCTTCGGAAATCTTGTTGAAGGTCATGCCCCTCCGGTGAACTATGAGATCAATGGCCACCAATACAACAAGGGATACTACCTAGCAGATGGTATCTATCCAAGATGGTCAGCATTTGTGAAGACTATCTCCAACCCAGTACTAGGAGGCAAGCAGTCCTGGTTTGCTCAGCGCCAAGAGGCTTGCAGGAAAGATGTTGAGCAAGCATTTGGTGTGCTTCAAGCTCGGTTTGCTCTTGTCCGGTACCCTGCTCTTACTTGGTCCAAGGAGCATATGTGGGAGGTGATGAACTGTTGTGTGATCTTGCACAACATGATCATCAACGACGAGCATGACGACCCAGTGTTTTACTCTGAACCATATTTCAGACAGGATCCTCTTGCAACTGTCGATCATCAGGTGCCGGCGGAATGGAATGCATACCTAGCTAGGCGACAGCAGATCCGAGACCCCCAGGTGCACCAAGAGCTGCAGCGTGATCTAGTGGAGCATCTCTGGAGGCTGAAAGGCAACGCCTAGTTTCATTTGTGCTCAAAACTTGTTTAATTATGTTGAAATATTTGGTTTTCGGTGGTGTGTGTGGCAAATTTTATGAGAAATATATGTTCTGTGCCGAAATCATGCCGAATTAGGACGAATTTACTCGAACTTGGGCGAAAACAGTCAAAACTTTGCAAATTCGGCCGAAATTGAACCGTCCGGCGCAGTTAGCCTAGGTACGCGGCTGGGAAGCGGTTCCCCCCAGGGCGAACAATAGCGCCAGACGCCCCCGGGAGGCGTTATTTAGCGCCGGAAATGGCCCCTGGGGGGGTGAACGGCTGGAGATGCTCTTAGTCCCGGGAAATCGATAAAAATGACATAAAGTGTAAGGAAACCATGTGGAAAACAACACGAAAACAACATGGAACTTCAGAAATTAAGCATACGTTTGTGACGTATCAACATCCCAGGCTTAGTTCCTACTCGTCCTCGAGTAGGTAAACGATACAAACACTTAATTTCTGAGGTGACATTCTACCAACATAAACTTTATCATCAATAATGTAAAAGCATAAGTAAGTTGAGATCATAGATCTTCAACACAAGCATGATAGATAGAATTTTAATAATAAAGTAGAGCAATCACCTTGCATCATGAGAAGTAACACAAATAAAAGATTATGAATAACAATGCAACGAAACATATACGTTTGTTTCAAGTATAGAGAAAACATGTCAAAGTGATATTTAGCTAGTCCTTAAGAGTGGGGCAAAACATAAATGTCAAAACACCTTCAAAGTTCATGAGAAAGACTAGAACAAGTAATTAGAGAACAAGCAATAACACATCATGAATCAATTAATAATGTTTCTGGAACAAATGCACATAAAACTCAGAATGGCAACTATGCTCTCTCAATTGTGCATAAAGTTAGAAGATGGAGACTCAACGTAAAAGTAAAAGAAAGGCCCTTCGCAGAGGGAAGTATGGATCACTCATGTGCTAGAGATTTTATTTTATTAAACAGAGGTATAAAAAGCTTGACACTCCTCCCAACCATCTTTCACAAACCATGGCTAACCGAATCCTCGGGTTCCTACCAACAATCACATACCGTGGAGGAGTGTCTATATTTTAAGAGAGGTGTATGCTTATGTCAACGAATGGTAAATAGAAAATAAAGTACGTCACAAGCCAACTAGACTTCACAAGAGCGGCTCCCATAGAAGGACGCATCTGGGTAGAAGGTCATCCCTCTTTATCTTTTGTTTACACAATTATGCTTTGACTGATAAATCAGGGGAAAAATAGTGGAGAGGATTTATGTTATTAATTTGGGGTTGAGCACCCCGCTGCCAGCTCTTCTAGGATAAGAGGATGAAGCCACTAGTCTAGGGTGTCAAAGTCCAATCAACTAGTGAGATAAAGATTCTCTATTTACGTCCTCATGAGCTAAAACTCGAGCACAGAACAGGAGTAATTTTGAAAGTTTTAAAGGTAACACATGAGCAATTTACTTTGGAGTGGCGGTTAAATACCACATATAGGTAGGTATGGTGGACACAATGGGAAAACTTTGGTTTTTGGGAGTTGGATGAATGAGTAGACCTCATACTCAGTACAGGTGGAGGCTAGCAAAAGACTGGGAGCGACAAACCAGGAGAGCATAAGAGCCATAATCATGCATAGCGACATAAAAATCATTAATCAAAGCATAAGTGGTACCAGAAGTTCAAAAACTAAATGATCATAGACGCTATTCGTGACTGGTTCATAGTCATAAACATGGTGTGAGCATGCGCCAAGTCAACCAAATAAAACATCCAAAGGAGAACACCACAAAGTTATGCTTCAATATGACAAGAACAACTCATGATTCTTTCAATGGCATATTAAACACTCTCAGATATTTGAGGATAATAATGCTACTCAATAACCACAAGGATTTAAAACTAAAATAACATCTAGCATGATATGAAAAAGTTCTAGCCATAGTCTATACAAGCTTCTACTTGCACCGCTAAAAATTCTACCTCAAGCAGCAGTTTCTTTTACGAATAAGCACCATACAAATCACGCTTTAAAAAAATCTCTAAATGCTAAAGCAAGAAAACATGAGAGGAATCACATAACACTACTAAAACTAACAACTTTGAATAAGAGATGCAATGAAAACGAGAGCTAAACAGGAATTTTTGCAGCTGCTAGAAGAAAAACTAATAATACTAGCGTAGCAAGTATTCAAACGAAAAAGCGGAGCGTGTGTCTCTCCCAAACAAGGATGCTAGGTCCAATGATATTATTTCAGCAAGGAAAACAAAGGAAAACAAAATAAAAACAAACATACGCTTCAAGTAAACTTCATATGATGTGACCGAATAAAAATATAGTTTCATGAGAAGTGACCGGATAGATAGTTGATGAAGAAGGGGATGCATTCGGCATCCCCAAGTTTAGTTGCTTTAGTCTTCTAAAAATATGCTTGGATGAACCACGGGGGCATCCCCAAGCTTTGACCTTGCACTCTTGTTGATCACATATATCACCACTTCTCTTGACACTTGAAAACTTCCTTCACACCACACTCAATGAGTAATTCGCATTAGAGGGTTAGTGAAACAAATAAAAAATCCGTGGGTTCTGTATGGCAAAAGTGCTATTTATACTTTTAAACGTTAGCTACATCTACTTATGTTTCATGAAGCAAAAAAATCCACTTGACATCGCAAAACAACAAATACAAGAAAAATGGCAGAATCTGTCAAAACTTGATTTTTCTGTAAAGACGAATTTTTTCGAGGCACTTACGTTGCTCAAATCGAAAAACATAAAGAACAAAAAGGTTGAGGAATTAGCTGAGGAATAAGAAAAAAAAAGTTCAGATCATTTTGAGCTTCCAGTATTTTATAAGATTTTTTACGGTGGACAACAGAAATCTGTTTCCTGCGCAGAAATCCGAAAACCAACTCCAACCCTCGTCAGGAACCTTACTTGGCACTACTAAAACATGAAAATAAAGATATAAAGGAGTTTATACAGAAGTAGAAAACCCCTTGACTCAAAGAAAACAGAGAAAAACAAAGCAAAAATAAAACCATGGGTTATCTCCCAAGAAGTGCTTTTCTTTAAAGCCTTTTAGCTAGGCATGATAATTTGAGAAGATGCTCACATAAGAATTATGAATTGAAGAAAAATAGAGCATAAAAAAGCAAATATAAAACAAATTTAAGTCTAACCCACTTCCTATGAAAAATAATCTTGTAGAAAAACAAGTCATGAAAGCACAAAGTGCCTAACATAGGAAGACAAAAGAAGTGCAACTTCAAAAATTTCAACATAAAGAGGGGAAACTTGATATTGTTGAGATGCATAAGACTATGTTTCCCTCTATCATAACAACTTTAAGTAGAATCATTAATAAATTTAACAATATAACTATCACATAAAACATTCTTATCATGAGCCACATGCATAAAAGAATTAATACTCTCCACATAAGCATAGTCATTCTTATTAATAGCAGAGGGAGCAAATTCAAAAAAATAGCTATAATTATCATTCTCATCACCATAGTCATGAAATATAGGAGGCATATTGAAATCATAATTAATTTTCTCCTCAATAGTAGGTGGACTGAAAATATCATAATCATTATAATCATCATAAAGAACTCCAACATGATAGACAAGTTGTATATTAGGGAGATGGTTTTGGGTAATCCTTCCATAACTATGACTAGTTTCATAAGGATAATTGTAATCATAGCCTATGTTATATCATCTTTTATAATAGTTATCAAAGACTGGAGGCATAGTATCATCATAAGCAATATCATCATTTTTACTAGAAAGAGATGTATCAAGCATATAATCATCAGTAGCAAAAGGATTTTCAAACACATCATCCAAAAGCTCAGAGCTTTCTATATCATCATTGGAAGGAACATGGATGGTACTAATAGTACATCAATTATCATCATTTTCAGAATTGGTACCAAAGAGATTTTCAATATCAAAAGTAATGTGTTTATCCCAATCATGATCACTTTCATAAATAAGAGGCATAGGAAAATCATCGAGTTCAGACTTATCAAAAACTATAATGGGACCAACATGCTTAGGGGGAGATACCGTTACCTATCTCCTTTTACTCTTCTTCTTCTTCTTCTTCTTCTTACTCTCTATAGGAGGGAGAGGCTTGAAAGGAAGCTTCTCCACATACCCTGGTTTATTGTCATAAACAATAGAAAGAACTTTGGAGGATTCCTCCTCTTCATTAATAAGATGAAAAAAAATATTAGCCCTGTCATATTTTGGTAAAGTCTCCTATTTTATAATATTTTGTATGTAAGTATTTGTGTGGCAATTATTAACACAATAAAGATGACAACCATGCAGGAAACTATTCATATCAAGAGCACTCATATCTACCAAAGAAGTTTTTCTTGATAACTCTGCACACCCCAAAAATAATGTAAGTTCATCATGCTGATTAGGAGTGATCATGTCATCACAATACAAACTTCCAGTATTCGAATAGCTATTACAGCCCGAGCATTGAAAATTGAAATGACCCACTTTACAGCAAAGCTCACAAATAAAAGGATAGAGGGCACACACTTTTTTTTTACCAAGATCATCTAAAGCCCAGTCCCACTTTCTACTTTTTTCATTCCTATGATGGATGCAATAATATTCTCCGGTTTGATTCTTTTCACAAGTTCTAAGTGCTCCACAAAAATTAACATGCTTATAAGAAATACTAATTTCAGAAGTTTGAGCATGTTCATTGTAATCATTAATAACAGTTTCATTTTTCATGCAAGTGTCTTTAAAAGGTTCATGATGTATGTCCCCATTTGATTTAGGAACATTAATATCAGAAGCAAAGGATCTATACCAACCAATAATCATTTGAGTATCAAGACCATATTTAGCACTAAGCTGTTGAAAATCAGCAGTTTCAGCGAAAGACCTAATGCAATCATACTCATAGTTTATACCTGATTCTTTACCTTTGTTGTTATTCCAACCTTCATTATTGGTTTCAATTGTTTCAAGAAGATCCCATTTATCTTCAACCTCCTTACTTGAGAAAGAACCCTCTGAACATGTATCTAGATAATCCCTGTAATGTCCTGAAAGCCTTGCATAAAAATTAGTAACAATTATTTCCTTAGGAAGCTCATGGTTAGGAAATTTAAGTATTAATGTTTTCAGTCTTCCCCAATCTTGAGAAATTCTTTCTCCATCACGAGGCCAAAAATTATAAATATAATTCCTATCTAAATACAGTTCATGATAAGAATAAAATTTAGAATAAAATATAGGTTCAAGCTCCTTCCACTCCAAATGATGAGGATCATCTAGTAGCTTTGCCACTCCCTTGCTTTGTCCTTAAGTGACAAAAAGAATAACATCCTCTTAACTTTGTCCATTGAAATACCTGCACACTTGAACAACACGCATAATTCATGTATAAAGAGTAAATGATCACGAGGATGGAAGGTTCCATCTCCAAAATAGCAGTTATTTGTCACACGTTCAAAATTTTCCTTAGGTATTTTAAAAGGAACACTTTCAGCAGGAGGTTTTGAAATATCACAAGCATCATTAGATTTACCACATAATGGGAGATAAAGTATCATCATATCAAATTTTCTCCTGTAGAGCTGGGGAACTAAAAAGTTTAGAAAAACTAGCTTCCCCAAGCTTAAACTTTTCCATAGTATTAGAAATAGTGGTATCCAAATAGTTAATGCTAATAACATTTCTACTAGCATGCAAATAAAGTTCTCTCATATTTTTGTTGTTTTCCATTTAGCCTAACTAGTGAAAATAAAAACAAGCAAAAAGTAAAAATAAGCCTAACTAGTGAAAACAAGAAACAAAAAGATATAATTGCAGAATCTAAAGGAAATAACTTCGAGAACTCACTAAGGATGTGAGAACCTTTTACCTTACCTCCCCGACAACGGCGCCAGAAAAGAGCTTGATGTCTACGCACGCTTCTATTCTTGTAGACAGTGTTGGGCCTCCAAGTGCAGAGGTTTGTAGAACAGCAGCAAGTTTCCCTTTAGTGGATCAACCAAGGTTTATCGAACTCAGCGAGGTAGAGGTCAAAGATATCCCTCTCAAGCAACCCTGCAATTACGATACAAGAAGTCTCTTGTGTCCCCAACACATCTACTATAATTGTCACTTGTATAGGTGCACTAGTTAGGCGAAGAGATAGTGAAATACAAGTAATATGAATGATTATAAGTGATAATGGCAATCTGAAATAAAAATGGAAGCAAGCAAACATATAGCAGAACTGATTGTAAACGGTGTTTCAATGCTTAGAAACAAGACCTAGGGATCATACTTTCACTAGTGGACACTCTCAACGATAATAACATAATTGAATGCATAAATATATTCTCTTCACTATGCCACTCCGAACCACACTCCGGTTGGATAACAAACACCAATTCATTGCGTAGGGCTATGAAAGCACGCCTTAAAGTCGCATTCTCCTCTAGATTACCCAAGGTTTCTCGAACTCAGGGAGGAATAGGTCAAAAGTATCCCTCTCAAGCAACCCTGCAATCATGATACAAGAAGTCTCTTGTGTCCCCAACACACCTAATATAATTGTCAGTTGTATAGGTGCACTAGTTCGGCGAAGAGAGAGTCAAATACAAGTGATACAGATGATTATAAGTGACAATAGCAATCTGAAATAAAAATGGCAGCAAGAAAACATGTAGCAGAACTGATTGCAAATGGTGTTTCAATGCTTAGAAACAAGGCCTAGGTATCCTAATTTCACTAGTGGACACTCTCAACAATGATAACATAATTGAATGCATAAATATCTCTCTTCACTACGCTACTCCGAACCACTCTTCGGTTGAATAACAAACACCAATTTATTGTGTAGGGCTGCAAAAAGCACTCCTCAAAATCGCATTCCCATGTCTAGTTAACCCCACGTTGTCACCATGAGCGCCCTAGAAGGTACTAGATAAACACCACAATTTCATAGGGTATCCAACACAAGATATAAATATCATGCTAAACCACACGGTGCAGACACTATCACCTTTACACCGTGATCAAACTGTCTACGGAGATCTCATAACAAAACCACCTTAGTAGCATAACACATCAAGAGTAACATCTACTTATTCAACTAGATTACAAAGCTCATGATCACATAAATATCACACCATGGGAGAGAGAGAGATGAAACACATACTTACCGGTAGAGCCCTCAGCCACGGGGAAGAACTACTCCCTCCTCATCATAGGAGACAACAACGGCGATGAAGATGGCGGTGGAGTCGATGGAGATGGCTCCGGGGGCACTTCCCCGTCCCGACAGGGTGCCGGAACAGAGATTTCTGTCTCCCAAAACTTGTCGGCGGCGGCGAACTTTTCGCGGAAGGGGCCGATTGATCTAGGGTTTATGCATCGGGGAGTATATATGGGCGAAAGGGCGATGCCGGGGGTGGCCAGGAGGCCCACACCACCTAGTGGTGCGGCCAGGGGGACCCGTGCCACCCTACGGTGTGGCCATCCTGTGGCCCCCCTGTGGCCCCCCTCCGGGTCTCTTCGGGACTTCCTGGACCCTCCGGGATTTCTAAGACTTCCGTGGTTCGAATTTTCCAATTTTGAGAATATTTCTAGAACAACTTTTCTGAATCTAAAAATAGCAGAAAATAGGAACTGGCTCTATGGCATCTTGTCAATAGGTTAGTCCCGGGAAATCGATAAAAATGACATAAAGTGTAAGGAAAACATGTGGGAAACAACATGAATACAACATGGAACATCAGAAATTAAGGATACGTTTATGACATATCAGTAATCAACAATAATTTGAGGATCAAGACCATATCTAGCACTAAGCTCTTGAAAATCAGCAGTTTCAGTGAAAGACTCAATGCAATCATACTCATAGTTTATACCTAATTCTTTACCTTTTTCGTTATGCCAATCTTCAGTATTGTTTGGAATTGTTTCAAGAAGATTCCACCTAGCTTCAACCTTCTTAGTTGTGAAAGAACTCTCTGAACAGGCATCTGGATAATCCTTGCAATGTCCTGAAAGCCTTGCATAAAAATTAGTAAAAATTATTTCCTCATGAAGCTCATGGTTAGGACATTTGAGTATTGATGTTTTCAGTCTCCCCCAAGCTTGAGCAATGCTTTCTCCATCACGAGGACGAAAATTACAAATGTAATTCCTATCTAAATGCAGTTCACGAGGAGGATAAAATTTAGAGTAAAATAGATATTCAAGGTCCTTCCACTCCAAATGATGAGGATCGCCTAGTAGCTCATACCACTCCCTTGCTTTGTCCTTAAGTGACAAAGAGAATAGCTTCCTCTTAACTTGGTCCATTGAAATGCCCGCGCACTTGAACAACTCGCATAATTCATGCGTAAAGAGTAAATGATCACTAGGATGGACAGTTCCATCTAAAAAATAGCAGTTATTCATAACACGTTCAACAATTTTCATAGGTATTTTAAAAGGAATATTTTCAGTAGGAGGATTTAAAATATCACAAGCATCATTAGAATTATCACATATGGGAAATAAAGTATCATCAGAGTAAATTTTATCCTCTAAAGCTGGGGAACTAAAAAGATCATTTTCATAAAAACTAGCTTCCTCAAGCTTAGACTTTTCCATACCATTAGAAATAATGGTATTCAAAGAATTCATACTAATAACATTGCTACTAGCATGCAAATAAAGCTCCATAGGTTTTTTAATTTTCTCTTCAAAAGCATCATGTCCTAGTTCAATATAAAGATTATAAAGCTCTCTCATATTTTTGTTGTTTTCCATTAAGCCTAACTGGTAAAAATAAAAACAAGGAACAAGTAAAAATAATCCTAACTACTCCCTCTGATCCTAAAAAAGTGTCGAAAGGTATGCCTATACATTGTATAGGATTAGTTCATTTGTGGCGACACTTTTTTAGGATCGGAGGGAGTAGTTAAAATAAATACAGGAAACACAAAGATATAATTGCAGAATCTAAACGAAATAACTTCGAGCACTCACACACTAGCAACAATACTAGGATGTGAGTACCTTTTACCTTACCTCCCCGGCAACGGCGCCAGAAAAGAGCTTGATGTTTATGCACGCTTCTATTCTTGTAGACAGTGTTGGGCCTCCAAGTGCAGAGGTTTGTAGAACAGCAACAAGTTTCCCTAAAGTGGATCAACCAAGGTTTATCGAACTCAGCGAGGTAGAGGTCAAAGATATCCCTCTCAAGCAACCCTGCAATTACGATACAAGAAGTCTCTTGTGTCCCCAACATATCTACTATAATTGTTACTTGTATAGGTGCACTAGTTAGGCAAGGAGATAGTGAAATACAAGTAATATGAATGATTATAAGTGATAATGGCAATCTGAAATAAAAATGGAAGCAAGCAAACATATAGCAGAACTGATTGTAAACGATGTTTCAATTCTTAGAAACAAGGCCTAGGGATCATACTTTCACTAGTGGACACTCTCAACGATAATAACATAATTGAATGCATAAATATATTCTCTTCACTATTCCACTCCGAACCACACTCCGGTTGGATAACAAACACCATTTCATTGCGTAGGGCTATGAAAGCACGCCTTAAAGTGGCATTCTCCTCTAGGTAACCCCACACTGTCACCTTGAGCCCTAGATGGTTCCAAACAAACACCACAATTTCATAGAGATATCCAACACAAAATATATAAACTTTAGCACAAGAGTCACACACGGTGCAAACACTGTCACCTTCACACCTTAATAAAACCACTTGAGTAGCATAATAGATGAAGAGTAACATCTACTTATTCAACTAGATTACAAAGCTCATGATCACATAAAGATCACACCATGGGAGAGAGAGATGAACCACATAGCTACCGGTAGAGCCCTTAGCCAGGGGGAAAACTACTCCCTCCTCATCATGGGAGTTAGCAACGACGATGAAGATGGCGGTGGAGTCGATGGAGATCGCTCCGGGGGGACTTCCGCGTCCCGGCAGGGTGCCGGAACAGAGATTTCTGTCCCTCGAAACTTGTCTGCGATGGCGGCGGAGCTACGGAACTTTTCGTGGATGGGGGCTGAATTATTAGGGTTTTCGCGTCAGGAGGAATATATAGGCGAAAGTGCGATGTCCGTGGGCGCCCGGGGGGGCCACACCATGTGGTGGTGCGGCCAGGGGCTCGCCACCAGGTGGTGTGGTCACCTCGGTGCCCTCCTCCGTCTCTTCTTTGGACTCTGTTGACGTGTCGGGAAAAATAGGATCCTGTGATTTTGTTTCGTCCAATTCCGAGAATATTTTCAGAACAACTTTTCTGAAATAAAAAACCGCAGAAAACAGGAACCGGCGCCGTGGCATATTGTCAATAGGTTAGTCCAGAAAACATCCATAAAACAAAGAAAAACATGTGAAAACATAAGGGCATTGGATAGAAAATAAGCATGGAGCATGAAAAATTATAGATACGTTTGAGACGTATCAAGCGCCAACGCCACACCTCGATCCACGGTCCCCTCCTCTAAGTTTGGTGATAGTGAGCATGGCGGCTTCGACCTAAATGTCGTCATTTCCCTGATCCTTCAGTGTGGCATCAGTGGCCTCACCCTTGACCTCAACGAGTAGTACGAGGGTTTTTTTGTCTTTGCGAAGGGGTTCCAGTTCATCTGGTGCACCTGGCGTCGACAACCAAACCCAGGATGTCTGTAGTTTGTACTTCGTCCCAGACGGAAGCAACATGGTCGACGAAACGAGGCAAGATTTCTTTGCCGTAAACCAGGTACAGACCTATCGCCGACGCTTTGTTTTATGTCCATGGACGAGTAATGATCGTAAGAATGGTGTTTTATGTCCATAAGAGAACATCGACATCATGCATACCATAATCAATGACAACGTCCCACAAGAAGGAGAAGTCGACAGGGAGTATGACGACGATGATGAAGAAGATGACGAGGACGAGGAGGATGAGGATGGGACGAGCGGTTGGATGAGCAAGCTGTGCTCGATGGTGAACCCGTAAAGAATAAGCTCACCCGGAACCGTGGAATTTGTTAGACGATAAAGGAGGATGAGTTCTTGGTGGAGTCTTTAAAGGTCGGAACAGGGAACACGATCACCGACACCAATCAAACAAGCGGCACCTACTGGAAGAGAATCAAGACCGAGTTCTATGAGCGCAAGTTCATCGAGGACCACTAAAAGTTGTTCATGGATCGCAACCAATGTGCCATCGAACATATGTGGCGTGCCATCCAAAAGGTTGTCAACAAGTTTCACGGATTTCTTGAGAACATTCGCGAAAGAATTGAGAGTGGGAAGAACATCGGCGATCAAGCTAGTTCATGTCCTCGCCGATGTCAAGTTCGAGTTCGCACGTTGGCTATGTATTGACGCCCCCTCTTTTTGATGGCTCATTGATTCTCTAGATTTGTATCGGGAGATCAACAAGGAGAAGGAGTTTGGCTTGATACAATCCTTGAAGTTAATCCAAAATTGCGAGAATGGAAAGTGCATCGGAAGTCACTCGTGAAGGTCGGCCGCACCGACGTCATTGATGTTTCCAACTCGGAGGGACGACTCATCGGGACCAAGAATGCAAAGGCAGATGTTGCGGCGGCGGGAACCTTGGAGAGGGTCATGGTATCCATCGACAAGTACATCGCCGATATATCCGTGAAACTCGAGCTTGAGGCGCGCCGAGCATAATGAAACGTAGGCGGCCTTGATGGAGAAGGCCGACGTCAAGATCGAGCTCGCCAAGTACAAAGTCATCGTGAATAAAAGAAAGTAGGACTTCGTGATCTTAACAGCCGACGAGTCGAACCTGAACCCGCAACGAAGGAAGCATACGATCTGATTTGCGCGGCCATCTTGCAAGAGTTTGGCTTGCCCAGGCAACACCCATGCCAACACTGATGGAGACCGGCGACATCCACGGCCACGACGACACCCACGGTCACAGCGACATGCACGACCATGACGACACCCACACCCATGACGACAACACCAACGGGTGGTACCCACGATAGCACCCACTACGACATCCCGGCGAGGACGACACCGTTTGATTTGTCATCCGTGCCGGACTCTGTGGCATTTTGATGGCCTGAAATTCAAATTTGTAGCCAAGACTTTATATTGTGACCGAGTACTTTGAATTATGGACGAGATTACGTGTTTTTATTTGCATATTTTTTAAAAAAAAAACGATTGGTTGGACCTATTGGGACAATGGGTGTATCCGAACGACGAACATCCGGACGCTGAACATCCGGACGCTCTATTGGCGACACGAGTGGAGATTTTTGTGTCCGGCATCTCAACCGCCCCGTCGAGAGAGTTACTGGGCGCGCTCTAATATATCCAACCATCTGATCCTGAATGGAACTGTAGCCTGACTGCATGAACATGTTTCGACCCATCTATATCGGTGCAGCGAACCTGTTGCTGAAACGCGCTCATGATGCATCGCAGTCGAGCATCACGTGGCGGCGGATGGGCATGGGGTCGAAGAGCTACCCATCTAGCTCGGCGCGCGCATCGTAGGCCTGCATTATAGGCCGTCGACTTCGGCCAACCAACCGTCGACCGGGGTGGCTGACGCTGATCGAACGCTGCGCTCTCCGTAGAATTTTACGTTATCCTCCTCCGCGGTCCCCGGCGGCGACGTCGCGCTGTCTGCGCTAGCGGCATGTGAATCTCCATCACTCCATGTAGCGCGCTGTGCACGTGTAGTCGTTCGCACTGCTCGCTCAATCCATAGACCTAACCTTGGTCGCCGCAATAACTGTCCAAGGGATCAACGCACAGTGCAACGCCGCCATGCAAACCCGGCAATATTTTTTTTTTCCTTTCAACGCTAGCAAGTGGCAAGGACGTCTTTTGGACCTCTTTTTGGAATGTAATAAAATTCTAAAATCGCAGCAACAAAACTGACTTTGAACGTACGAAGCTTGAGTTGCTCTTAGGACTCTTGTTGAGCTGTGATGTGGTAATTTACTTTGTCATAATCTGATACTAGGAATACCCAAAAAAATAGCCAAAAAGATAAGATAGATAAACACTGGTTTAAGAAGTTGTATTGCATTATTGCTGAATTATCTAAAAGAACGCTGCTACATGTACGACGCTTTTGTGTACGATACTCTCGTATGACGCTTAAATCAATCCGTCGGACTTTCCACCGTTGGCCCATCTGATGGCTCAGAGCAGCCGTCAGACGGACGTCGGATAGGTTCGGTCGTACGCACAACAATTTGGTTTCTAAAATAGACCCGTACAATGATTTTCTTTTCTTAAGTTAACTTTACACACACAAAAATCAACATCAAATAGACGATTACAAAAAGAAAATGAGGTCAAATATCCATGTAGCTTTCATTGTTAGTAGAGTCACAAGACTCATCTTGTATAGAAAGTAGAATTATGTCCTTTCTAGACTTATAGCTACGATACAAAATTGGAACTTCTCTACATACCATAATTAATTGCATGAGAGGGATCATTTTAGAATCTCGAACATCTAAACCTTAAATTTGAAGGACTAATGATATTAGCATTTAAATTCTGAATCAATTCAAAAGAATCCACACGTGAAAACTATGGAGATGGTACTCCCTTTGTTCCTTGAAGTAAGGCATTTTCTTCTTCAAAAATCAGACAATGCAAAGTTTGACCAAGTTTTTAGAAAAATTGTTAGTATCTATAATGCCAAATCAATACCGTTAGATGCATCATAAAACATATTTGCATATAATGTTCACATAATATTATAGTGGTTGATCACATCTAAAAAAAGGGTCAAAGTTTATCTTGTTTGACTTAAAAAATAATTACGCCTTACTTTTAGGAACAAATGGAGTACATAGGTGATAAATTAATAAAAGTGCAAGACATCGATAAAAAAAAAGGAATGTCCTAAAAATAATTTAAAAATGTAAAAAAATATTTTTATAATTATTTGGTGGACCATCGGTAATTAAGGAAACAAAACCGTTATCTATTCATAAAAATCCCTAAATTCTCAATATATAACCAAAATCACATCTGACTTCATCACTATGATGGATCTTCATCGCTTTATATAGACATATATATTCCACTGGTATAGATCATCTAGTATCTAATTGTAAATAAGTATACTCCCTCCGTCTCAAATTAAGTGTCGCAAAATTTGACAAAAGTGGATGTATCTAGACATAATTTAGTGTTAGATACATCCACTTTTGTCAAACTTTGTGAAAATTAATTTGTGACGGAGGGAGTATCAGGAAATATATATGCTTATAATTTTCTTAAACATATATCATAGTTATTTATCTATCCATATTGGTGGGTCCCTAATCCTACTACTAATTGTTAACCAAAATTTACAATGCATATTAAGAATATTACAAAGTTTTTGTGGTTGATTTACATGAATTATATAGGATCTTTAGAGAATATGAACCTTAGGGATTTTTTGTCTTGTGATAGTCATTCGATTAAAAAGACTTAGGAGTTTTTTTTTGTAAGGATCATTTCACTGTATTTTGGAAGAAAAATTCCATCCACTCAATGATCTCTTGCTACTACTCTCTTCCGTCTGAAATTAATTGTCACAAATATGGATAAAATGGTGTATCTAGACATAGATTAGTGTTGGATACATCAACTTTTGTTCATCTTTGTGACAATTAATTTGAGAATGAGGGAGTACTATTTTTTCGTGGTGTGTCAAACATCTTCCATCCTGAGTCGTACGCTTTTGACACCTATAGCATTTAAGATTGTATGCTACTATAATCGAGCGGTTTTCTATTAGTTGTGTTTTAAAAACCCTGCAAATCAAAAGAGCCCTTCTGAAGATGTGAATAATTTCCCCAATCCGAAAAGGACATGTTGCTCCATCAAGTGGGACCGCTACCATTCCCGCCTTTTTTGAGCAACCACATATTTCATTAATAGACAATCAAGTTACAATGAGCAACACATATGGAAACTAAAAGACAAACCGGGATAAAATGATTATCTTGAATTTGCAAATAAAACCCTAAAAGATCGAGAAATACAAAACGACCCCTAGGGTTTACTGCAACCACCATAGCAAGCGGCCGCCGTTTTCCTCCAGCGCCGTCGAGACGAACGCCAAAAGAAACGCCGAGCCTCCACCATTGCAAGATCCGAGAAAGCACCATCGCCAACGAGGCTTTGTGAGTCGATGAACAGACCCGCTGCACGCAGCAAGGCACATGTCGTTGTGGCACGTCGACCAGGGGACCTCCCCGTGCTTTCTTGGACCAAGATATGTCGCCTCCTATCGACGAAGTCGGAGAGGAACGACAGATCCACCACCTCCGGACCAGCATCCGCGCTGCAGAAGAACCATCTCGCCCCGGCCGCCAGCTCCGTCGTGAATAACCACGAACGCCAGCGACACACCGAGAAACCGATCTCGCCTGATATGAAGAACGGCGAGAAAACCAAACTGCTGATCTGAAGGACCAAGCAGCACACTTTGCCATCAACTCCGAGACGCCGTCCTGAAGATCGCCGTCGGTATGTGAGTGGAGTTGAGACAGATTTATTTGCCCGGACGCCGCTCGCACCACCCCGACGACGCCCCAAGAAAGCAGTAGGCTAACCCTAACTACAGATCGACGCCGAAGCGCCATGGTCCCCCCCTCCTCGCGTCACCGGAATGGCCAACGGAGGAGGGCAGGGACCGGCGGTGGCCGGTGTAGTTGGGACCTGATGCGTGGTTCCTACATCGCCTTTCCTTAGGAGCGAAACGGTTTCCTTAGTGTACCTCCCCTACCGTTCCCGCCTTTCCTTAGGAGATGCTCTAAGGCCACACCTATAGCATTTAAGATTTGTATGCCACTAGTCGTGCGGTTTTCTATTACTGTAGTTGTGTTTTAAAAACCCTGCAAATCAAAAGAACCCTTCTGAAGATGTGAATAATTTCCCCAATCCGAAAAGGACCTGTTGCTCCATCAAGTGGGACCGCTACCGTTCCCGCCTGATCATTGGCTACCGCGCGCGAGAGGCCGGCACCGTGTGCCTATATAAGCACCACCCCGGCAGCACTGCTTAATCATACGCGCGCGCCGTAGGAAGTGGAAGTAGATCACTGCAAGTAGCAGCAGCGCGCACGTGGTACGTACAGACCCGTAACAAGAGAGGGAAATTAACACTACCCACCCACTCTGGGAATAGTGTGTAGTCGACACAGCCAGGCGACGTACTCCTCCTTGACATAGCACGCGCAAGCAAGCAGGATGTCTGGCTCCGGCGCGGGCGTGTGGGTGTTCAAGAACGGCGTGATGCAGCTGCAGGCCGAGCAGCCGGCGGCGGGTCGGAAGGCGCTGCTGTACGTGCCGACGGGGGAGAAGATGGTGTCGCTGGAGCTGCTGGAGCGGCGCCTCGGCGCGCACGGCTGGGAGCGCTACTACGAAAACCGCGACATCGTGCAGCTCCACCGCCGCGACGGCGGCATCGACCTCATCGCCCTCCCGCGCGACTTCGCGCAGTTCCGCTCCACCCACATGTACGACGTCGTCCTCAAGAACCGCGATCACTTCAAGGTCGTCGACGTCCCGCACGCTAATTAACCCCCTACGGCGTCCATCATGTCTACTACTTGTACGCTCTACAATGCATGCTATTAGCTTATATACAACTGATTTCTTCGCAGAAGAAAACTACTTGCATGTACTGTAGCAAGCATGAAATCCTTGTAGCTTGCATATTGCTATCCACGTACTGCTTCTGCATTAGCTTGAGGCGTGCAATTAGGGTTGCATTGTGCGCACTACTCCTACGCGTGTGCTGGTTTGCGAGGGACGGAAGAGTGACAGTTGCCAGTCCCATGTCCCGCTTATTTGTCGATCCAACGCTAATATGGTCATGTAATACGAATTAACTAGTGATTACTACGTACTGGTTGTTTTTTTACTGTACTAATATGTCGGCAACAATATTACTCAAGCCATTCCTCTGTTCATGTAGTAGTACTAGTACTATACTCGGTAGCATCGTAAACTTTTACCAGGAGACGAGTAATTCTGAAATATTAGCAAGAAAAGGATTGAAGATTTAATTCTCATGTGTTTTTGTAACTAATGGCAAGGACCATTACGAATCTGTCCACATAGATTTAAATTTTACGGTTAAGTGATCATTGCTTAGTGAGAGCTATGCACAGAGGAGAGTAGACCCAACTATTCATGTTCTCCATTCGCTATCCCGCCGTACAGAGAGCTAGCTAGAGCTCCCTCGATCTACATGTTCGCACTTCCTCCAAGTCCGTGCACGGCTTTCACCGGCCATTTGCTGTTCACCGGTATCTCTCTATTCTAGATGTCCCACCCGAATTCCTCACGTCATCCTTGGGAATCTGTCACCTCTCATATACCCCACCTGCCGCACAACTTGATGCGAACCGATCCGTGCGAGGAATGGTACGTCTCTTTAACGAGTAGATTCATTGTCAAAAGTAAGCATAACGTCGCGGCCAATATATGCTTGCCCACGCTTAGTATTTGCCGTTCTTGTCCAAGCATATATACCCTGCTTAAATAGACGAGCACAATACCATAGTTTTCGCGTAAATTAAAATTCTGAAGAATCATACTTTTTCGTAATTAAAAGGCATTCTGTTGTTTTTCAATTTTCGTAATTAAAAGGCTGCAGACCTCTTTTCAATTTTCGTAATCATAGTTGTCTATATTTTGACCAGTTTAATAAAATTGCTTAAAATTTGGAAGCAATTTTATTAAACTGGTCAAAATATAGACAACTATGATTACGAAAATTGAAAAGAGGTACTGGTCAAAATATAGACAACTATGATTACGAAAATTGAAAAGAGGTCTGCACAATCACAAGGAACTTTTGACAAAATTTTAAGCAATTTTATTAAACTGGTCAAAATATAGACGATTTTGTACATAGTAGATGCGTTTTAAAAAAAGGCTAGTTCATGCCGAGAGCCTTGTAGATCTGTGTGTAGTCGCCGCCGTCCTTGTCAGAGTCGCTCGGCGGCTCAGCCTACGGGGCGCGGCTGGAACTCTTCCCTGAGTCGCCGACGTGTGCGTCTGGCGGTGGGATAGGGGCGCAATCGTCCTCTTCGCTGTCGGAGAGAACAACGCCATCGCCGTCATGCGGAGCGCATCTTTCGTTGATGACGAGGCCGTTTCTCCTAGTCCGGCGACGCGACGGTGCTTCCTCTTGCTCGGCCTTGAAGAAGGTTGATCCTGACGTGATCACACGCTCGTTGGGAAACCCCAAGCGGAAGATATGATGTAGTCTAGCGAAAAATTTCCCCCAGTATGGAACCAGGGTTATCGAACCAGTAGGATTTCATAGTCTTGAAGAATATTACTTTATAAACGGCGTCAGAAAAGTACTGGTGTGTAATTGACGAAGCATAGAACCTACACACAAGCATAAACTCTCTTTTGTCCCAACTTTTCGGAAGGTTGTTAATCTTTCGGTCTTGCTGAAAACTTGAGAATTAAACGTATAGAGTGTTGGAAAACAATAAAATTAAAATGGACCAGCGAGGAAATGATACGTCTCAAACTATCTATAATTTCCGATGTTCCATGTTGTTTTCATGCCATATGCTATATGTTTCCTATACACTTTATATCGTTTTTATGGATTTCCTGGGATTAACCTATTGCCAAGATGTCACAGAGCCAGTTCTTGTTTTCTGTTGTTTTTTGTTTCAGAAAAAATGTTCAGGAAATATTCTCAGAATTAGACGAAACAAAATCATAGGGTCTTAGAAGTTTGTCATGTACACGGAGTCCGGAGGGGGGCTCAGGGCCCCCACACCATAGGGCAGCGCAACCCCCCTTGGCCGCGCCACCAGGTGGTGTGACCCCCCTAGACATCCACCGACATTTCCCTCTCACCTATTAAACCTCCTCCACTGGTTAACCCTAAATACCCGAGCCTTTTTCCACCAAAAGTTCCATATCCGCGGTTATCGTCAACCCTAGTTCGGGAGGGTTCAACTCTCCCCGGCACCCTGCCAGGAGGGGGAATCATCACCGGAGGGCTCTTCATCACCATGCCTGCCTCCGGAGTGATGCGTGAGCAGTTCATCCTTGGACTATGGGTCCATAGCAGTAGCTAGATGGTTGTCTTCTCCTCTTTCTGCCTCATGTTTAGATCTTGTGAGCTGCCTAACATGATAAAGATCATCTTATTGTAATGCTACATGTTGTGTTTGCTGGGATCCAATGAATATTGAATGCTATGTCCAATTATTATCAATCTATCATGTTTATGTTATATATGATCTTGCATGCTCTTCGTTACTAGTAGATTCTCTCGCCAAGTTGATGCTTGTAACTCCAAGAGGGGGTATTTATGATCGACAGTGGGTTCATGTCTCCCTTTCACTCGCGCTCGAGTGACAGAAATGTAACGGGTGGGGGATGTGTTGTTGCCATTAGGGAGAAAACAACGACGTTTACATTACACACTTTTCTTAATGCAATTATTTGTTGCTTGCAACTTAATACCCGAGGTTTGATTGGATGACGCTCCAATGGTGGATTATTAGTCATAGATGCAGTTGGATAACGGTCTATGAATCTTATTGTAATGCCCGCATGAATCACATAGTAATCATCATGTCATGCATATGCACTACGGTGCAGCCTTTATAGCTATCAATTGCCCTGCTGTAATTTGTTTACCCAGCATGTTATCTATCTTTTATGGAGAGACATCAGTAGTGAACTGTGGACCCCGATCCATTTCTTTACACTGATAATACAACCACTGCAACCACTGTTTTCCTACCGCAATTACTTTTTTCTTCTCATTCATTGCCATCACTGTTCTCTTTAATTTACTGCAATCAAGTACTATTTTCCACACTATACGTTTAATCCTTTGTTTTCAGCAAAACCGGTGAGATTGACAACCTCACTTCTTCGTTGGGGCAAACTAATTTGATTGTGTTGCATAGATTCTATGTTGCTGCTAAACCGGGAGTGCGCCCTGCCAACATCAGTTGTCTTCAACCTTCAGAAGTGATTTCTTTCTCCTACTGGTCGATTCAACCTTGGTTTCTTTCTAAGGGAAAACTTGTTGTTGTGCTCTTCATACCTTCCTCTTGGGGTTTCCCAGCGAGTGCAACTCCTGCACCATCGGAAAACAATGATGAAAAGTGCTTAAAAGATGGTTTCAAATATGAGAAAAATAGGACTGTGGGCCATAGGTTCACTAGTGGTGTCTCTCCAAATAAAACAAACATGCTGGGTGAACAAATTACAGTTGGGCAATTGACAAATCATAAACATATAACAATACTATTATGACGAGATAAAGTTCACGGGTTCTAACATTGTAGGCATTATGTCAAAGCATATGGACTGCTATCCAACATGTATCCATATCTAAAAGTCCACCTCAAGAAATATATCCAGCAAATCCCTTTGTATTAAGTTGCACCAACAAAGTGATTGCTATGTGTGCAATAGACAAATGCATTAAGATCAATACGTAATGTAAACAGTGGTTATCATCCGTAGACAAGAGCACCACTGTTTTCTCCCTACTGGCAACATCACATCCTCCCCCCTCCCCCGCACACGTTTCTGTCACTCGAGTGCATGCAGAAAGGAGGCATGAACCCACTATGTAGCATATAATCCCTCTCTTGGAGGTGAAAACAACTACGTGGCCACGGTAATCATAAACACCGGAGATCATTGCAAGACAAGATTAAAGCTCTCTAAAAATATAAGTGAAGAATCTCAGATTGACATGAACAAAGTAATCATAATCTCATGGTTCATCGGATCCCAGCAAACACAACATGCACAATTACATAACGGTGTTCTCGATCATGTGAGGCAGCTCACGAGACTCTAAACACGGAGAAATAGGGGAGAGAACAACCATCTAGCTAATGTTATGGACCCGTAGTCCCGAGATGAACTACTCATGCATCTTTCGGGAGGCGGACACGGCGATGTAGAGGCCTCCGGTGACGACCCCTCTCTCCGATAGTGTTCCGGAGCAGGACTCCAGAAGCCCTAGATTGGACTTTCGAGTCGACAATTCCTCTCTGTATGTTTCGTGGAAAATAACTCCTTCCCCGACATTTTTAGGGTTGAAGGCAATTTATGGACGAAGAGGGGACGTGAGGTGGTGGCCAGATCCCCAGGGGCCCACCAGACGTGGCCTAGGGGGGCGCGCCTTGTACCCTCCTGGTGGCCCCCTAGCTCCCCTCCATCTCTCCTATGGACTCTGCCTTTTTCCGGGTAAAAACTGATCTCCTTGGATTTTCAGCTCTTTTAGAGAATATTTCCTTTAGAACTTTTCTGAAATAGAAAAAATAGCAGAAAACAACAACTGGCCTGGGGCATCTTGTTAATAGGTTAGTGTGTGAAAACATCCGGAAAACGATAGAAACCATGTCGAAAACAAAAGGTATTGGTTAAAAAACAAGCATTTTGCATTAAAAATTATAGATATGTTTGCAATGTATGAGCATCCCCAAGTTTAATTCATGCTCATCCTTAAGTAGGTAAGTGATAACAAAATAATTTTTGAGGTGACATGAAGCCAACACAAATCTTGATCAATGTTATGTAAAAGCATTGCAAGTTGAGATCAAAGTACTTTAACAAATGCATGATAAAAATTATGTCAACTAATGGAAACTTAGCAACCATGTTGCACATGAAAATAAACACAAACAAAAGAAAATAAATAATGAAGCATTGAAAGTGATACATTTGTTTCAATCATAAAGAAACACATAGTAAAGTGGTATCCAGCTAATCCTTTGTGTGGTAGCAAAACACAAATGCCAGTACACCTTCAAAGTTTAAATGGTGACTAGATACAAATAATTTTAGAGCAAGCAATACCACAATCATGAATCAATCAATAATAAATTTTGGGACTATGCAGATTATACCTATAATGAAAACAATGTTCTCTTAACTGGTGCATAAAGTAAGAGGATGAATACTCAGCATAAAAGTAAAAGAAAGGCCCTTCGCATAGGGAAGCAGGGATTACTCATGTGCTAGAGCTTTTTATTTGCTAAAACAGAGGTATTGAAAACAATTTTAAGATAGGTGTATGTCTATGTCAACGAATGGTAATGAAAAACTTATCATAATCCATGTCAGCCAAAGTGTTTAGACTTTTGAGAGCGGTTTCCGTTATTTTATTTATTGGCACCCCCCTCCCCCGAATTTAGATGAACACCGATTTCATACTCATCGGGTGACATGAGGAAGAAGAACTTTGGTTGACACAAATCATAATAAACTTTAAACTACTTCCTCGTGATCTAAAACAAGAAAACAAAACATGTTAATAATTTTGAAGGTTTAAAGCTAGCACACGAGAAATTTACTTGGAGTGGCGGTTAAATACCACATATAGGTAGATATGGTGGACACATTTGGCAAACGTTGGTTTTTGGGAGTTGGATGCACGATTAGAGCTTATACTCTGTACAGGTGAAGGCTAGCAAAAGACTGGGAGCGAGCAACTAAGAGAGCAATAACGGCCATAATCATGCATGGCGACAAAACATCATTAATCAAAGCATGAAGTGATATTACAAGTCAAAAACTAAATGATCATGACGGATAGAGGTGACTTTGTTTATGACACTCTAAACATGAAGTGGTATAACGGTGGTCTCGATCAAGTGAGGCAGCTCACGAGACTCTAAACATGGAGGCATAGGGGAGAGAACAACCATCTAGCTACTGTTATTGACTCGTAGTCCTAAGATGAACTACTCACGCATCTTTCTGGACGCGATCATGGTGATGTAGAGGCCTCCGGTGACGATCCCCCTCTCTGTTAGGGTGCCGGAGCAGGACTGCTGAAGCCCTTAATTGGAATTTAGAGATGACGACACATGTTTGTATGTTTCATGGAAAAGAACTCTGTCCCTGACGTTTTTAGGGTTGAAGGCAATTTATGGGTGAAGAGGGGACGTGAGGCGGTGTCCAGAGCCCCTAGAAGCCCACCAGGCGTGGCCTAGGGGGCCGCGCCTCGTGCCCTCCTGGTGGTCCCTCGACCCCCTCTGTCTCTCCTTTGGACTCCGTCTTTGTTCCGGGTAAAAATTGATCTTCCTGGATTTTCAGCTCTTTCCGAGAATATTTCCTTCAAAACTTTTCTGAAATAGAAAAATAACAGAAAACATCAACTAGCATAGGGCATCTTGTTAATAGGTTAGTCTGTGAAAACATCCGGAAAATGAAAGAAAACATGTGGAAAACAAAAGGTATTGGGTAGAAAACAAGCACGCATCATAAAAAATTATAGATACGTTTGCAACGTATCAACGGCAAGAGGGGCGGGAGGAGCCATGGGCGAGCGATGGCGGTGCCATGAGGAGGAAACGGCGGCCCTCACTCTGTGCAACCACCGCTCTTTGTGGGCGAGGACGGCTGTGAGAGTGCGCCCGAGCTTGCTCCACCAAATACGGCGGCCGTGGTCATTGTTGCGCCTCGACACCAGGCCGCCGGCGGGGAATCTGCCAACTCCTCCTCGTAGCGCTCCTGGAAGAATATCGTCCAGGCAACGTCGTTGGCTGGATGCCACTGTGGTTCACGACATGCGTCCTCCGGCATGCCCTCCCTGATTTGCTCAATCTCGGCGGCTCACTCGGGGCTGATGGGCGGCGGAGGCACACGGAAGTCAACTGCGCTGAGCATGTCCTCGGCGCGCTCATATCGGGCGGCTTGTGGAAGTTGGCCTGGTGCAGTAGCCGGGCCTCCCACGGGTGCAGCGTGCGGTGGCCAAAGCCATTGGCGGCCACGCCGTTGAATCCGTAGACAATAGTGAAGGTTGGCGAGAGAAGGAGAGAAGGTGGGCGAGGATGGCAACAAGGTTGGTAAGAATGGAGAGAAGTGTGTGGCTCCGGGGCCCAGGATTGTGGCATTATATATACTGGGAAGCAGGTTGGATAGCCAAAGCGACAGCAGCAACATCATAACTCCATCGCGTGGGACAATTGGGCTGCTCGGCCGCGCCACATGGCATCTGGACTGACCTGCGTCGTCAATGTGCGTAGGACCCGAGGATATGAGGACGACCGGGTTCTGTCTTGCTGACAGGGCGGGGCCGCTGGAGAAGAAAATGGCCACGCTTTGTTTTCACGCCTTTTCCCTTTCCGCCGACTATCAGGCTGCCCCTCGGCGCGTTGGGTTCGGCCTAAGTATGCCGGCTCAATTTTTTGCCCAAACTGGCGGTATTTTGGCTTGTGGGGGTACGACTCGGCGAAAAAGTGAGCGCCGGCGCAAAAAATGTGTCCTGGGGGCGGCTAGAAATTCTCTTACACTTTGTATTGGATGTTAGATTGGATTCATACATGTAAATCATGTGAGGCTCTACAGGGAAATACGTGTGCGGTCCCCCATAGGCGGAGCCTCACGTAGCTGACGCGGCCTCATGAGCGTTCTCGAGAGGAAACCTGATGCATGCCTCACCAAGGCTACTCCTAGCCAGATCCTCGTGAGATACTGAGCCCTTGAGGAGACTCTCGTTAAGTGAAGGTTTGTTGACCAGCCTTGGCAGGCGTTGACCACATGGGCCTTGGCGGACGTTCCATAGTACCCCAATTTCCACTGGGCCGACGGTAACCCCGTGCCCGCGACTTGCACATGTGGACAGGTGACGAAACGTCGCGGGCTGAAATCCTGACAAGGCCCAGGCACGTGACGCGGTTATTCGTGGAGAATTGAATCCCACTTCCCCCACTTCGCCGGTCGTTACTGCTCGCGCCCCTATAAAGGCAAGGGTTGGCGCAGAGTGACACTTTTCCATATCGTTTCCTTCGCTGCTACACCTCCAACTTCTTCTTCTTCCTTGCACCCTTTGTTAGAGCTTCAGACCTCTAGTGCCATGGGGAAGAAAAATGTCGCCGGCAAGGGGAAGGCGCCTGCATCATCCACTCAGGCGGAATGCGCCCCACGGCGGTCGCTTGAGGTCTCCCGCATAAGTAACATGGGGATCACAGGTAAACTGGCCAATGTCCTGGCCACCTAGACCAATGAGGGGCCAGGTCTCATGCGGACGTCGGGCCACGTGAGTATCCCATCTGCTTCCATCATATCTTCGTATGCCGGATTCCCCCTTTTCCAATTTGTTCTTTGCAATCTTGGATCACTACAAGATTCACCTTCATCCCAAATCCGTCACCATGCTGGCGGTCTTCTCCTTCTTCTGTGAAGCGTACCTTGGGGTATTGCCTTCAATCGCTCTCATTCGAGCCCACTTCTCCCTCGGGCTCACCTCTCCGACGCAAATTTCTGGTTGCGCGTCCTTCCGCTGCGACAACACCATGACCACCAAGTGCCTCAACTTGGAGGTGAAGAAGAGGGTGGACGAATTCTGGAAGCGATGGGTGTACCTCGACGTGCGCGAGGAGAACGTATTTCTTGAGGTATCGGAGGCACCTGCGGTGAGGCGCAAAACTTTGGCAGACATACACCTCACGAGTTAGGCGTTGCAGCCCCTCTTGGACCGCATGCTATTGATGCACGAGCGGAGGCTAACGGCCACGATGGTAGCGCATGAGTTTTTTTATGAGGCGCATCACGCTGCTCCAGAAGCCTGAGGTGCTTATGGGGTACTATTCTAGGAATGCAGACCCGGTGCGGCTCAGCCCCCCAAGCCTCGACGCCGGCACGATGACAGAGATCGTGAAGATCTTGTTCTCCACAACACAAATTCCCAAGCCTCGACACAGAGCGCACCCCCTGTATCACATGTTCCCTGAGACTAGACATGGAGTTATCGGCCATAAGCCTTATTTTGACATGTGGGGCCTAGTGCCTAATACGTCATAAACATCCTTAATTTCTGATGTTCCATGTTGTTTTCATGTTCTTTCCCACATGTTTTCTATACACTTTATGTCATTTCTATCGATTTTCCGGACTAACCTATTGACAAGATGTCATAGACCAAGTTCCATGTTTTCTGTTGTTTCTAGTTTCAGAAAAGTTGTTCTAGAAATATTCTCGGAATTAGAAACTTCGAAGTCCGGAGGTCTTAGAATTTCCGAAGGTTCCATGGAGTCCCGAAGAGACCCGGAGGGGGGCCACAGGGGGCACTGTCGGATATATACCGAATAGGGGTATAGAAGATGGTAGACTAAAGAGCTGGACTACCAGGGTGGCCTGCAAGGTAATGGGCTTAGGTCCATTGGGCGGCCCAGTAGTCCGACGCGTAGAAGCCGGATTCTAGAAGAACCCGGATCACGGCCCGCGTGATCTGGCTTGGAGGAGAAGACGGATTCCTTACTTTCCAAGTTACAAGTTAAACGTAGTCTTCTAGGTTTCTGGTTCTGTAAGCCCTAATCCGGCTATTATATAAAGCCGGACGGGAGATAAGTTCAATAAGTTCCTTTAGTCCAAGGTTCTAGGTTCTAGCTTAAGCCTTGCGCAACTCGCCGGGAAGTTCATCCTCGTCGAGTAGCTAGATCTATTCCCTTACATTGTAACCTTATTATACGGGCTTTAGTCCCTCATAGTGAGAAGTGCAGGAGTAGGTACGCCGTACTGTCGCGACGTACTGAACCTGGGTAAATCCCGTGTTCTGTGTTTACTACGCTATCCCGTTACCCCACGTCTCTACCGTAGTCTCATGGCACCCCAGTCTATGAAAACTACTACGATGTCTCGACAGTTGGCGCCCACCGTGGGGCAAACGACGTCAGGCGTGAAGTTCCGATCTGGGATTTTAGGCGGAATCGGAAGATCGATCACTGTCGGAAGCTTGGAATTCGACAACGACGTCGGGCGCTTCCTCGACAACGGATCCTACATCCCGGCGCAAAACCATCTGGTAAGTGCCTGCGTTTTACCGATTGGATCTGCAAATATCTTTATCGGTTTAACCGCGGAAGCAATGGGGTTTTGCGGTGAAAGCAATTATCTCCCACCCGCCCTATACCCAGTCGAAGACGACTATGATGCCGGATTTTGCTCAGATCGCCGACAAAACAGTGATACCCACTTTATCGGCATGGTGCAATCCGAGATCGCCGAAAACACGGATGACGGAAATCCCGTGCAAGAGGCAGACAACAATACACCCGTCCCAGAGACGGAAGAACCAATACCCGTCACAGAGACGGAAGATCCGACATCTGTCAACCAGACGACGAACTCGGAAACAGAGTCCGTGCTTGCCGCCATTGAGGCGAGACTGGAGTCGGAAACCGGATCAGATAACTTTTCCGAAGACGAAGATGACGATGCCTTCGTACGAAAAGTTAAATCCTTTCAAGTGGGATTCCATGAAGTGCTAATGGCAAAACCAGCCGATACAACGGGTGCCGATAGCCAGGAAAGCCCTAAAACCCCTCCGCCAGCAGAGGAGAGGGAAGACGGAGAAACTTCTCCGATATTTCCTAGTGTCAAGGAGATGACAGAGGATGAACCTGTCAAAAAACCTCCCTCTTCCAAGAAAAAGCACTGTGCTTCTAAAAAACTCCAGTACAAACTCCGGAAGAAAAAGTCAGCTGATCTCGCTGATGAAAACCTGGAAGTTGGAGATGTTAGTGGCACAAAGCCTACGGAAAAGAAATCTAAGGAAATCACTGCTCCACCAATGACAGAACTGGAAGAGCAGGAACTATTACAAACTCCAGTGGGACCCAATGAACCCCCTGAGATGCTGGAAGCCAGGAGACAAGCTTTCCAACGGCAACAGCAACAACTGCTTAGATCTCGGCAACACCTCCAACAAACCCATAATGACATCAAAATTATGAAGGAGGAAATTGAGGAGTACGAGAGAAAGCACAGATCTGTCTTAAAACCTACAAGGTTACCCGGAATTACAAAACCGGAAGAACTGCCGCCGAAAGAAAGGTTCTATAACCCATCTTGGCAAAAGCAGTTAAACGGCAAAGATGCCAAGGGCGAACCAATATACAAAACCGCAGCTGAAAACGCGGAAGCAGCGTTCGCCATCCTGAACAATGATCTGTACTCCAACGGGGAAAAACTCCAAGGGGTGTATGCTTTCCTAGGAAAAGCATTACAGCAGCAACAGCGAGGACAAGAGAGATCAGGGAGGCTGCATGATAATTCCGCCCTCTGCAAAACTGTTACTTGCGCTGCTGGAGCACCTGGACCGGAAGAACCCGGAGATTCGGATAAAAAAGAGGATCCGAGAAAAGACAAGAAAAACCCCGACAACCGGGACGCAGCGTCTAGAACCGGACCTCATCTCCCGAAAGATGGATATAAACCACACGATCGGGAAGACAAACACCGGAATGACGGCAAAATAATGCCACCTCCGAGAAACCCAGCTGAAAAAGCTGGAAGATACGATACACCTCATAGACGTGAAAGATCTCGGACACCGCCCAAAGATAAGGAAAGATACAGGAGCAGGACTCCACCTAATCCCAGAGGGCGTGACAACGGAAGAGATAGAGATAACCTCGGAAAAACGCGTCCGCGTAACAATGGGAAAGAAAGGAGTAGATCCCCTTCTGTCCATTCAGCCGGGAGATATTCTGCGCATATTGACAGAGCAGAAAAGGATGATCTATACTTTGGTCCTAAGTGTTTCACTGACAGGATCCGAAGGATAACCCTGCATTCTGGCTTTGCCAAAGTTGGTCCAACCTACCAAAAATACACCGGCAGTACAAACCCGGATACCTGGCTTTCAGATTATTACACAGCCGTCCAGATCAACAACGGGACAGACCTGGAAGCCGTCAAGTTTCTTCCCCTAATGTTGCTAGACGGAGCCAGAGATTGGATTAATGGTTTACCATCAAGAACTGTCGACAGTTGGGATGATATGGCGAGAGTATTTACTCAGCATTTTCGAGGAACATACAAACGCCCAAATAGCATCAACCAGCTGAACCGTTGCACCCAATTTGAAGACGAACCATACGTGGATTTCATCTCCAGATGGACTGCAATGAAGAATAGTTGCTCTGGGGTAACTGACGTACAAGCAATGCATGCTTTCGTCAATGGCCTAAAACCCGGACTTGTACCGTTCATGGTTGGCTCCAAAAAGCACAAAGATCTCGGATCTATGCTTACAACCGCTAATGAGCATGCTGCAGCCGAAGACGATATCAGAGCAAGAGGAGGCAATATTGAGTCACTGATACTGGCCAAGAAAACACCTCGTTCTGATAAAAAAGGAACCCCGGAGTCAACAACAAAGCCCAAGGAGGTTAACTTAGCCTTCGGAGGAGAAAAAGGGAACAAGTGGAAAGGCCGCAGTCCGGATCCCATCAATTACACTCCTGAAGAATGGGAGAGAATTAAGTCGGAACCCTGCGTCCACCACTCTCAATTTGGGAAGCCAACCCACACGAACGCGCAATGCCGGCTAAACAAGCATATGAAAGGCAATGCAGGATCCGGAAATAAAGGGAAGGGCTCCAAGAGGAAACCTGCCAAACAAAAGCCAGAAGCTGAAAAAGAAGACAGTGAATCGGACACTGATGATAAAATCCAGGAACAACAGCGAAAAGGCGAACCCAAATTTCCGAGAGTTGACGGAGAAGCAATGCTAACTTTCCTAGCAACCCCGTCAGCAAAGGTGGCCAAAAGGACACTTCGAGAAATAAACGCGGTTATTCCTGCAACACCAAAATTCTTGAAGTATTCCAACACACCGATAATCTGGGATCAGTCTGATCATCCCGGAAATATCCCTGAACCCGGCACACAAGCTCTTGTTGTAAGCCCTATTGTTCAAAACACTAGGCTAAGAAGAGTGCTGATGGACGGAGGATCCAGCATCAATATAATGTACCTGGATACACTGAAGCACTTGAAGATATCCGAGTCCCAGCTCAATTACAGCAATATACGCTTCCATGGCATTGTTCCTGGCAGGCAAGCACGGTCCCTAGGAGAAATTTCCCTAGATGTCACCTTCGGAGATAAAGATCACTTCCGGCAGGAAAAAGTATCCTTCGAAGTTGTGCCGTTCGAGAGCGTGTATCACGCAATACTCGGACGTCCGGCTTTCGCCAAGTTTATGGCAAGATCTTGCTATATCTACAACAAGCTAAAGATGCCAGGACCCAAAGGAGGAGTAATCACCATTGCCGGTGATTTCAAGCTGGCAAACGAGTTGGAGAAGCAAAACGCCCTTTGCGCTCAAAGAGTTATAGCTCAGGAAGAATTAAAGGAGTTAGCCAAGGAGGTATCGCCGAAAGAAATGCCGGCAGGAAAAGAAACTCGGAAGCCAACAGATAGCTTCAAGGCATCCGAGAATACAAGACAGGTAATCCTAGATCCCAAAGATCCGACAAAATTCGTCGTTGTAGGGACTGGGATGACCGACAAATAGGAAGGCGAGCTCATCAAGTTCCTCCGTGAGAACTGGGACATTTTTGCTTGGTGTCCAGCTGACATGCCAGGCGTACCCAGGGAACTTGCTGAGCACCAACTCAAGGTTATTCCCGGATCAAAACCCGTCAAACAAGGTCTCCGTCGATTTGACGGAAGAAGACGGAAGGCTATTGGCAAGGAAATTATCCGGCTTTTAGCAGCGGATTTCATCAAGGAGGTAATCCATACTGACTGGTCCGCAAATCCGGTATTAGTACCGAAGAAAGACACAACTGCACTCAGAATGTGTATAGATTACACAGGATTGAACAAGTTATGTCCGAAAGATAGGTTTGCGCTGCCGCGAATCGATCAAATAATAGATGCCACTGCAGGCTCTGAGCTTTTATGCTTTTTGGATGCATACTCCGGGTACCACCAAATACGCATGAAAAAGGAAGATCAAATCAAGACTTCTTTTATAACCCCGTACGGGACGTATTACTACGTAACCATGCCTTTTGGCCTGAAGAACGCAGGTGCAACATACCAGCGTTGCATGCAACGTTGTTTGCATAGTCAGATTGGAAAAAACGTCCATGTTTACGTGGACGATATTGCTGTCATAACCAAGGAAAAAGATACACTCCTTGAGGATTTGCGAGAAACTTTCGAAAACTTGCGCACTTACAAGATGAAGTTGAATCCATCTAAGTGCGTATTCGGGGTTCCCTCAAGAAAACTTCTGGGTTTCATCGTTTCTCACAGAGGAATAGAAGTTAACCCGGAAAACATAAAGGCAATCTCGAACATCTCAAAACCTACATGTGTAAAGGATGTCCCAGAATTGCCGGGTTCCGCCACAGCCATAAAAAGATTTCTTAGTTGGCTGGGGGCTAAAACCCTACTACTCTTCAAGTTGCTGAAAAATTTCGACAAGGTCAAGTGGATTGCGGAAGCCCGGGAACACCTAGCAAGTTATGTCCCCTTCTGTACTTAGTTCAAATCTATGTAAACATCTTTTGAGATCATGAAATAAAGTTGTCGGAATGCTGTCATCCATGTTTCTTATAAGTGCAAAGTGTTTCCGCCTCATCTATTTCCCAATGATCTTACAAATTTCTCAATGTTAACCCGAATTGTGCTTGTGTACTCGGCGTTACATAACTGAATGATTTTTCAGCCTTTTAACGGCTAAAGGAAACTTGAATTGCCTGCGTGCCCAAGTTTCACTTAAAACTTTCCTTGTTTCTCTAAGTCTTATCTGATCGTGCGTATGCTGGGTTACTGGAACTAGTTAGTAAAAATGCCTTTAGCATGATTCATGTTTTCGAGTTTCAAAACTGCTTGGTTCGTCCCCAGTTACTCGGCATAACGATTCATAATGCTATTTGAGCCATTTCAAACACTAAGGACAGTTAAAGCATATACACCAGAGAACTTAGAAGATAAAGGAATGGTAAAATTCAAACAACTTGCAAAGTAATTTCATAGTTTAAACTGCAAAAGGCGGAATTTTCATTAATACATAAGAAGCATTACATTTTGGATTACAAATGAAAGAACAGTAATGCTCCTATTGTCTAAATCTTCTATCCAGGTTCCAGGTAACCCTTCAAGAATCCGACTCCTCCTCGCTGCTTTCTTCATCGGGAATCGGAGGAGCTTCTTCTTCTGGATAGTGGACGCCGACATTTACCATGGCGGCAATCTGGGTGGCGTGGCCCTTAACTTCACCAAAGATGGTGGATCGTTGTGCATCCGTGTATCCCTGAGGGACACCGGTGGCCACACGCCAGGATTTGGCACTAGGGTAGTGCATGCGCATAAGGCCTAAGGCCATACGCGCACCACCCCGTGCAGCGGAGCGGAGAACGGACTCCTTGGACTCCGCCACCTCCATGATGATACCCGGAAGTTTTTCAACTTCCGAGCACTCCCCAGATTTTTCGGGAAGAAACTTGCTTACCAACTGCGTTGCAGCAGCCTTCACCAAGTTCCATGTTTCCCCGAAAGCTCGGATGCCCGCAGCCCGAGCGCCATCTGGGGTGTCTCCTGTTTGATCCGATAAAGCATACAAAAGAGTTAAGGAGACAAACAGAAACAGCAAAACATGGAAAGATGAAGACAAGGGTAAAAATTTACCGATGAGTTTGTCAATTTCCGAAACTTCCTCCAGGCGAAGGTTCAGAGCTTCAGTCAAATCCTGGATAGCGGATTTGTCTTTCTCCGCCTGCTCGGAAGCCTTGGAGTTAGCTACTCCAAGGGCCAGATTGCTGGCTTCCAGGTCTTTTTGAGCCTTCACAAGATTCTTGTGAAGCTCAATATTCTCATTGCGGAGAATCTCGGCGTTGCCGGAATCTTCCGCTGCTTGTTTAGCCTCGGCTAAAGCAGCTGAAAAGCAAGTGAAAATCCGAGTTTATCAATTTCCTCGGGAAAAAACTTAGACAAAGTCTTAAACTGGAAATTTCAAAACGAAAAAGCCTACCTTTCGTTTCTGTCAAAGCGAGCTGAGATGATTCCAGCTCCGCCTCTCTCTCCTCAAGAATAGAAAGAAGACTTCGAACTTCTTTATTCTTGATAGTGAGCTTCCTGAAAACTTCAAGGTTTATGGCCTCGGAGGTTTGCTGAAACACAGCAAGGAAAAGTATGGTTAATAAAAACATCAAAGCAAAAAAGCACGCATTTTGTTTAATGCTTGGGGGCTAGAGTTACATACCTGGCTCAAACGCTGCAAACCTGCCAAGTTTTCTTGGAATCCTTTTGCGTATTCTGCAAAATGGTTCCCGGCTGCGTCCAAGCCTTCATTGATCGCCTTGAAATCCTTTTCGAAGGTGGGGATTTCCTCGTCAAAAGTCCGAGAAGATTCCCCCACTTTCGGGGCCGCCCTTTCCCTCGTGTCCGACTCGGACACAACGGGTTGGCTGGGCTCTGGGGGCTTGGTGGTGGTGGCTGCAGTAGGCTCTTCCGCCATTGTCTGCGGCGTGTCCGGGGCAACGGCGGGGGAAGGTTGGCTGCCTCGGCCGGAAGAAACCTTGTGTTTCTTCAGCTTCCTAGGCTTTAGGTTGGAAGGCGGCAGGCTAAAAACAGGAAATCCGGGTAAAGTCAAAACACCGAAGATGGACGAAAAAATCTCCCATAAAAAGGAAAACCCAGAAAAACTAACCTGGACGTGGCGACGGGGACGCCGTCAAGTTCGATAATTTCATCCGAAGAAATTATCTTCTTGCGCTTGCGACCTCCGGCAGCAGCGGAGCGCAGCGCGTCCAGCTCAGCTTCGGAGGCTAACTCCGAGTCTGAAAGTTCCGCAAGCTGTCGAGAAAACTAATCAAAACCAAAAGGTAGATTATCCAAGAATTGAAGTTGTACCCAAATGACGGAAACTTTACCTTGGGAGCGGGGTTGTTGGCCGTGTACATTGGCCGACTCTCCGCGTACCGGTCGCGAGATGCGACCAATTGATTGACGCGCCGCTTAAGCTCTTTCGGGGCCCAATCCTTGTCGGTTGTCCGCATAGGATCTTTGGCCCCCGAGTAATCGCACAAAAGGCGGCCTTCATGGTTCGCCAACGGCTGAATTCGCCTATTCAGCCAGCAGATGACCGTGTCCATACCGGTCAAAGGTGGCGTTGAGGAGGTGAGCTTGGCGATGCGCTTCTTGATCCTTAGCAGATCAGGCGGCAGATTTTGGACGGCTTCTGTTCCCCAGTTATCCTGGGGAACGGCGGCGGAGTTTACAAAAGGTGGAACCCCGACGGCCTTTTTAGGAAAGGGCACGTCGGGGTGATAGAAGAAAGAGCCCGTCCAAAATTTGACGGACTCGGAAGTTTTAATCTTGGGGAACCAATCCTCTCGGAATCTCCGAAGAGTAAAGG
Organism: Alopecurus myosuroides; assembly: GCA_028641055.1. Classification (NCBI taxonomy): domain Eukaryota; kingdom Viridiplantae; phylum Streptophyta; class Magnoliopsida; order Poales; family Poaceae; genus Alopecurus; species Alopecurus myosuroides. The sequence goes on from CM054062.1 coordinate 168,171,733, forward strand.
AAATGGTCCCGCAAGTGGGGAGAGCACCCTCCACAGAGTTGCGTTTTACCCCAAAACAATACATCCAGAAATCTAACCTAGGCTCTATTCCTAGGTAACCCTCAAACAAGGCCTGAAAGCCGGCCATGTACAGAATAGAGTTGGGAGGGAGATTATGTGGTTGGATGTTATAGTGGGATAAAACCTGGAGAAAAAAGGAAGAGGGTGGAAGCCCCATACCTCGCAGAAGGTGGGAGGTAAGGAGCACTCTTTCGTTCTCCTGGGGCGTAGGCTCGGTCTCCTCTTCTGGGACCCGCCACTTCTTCTTCAGCACCAGGCCCTCCTTCTCCAAGTTAGGAAGAAGAGCCGGAGGAATACTGCAGGCACTCCAGTTGCCTGCAGTTTCCTCTTCTTCGTCTCCACCGGTGGCGGTAGCGGACGCGGCCCTCGCGGCGGCGAGCTGCTCGTCAAGGAGCTCTACTTTCTCCTCCACCGTTTCGGGAGCGAACGGTGGAGTCGATTTGGTGCTGGACCCCGCAACATCTGCGGTGGCGGAAGCATTTCCTCCGCCCGCCGCGGACGCCACGTTCTTCTCTGGCTCGCCGCCGGCGTGCTTGGGCGACCCAACTTGGGGATCTAGATCGCCCAGGAGTTCGTCGATGGAGGCGCGGGCCGGTGATGATTTCGGGGACGCCATCGTACTTGGTGGTGCTGGTGCGCTCCGGCGTAGCAAGGGCTCGTCGGGGCAGGAACTAGCTTTTGCTCTCGAGCTTGCGTTCGTACCAATGGTGAAGGCAGTGAGGGAAGTGAAGAAGATTGCCGATGGGCTCGAGGACGGCTATTTATAGCCTAAAAACCCTCTAGATACGCGCCAACGGCTCTTTTGACCGTTGGATGTTTGACGCGTGTCGCTCGCCGGAAAATCCGGGAAACGGAACGACAGAGGAATGATGGCTATCTCCTCGTTTCTCGTGAGAATCTGTCAGAGATACGTTGCAGGGTTTCCCGCATGAAACCAAGCGGCGCTTGCGTCAGCATGATTAAAGCGCTGATGTCACGTGTTCCTTTTCCGCGAAGGATCGCGAGAAGAAAAGCCGGATTTTCATAGTTCCGAGTTTTATGTTACCATCTCCTTAGAAAGGAAAGAAGAAAGAATCAAGACTGCTGAATCAAGTTTCCCGGACAAAATGTATTTGACGAAAGGCGGAGTTTCAGAGTTTTGATCCTTCCTGGGGGCTACTGTCGGATATATACCGAATAGGGGTATAGAAGATGGTAGACTAAAGAGCTGGACTACCAGGGTGGCCTGCAAGGTAATGGGCTTAGGTCCATTGGGCGGCCCAGTAGTCCGACGCGTAGAAGCCGGATTCTAGAAGAACCCGGATCACGGCCCGCGTGATCTGGCTTGGAGGAGAAGACGGATTCCTTACTTTCCAAGTTACAAGTTAAACGTAGTCTTCTAGGTTTCTGGTTCTGTAAGCCCTAATCCGGCTATTATATAAAGCCGGACGGGAGATAAGTTCAATAAGTTCCTTTAGTCCAAGGTTCTAGGTTCTAGCTTAAGCCTTGCGCAACTCGCCGGGAAGTTCATCCTCGTCGAGTAGCTAGATCTATTCCCTTACATTGTAACCTTATTATACGGGCTTTAGTCCCTCATAGTGAGAAGTGCAGGAGTAGGTACGCCGTACTGTCGCGACGTACTGAACCTGGGTAAATCCCGTGTTCTGTGTTTACTACGCTATCCCGTTACCCCACGTCTCTACCGTAGTCTCATGGCACCCCAGTCTATGAAAACTACTACGATGTCTCGACAGGCACACCATAGAGCAGCGCGCCCCTGGCTGCGCCATGGGCTAGAGTGGGGCCCTCCGGCCTCCATCGCCTTTGCCCTTTCGCCTATTTATACCAAAAACACCCGAGGCCGCCATGATCGTCATCCCGAGATCGGGAGGGTTCTGGAGCTCTCCCGGGCACCCTGCCGGGAGGGGAATTCATCACTAGAGGGGTCTACACCACCATGCCCTCCTCCGAAGCGATGCGTGAGTAGTTCATCCCTGGACTACGGGTCCATAGCAGTAGCTAGATGGTTGTTCTCTCAACTTTTTACCTCATGTTTAGATCTCGTGAGCTGCCTCACATGATCGAGATCATCTTTATGTAATGCTACATGTTGTGTTTGTTGGGATCTGATGGATGTTGAATGCTATGTCTTCTGATATCAATCTATCATGTTATCTTCATGCTTATGTTATTTATGATCTTGCATTCTCTCCATTATTAGTAGATGCTCTGTCCGAGTAGATGCTAGTAACTCCAAGAGGGGGTATTTATGCTCGATAGTGGGTTCATGCCTCCTTTGCATCTGTGCTCGAGTGACAGAAATGTGACACATGGAGGATGTGTTGTTGCCATTAGGGAGAAAACAACGGTGTTTACCTAGTTTACATTGTTTACATCACACACTTTGCTTACTGCGATAATCTGTTGCTAGCAACTTAATATCAAATGTTTATTCGGATGATATTCGGAGGGTGGATTATTAGACATAGATACAGTTGGATGACGGTCTATGTATTTTATCGTAATTCCCGCATGAATCACATAGTCATCTTTATGTCTTGCATATGCACTACGGTGCAGCCTTCATTTCTCTCAATTGCCCAGCTGTAATTTGTTCACCACACATGTTATTTATATTTCACGGAGAGACACCACTAGTGAACTGTGGACCCCGATCCATTTTCCTCATACTGATAAAACACCTGCTGCTTTCACACTGCTTTCATACTGCTGCTACTGCTTTAATACTGTTTTCCAACTGTGTTCCATACCATATGTTTAACCTCTTTGTGTTCAGCAAAACCGGTGAGATTAACAACCTCACTGCTACGTTGGGACAAAGTGATTTGATTGTGTTGTGTAGGTTCCACAGTGCTGTTGAACCGGTAGTGCGCCTTGCCACCTCAGCTGCATCAACCTTCAGAGATTGCTTGTCCTCCTACTGGTCGATTCAATCTTGGTTTCTTTTCTAAGGGAAAACTTCATGTTGCACTCTTCACAACCTTTCTCTTGGGGTTTACCAACATCAGCCCCACGTCAAGGTATCATCAACAAGTTTTCTGGCACCGTTGCCGGGGAGGAAGAGAATTTCTGCAAGGGGAGTCTCTCACTTCCAATCTATTTTCTTTGTTTTTGTTTAGCTTAGTTTATTTTATTTTGTCTTGTTTGCTTCTCTTTATCTAAAACACAAAAAAATAGTCCTTATTCTAGCTGTAGTTTTATTCCTGTTTTTAGTCTTATCAAAATGACTACTCCTGAGAACACTAAGTTGTGTGACTTCACTACAACCAACAACAAAGGTGTCATTAGCACACCTATTTCTCCACCTGCTCCTACTGCTAATTTTTACGAGATAAAGCCTGCCCTATTAAACCTTGTTATGAGAGAGCAATTTTCTGGTGTTAGTACTGATGATGCTACTACCCATCTTAATAATTTTGTTGAACTATGTGAGATGCAAAAATATAAAGATGTAGATGGAGATATTATTAAACTGAAATTGTTTCCTTTCTGTTTGAGAGGAAGAGCTAAAGAACGGTTACTATCTTTGCCTAGAAATAGTATTGATTCTTGGACTAATTGTAAAGATGCTTTCCTTGGAAAATATTATCCTCCTGCTAATATTATATATTTAAGAAGTAGCATTATGAATTTTAAGCAACTTGATAATGAGCATGTTGCTAAAGCTTGGGAAAGAATGAAATCTTTGGTAAAGAATTGTCCCACTCATGGATTGACTACTTAGATGATCATCCAAACCTTTTATGCCGGTCTGAATTTTTCTTCAAGAAACCTTCTGGATTCAGCTGCTGGAGGAACCTTTATGTCAAATACCTTGGGGTCAGCAACAAAGCTTCTTGATAATATGATGCTAAATTATTCTGAGTGGCACACTGAGAGAGCTTCAACTGGTAAAAAGGTAAATTCTATTGAAGAAACCTCCTCTTTGAGTGAAAGACTTGATGCTATTATGTCTATGCTTGTGAATGGACATGCTCCTATTGATCCAAATAATGTTCCTTTATCCTCTTTGGTTGCTCAAGAAGAGCATTGTTGGGGGAATAGGTAAGGGGGAGCCTTACCGGCCACCGATATAAACCGGGAATCGCCTCGTCCGGTTTAAGGTGATTGACCCGGGTCATGTTGGGCAGGGCCGGGTTAAGTCAGGAAGAGCCGGGTTACGGTGAGTATAACCCGGTTGAATGAATAACCGGCCCAAGGCCCAGGTTGGAAGACACGGAAGCCCGGGACCCCGGAGAGCAGTTCAAGGCCGGCCCAGAAGTAGCCGGATCATAAGAAGAGCCGGACCAAGATGATCAAGAACCGGAGGGAGATAGGACTCTGAGGACAGGCGTGACCCGGACTCCCTTGTAACCCGTAGGTATCGTCCACTATATAAGGCGAGACCCCGGGATGTAAAAAGACAAGTTTCAAGTCAATAGCAAAGTAATTCGAGACATCGAGAGCCAGAGTCGCCCTTTGTAATCGAGACTTGTTTCCCCGATAGTATGAAAGCAGGATTAGGTTTTACCCTCGGTAGAGGGGCCGAACCTGGGTAAACTCGCGTCTCTAGTTTCCACCTCAACCCTTTCAAAGTTTCGCTTGAAGCAATGGCTCACAATCTAGTTCTCGTATGAGGACATTTGCCGTGACAAAACCACGATAGTTGGCGCCCACCGTAGGGCCTGCTCGCGAAAGCGTCGTCTTTTCGGAAGGAGCACTACCTGGGATCGAGAAGCTCGCAATAGGCCGGCTCAGGAGGAGCCGGAGTGGGAACTATTACAATCATGACACGTGGGCCCCGAGTTCGCCTCCGTGGAGTTAGGATTTCACGTCCCCTTTGGCAAAATCCATGTCTTCATTGGGTACGTCGGAACAACAACTTCAGAACCGGACCAACTATCAGATTCGGTATCTGAGAAGACCATGGCAGTGGATTCCAATGGGGAGTCCTTAGTTGGAACAAGGACGATCACGATGAAACATGCTCGATCCCCCAGCTCTTTGGAGACCGACTAGGAGGAGACCTGGAATTGGATACACAAGGTTTCACTGAGGCAACTCACCATGCCGCTGTTTACATGGCTGGTCCCTCGCGACCAACCGAGCCCAGGTATGACTCGGAGGGAAACCTGATTACAAACGAGGCTTCGACCTCAAACCCGGTTCTTGGAGCACCAGGCGTTACAGACACAACACCAACCGGGCCAACGGTTGCCCCAGGAGGACCAACAGTGACACCCTCGACAGGACATGGAACAACCAGCTCTAGACCAGGGGAAACAGTGATCGACTTGACCGGGCCCGCGTCGTATAACCCGAGGCCTGAGCTGATGGCTGCAATGGATTCACTAAATGAGATTTTGGCAACACCGATCACCCCAGAAAACCTGGAGCAACGCAACACGGAGATAGAAAGACTCCGACAGGAAATAACTCATGCCCGTCGAGAAATCGAGAAAGAAGCCACTTGCATAAACAAAGCTCGGCTAGAGGTTTTAGAGGAGGCCACATGTATGGAGAGGGAAGAAATTCACCTAACTTTCAGGCAAAGGGAGCTAGCTTCAATACAGAATAGACGTCATCATACTCGTCTGAACAACGAGTTCGGGGTAGGACTCGAGCCTACTAATCTCCATAATTTGTTTACGTCCCCGGCAGGGAACCCTGCAGCTCGTAACCCGGCTGGCCCAAGTTACCCCACGAACCGACGGGTTATCCCCGCTCCGGTCCATCCAGCACGTTTCCAACCACCCGTCCAGCCGCTTGGGAGCCCAAATCCAGTGCCAACCCCAGCACAGCCCCTTCAAGAAAGGTTTCGTACGCCTCCGGGTCACTTCAATAATCCGATGGATAACATTTGCGCAGCAACCACTAGTCTGGCGTAGATCCCAGTTGACCCTAATAACCCTATGGCAGTTGAAGCTCGGAGGGTTATTGAGATGCTACAAACAGCAGTGGTTCAGCAGTTAAATTACAGTAATCAGGACAGGATACACTCAACACCCTATCATAGTAGGACAGCTCTGCCACGGAGTCATCATGGGAATTCTCCAGCCCCAGCAGGATCCAGCAACGCTAACAGACAACATCCTAACCCACCCAGGCAAGTAGTATCTTATGCGCCCGGAGTTTTAAATATAGGACATAGAATTGCAGAACCAGAAAACAGGAATCCAGGTCATGTTCAAAACCCGGCTCAAATCACGGTCTCAAACCCACCTCAAGCCGGGTCTCGTAGGATTGGAATCCAATGCCTTGGTCCTGCAATCAGGAACGAGAGAATACCAGCTGATTTTAAAGGGCCTCGCAGAGTTGTGAATTATACACCTGACATGGAGCCTGCAGACTGGATAGAGTGATATGAGATGGCCATGGAGATACTGGAAGTAAGAGACGCGGTGTGCGCATGATACTTAAGTGTCATGTTAGAAGGACCAGCAAAGTCTTGGTTAAAAAACTTGCCCGCCAATTCAATCAATAGCTGGCAGGAGTTGAAGGAGCAGTTCATCAAGAATTTTTAGGGCACGTGTAAACGACCAACGACTATTACAGACCTGGAAAACTGTGTCTAGAAAGAAGGGGAGTCTGCCCAATATTGGTCTCGACGTGTTGCAGAGATCATACATTCGTCTGTCGAACTCACCGCTCAACAGGCTGTGATAGCACTGGAAAGAAATTGCAGGTTTGACCCTTTGAAGCATAAGCCGGGACGCATTAAGCGATACGTAAGTGACATGAGTGAGCTGATGGATGCCATGAACAAGTATGCGGAGTCTGACAAAACCAAAGACGCAGACTCGGATGACGAGAAATCCACCAAAGGAAAGAAAATTGGAACCAAGGGTAGCCAGAACCCGAGTCAGAGCAACAACAACCCTCAGAACCAGAACAATAACAAGCATAAAAATGGAGATGGGACTTCAGACTTAGTGTCTAACACGGATACAGGTTACAAAAACCAACGTCAAGGCAAAAACTTCAGAGGAAATCAAAATTTTAGGCCAAATAGCTTTGCACAGGCTCAGCAGGCCTTGAAGGGTCCATGCCCCCGACATAGCAAAAATGGAAAGTTAGCAAATCATTCTTGAGAGAATTGTTTCATTATGCAGGGTTTCAGACCTAGCGGGAATAATAACTATGGACCAGGAAACAGCGGAGAGAGGCAACCCAGGAAACATGGGAGGTGGACATCCGGGAGCTGGCAGCACGGGACACGGAAATCATAATCCGGGTCATCACAGTCAGAGTCACCAGGGAACTAACCCGGGTAGCAGTCACCAAGGAGAAAATATTGGTTTTCAAACAAATCCGAAGCAGCTAAGATCAGTGCAATATCATGTATTCACCACCAGTTCCTGCAGAAGAGAACGCAAGGTGCAGAAGCGTGCTGTTAACACTGTCACCCCCGTTGTTCCTAGATGGCTTAACTAGTCAGAACAACCCATAACTTGGAGTTGGGCTGATCATCCTCCACAAGTCGATAACCCGGTGGAGTGGCTCCACAAGTTGGAGGATATAAGTTAGATAAGGTACTGATTGATGGAGGCAGCAGTATAAACATACTTTACTATGACACGTTCAAAAGGATGAATTTGCAAGAGAAACAGCTTCAGCAATCGTCAATCGTGTTTCATGGGATTGTACCTGGTAAGTCTGCACAACCTATCGGAAAAATATTTCTTGAAGTTGCTTTTGGGGTATTTGAAAATTACAGGACAGAGATGCTAGCATTTGAAGGGGTAAAGTTCAAAAGTCCGTACCATGCTCTGTTCTGAAGGCCAACTTATGCCAAGTTCATGGCCAGACCTTGCTATGTTTACCTCAAGCTAAAGATGCCGGGTCCCAATGGAAACATTACTGTTAATGGAGACAGAGACATATGATGAGGGGATAGTAACCCGGTATGCCAACTCCCAGGTGTAATCCGGCCCAAACGGCGGATGGACCAAATCCGGCTAAGAACAAAGAAGCTTCAGAAAGGCCCAGGGCTTGTAAGGATCGTAACCCGGATTGTGGGTTATGGTAAGGAAAGTTAGGTTTGTATATAGAGTTCGAGTAGGACTCAAGGAGCGCTTTGTATGGCAAGCCAAAGGGGGTATGAGTACTATATAAACCAACCCCTAGGCTTCGCCTGAGAGAGATTCAAGTCATAACTGTAACACCTATTATCGAGTATCCAGTATAATCATATCGAGATCCGGCGAGTTGTTTTTCGGCTCTTAGATTGCTTTTCGCCATGTCTTCCTTCGAGCTACACCCTCTCCCAAATACCTGTGTCGACTTGCCCCTAGATCAGTTACCCCCGGTAACATCTGCCGTGATTATCCCACGACAGTTGGCGCCCACCGTGGGGCCTGCGTCCAAAGGTGTTTACATCACGGGAGAAGCTCGGAAGAGTATGAAGAACTTTGTCGTCGGCGAGATCTACTCCAATGACGAAGGAGAGCAGATAGTGGACAATTCCGGGTGGGAGTTGGAGCCGGATCACTTCGAATCCGGATCCATGGTGTCAATCGGCCAAATCAATATCTTCATCGGCATGGTACGTACGCTCAATTTGAAAGGACAATATCATGTGCATGTTACAGGGACTTCCAGCAGGGACAAAGGGGCGTTGAAGCAAACAGTGGATCCAGCCTCCTCGGCCACTTCGGGATCCTTGAGATGGGCGGAGCAAGAGGTAACATGGAGCAGAAGGGATCACCCGGAAGGAATAAAGCACCCCGGAACCTTGGCATTAGTGGTGGCACCCCAGGTCAATGGTTACGAGCTGAAGAAAGTCTTGATGGATGGAGGGAGTAGTATCAACATCCTATATTGGGAAACCTTCTTGCGCATGAACCTCAAGGAGTCCCAGCTACAAAAAAGTTCGACGGTGTTCCATGGAATCGTGCCGGGTCATTCGGCACGCCCCGAAGGAAAAATTGCGTTGGAAGTAGCCTTTGGAGAATCGGTAGATAACTATCGGGTGGAGTGGCTCACGTTCGAGGTAGTCAAGCTGCACAGCCCCTACCACGCTCTGTTCGGAAGGCCGGCTTATGCTAAGTTCATGGCTAGGCCGTGCTACGTGTATCTGCAATTAAAGATTCCGGGCCCCAAGCAGACCATCACTATCCATGGAAACCGGGATATAGCAGCCGAGTGCGATGAGGGAGATTCAGTAATGGCCGAACAAGCCTGCAGGAAGGAAGAGCTTCAGTATTACCGGTCGCAGGTGGATCCGGATGATGGTACAGCGTTGAGAAGGCCAGATGCTGAAGACGAAAGAGTGAAGTTCAAGGCAGCTCAAGATACCAAGAAAGTAGATTTTGTGGAGGGAGATCCCACCAAGCAATTCACTATAGGGTCCAATCTAGATGATGCGCAAGAAAAGGCTCTGGTGGAATTCATCCGTTCAAATGCGGATGTGTTTGCTTGGACACCCAGCGACATGCCGGGTATTCCCACTGAGTTGGCAGAGCACAGTTTGCACGTGGATCCCAAGGCCAGGCCTGTGAAGCAAGGTATGAGAAAGATGAATGAGGAAAGGAGAAGAGCTATAGGTGAGGAAATCGCGCGACTATTAACCGCAGGCTTTATCATGGAAGTATTTCACCCCGACTGGTTAGCAAACCCGGTTCTTGTGATGAAAAAGACAAATGAATGGAGGATGTGTATCGATTTCACGAGCCTCAACAAGCATTGCCCAAAGGATCCGTTCGCACTACCAAGGATAGACCAAATCATAGACGCGGTAGCCGGAAGCGACTTGCTGTGTTTCCTGGACGCATATTCGGGGTACCACCAGATTAAACTCAAAAGGGAGGATTGGGAGAAAACGTCATTCATAACCCCTTTTGGGGCCTTCTGCTACAAAACCATGACGTTTGGATTGAAAAATGCGGGCGCAACTTACCAACGATGTATTCAGAAGTGCTTCGAGGACCAAATTGGGCGCAACGTGCACGCGTATGTGGATGACGTGGTTATTAAGACCCGGAAGGCAGAAACGTTCATTGATGATTTGAAGGAGACATTTAAAAACTTGAGAAGGTACCAGATGAAGCTTAACCCAACGAAGTGCGTATTTGGAGTCCCGGCTGGGAAGTTACTCGGCTTTATAGTCTCCGAGAGAGGAATCGAGGCAAACCCGGACAAAATCAAGGCCATCCAAAGTTTGAAGAAACCGGAAAATTTGAAGCATGTTCAAAAGCTCACGGGCTGCGTAGCAGCCTTGAGCCGGTTCATATCCAGGCTTGGAGAAAAGGCAATACCCTTGTATCGGCTTTTGCGGAAGTCAGATAAGTTCGTGTGGGATCAGGAGGCAGATGAGGCGTTTGAAGCGCTAAAAAAGCAATTGTCGGAAGCACCAGTACTAGCAGCCCCGGGTCCTAAAGAACCTATGTTATTATACGTGGCCGCCGGTCCCCGGGCCGTCAGCGCGGTAGTTGTCGTAGAACGCAAGGAGGATGGGAAGGGATACCCGGTCCAAAGGCCGGTTTATTATGTCAGCGAGGTGTTATCGGAAGCAAAGCAGCGTTATCCACATTGGCAAAAGTTGGTGTTTGGGGTCTTTATGGCCAGCCGGAAGTTGAAGCCATATTTCCAAGAACATCCCATAACAGTGGTTAGTTCAATACCAATGTCGGATATCATCAGAAACTCGGATGCAACGGGAAGAATAGCCAAATGGGCAATAGAGATGGGAGATTATCATATCAGCTACGAGCCCAGATCAGCAATCAAGTCACAGGCTTTGGTCGATTTTGTTAACGACTGGACACACACTGGAATGGCTACTATAGTCCCAAATTCCGAGTCATGGACCATGCACTTCGATGGATCAAAGCAGTACGAAGGGTCAGGAGCTGGAGTGGTGCTGACGTCGCCAAAGGGGGACAAACTAAGTTACGTGCTACAGATTCACTTCGATTGTTCAAATAACGTGGCCGAGTATGAGGCCCTACTGCACGGCTTGAAGATAGCCAAGGAGATGAACATCAGAAGGATACGATGCTTTGGGGATTCGGATCTTGTGGTGCAGCAGGTATCAGGAACCTGGGATAGGAAGGACGCCACTATGGCAGCGTATCGCAGAGAGGTTGATAGGGTTGCCGGGTGTTTCTCCGGGTATGAAGTAGAGCACATAGACAGAAGAAAAAATGAGGCAGCGGATGCACTCGCCAGACTCGGCTCGCGTAGAGAGCCGGTTCCACCTAATGTTTTCCTGGATGAGCTATGGCGACCGTCAGTTAAATCCGAGTCTGAGGAAGAACTAGCAAATCGAGACCCGGATGAGGAGTTTGTGGCTACAATACGTACTGTTCCCGAGTGGACAGAGCCATATCTGGCCTATCTATCACGGGGCGAATTGCCAGAGCAGGAAGTATTAGCAAGACAAATCTTGAGGCGGGCAAAAGGATATACTATTATCAATGGGGAGCTGTACAAGAGAAGCGCGACAGGAGTCTTTCTGCGCTGCGTGACACCGGAAGAAGGCCGACAAATCCTTAAGGAGATCCACGAAGGTGATTGTGGGCATCATGCGTCCACAAGATCCCTTGTGGCTAAGGCCTATCGGCATGGGTTCTTCTGGCTCACGGCCTTAACAGACGCGGAGCGGATAGTGGCAAGATGCGATGGATGTCAAAGGTACGCTCGCCAAACTCATGTGCCGGCTATGGAGTTACGGACAATACCACTAACCTGGCCATTCGCTGTTTGGGGTATGGACATGGTTGGCCCTTTCCATATGTCACCATGCAAGAAGACACATCTTTTAGTGGCTGTCGATAAGTTTACCAAGTGGGTGGAGGTTATGCCGGTTACCAATTGTGAAGCGGCCACAGCAGTCAAATTCCTGAAAAGAATCATATACCGGTTTGGATATCCCCACAGTATAATCACTGACAACGGAACCAACATGTCCCTTGGAGAGATGGAAAAATTTTGTGGCAACAATGGAATCAGGCTTGATGTGGCATCAGTGGCACATCCGCAGGCCAACGGGCAAGTGGAGAGGGCGAACCAAGAGCTACTTCGAGGATTGAAACCGCGGCTAAGGGTCCCTTGTATCAGGGCCGCTGGAGCGTGGGTTGAAGAACTCCCTTCCGTGGTCTGGGGTATCAATACTACACCTAACCGGTCCACCCAGATGACGCCTTTCTTCATGGTTTACGGCGCAGAAGCAGTATTACCAAGCGACATCATTCATGATTCACCAAGAGTGACAGCCTACGTCGAAGTGGAGAACGAGAAGAACCGGCAAGACGCCGTGGACATGTTAGAAGAACAAAGGGAGCAAGCCTTAGAAAGGTCAGCCATATATCAGCAGGATTTGCGAAGATATCATAGCCGGCGGGTAAAAAGCCGGGTCTTCCAGGAGGGAGACTTGGTCCTGCGCTTGGTTCAAACAAACGAGGGAAAACACAAGCTATCGCCGCCATGGGAAGGACCTTTCATCATAAGCCGGAGTCTACATAATGGGTCATATTACTTGATAGATGCAAGAGAAGAATCGGCCACAGTCAACGACACTGCTCATACTACTGCACCTATGCAAGAAAGAGATAGACCATGGAACGTGGCTCAGCTACGTCCATACTATACTTAGCAGAAAATGATGTAACAGGCAGCAGGTTTCAGACGCACTCTTTTCCTATCCAGGGCACCCTTGGGGACTGGATGGGTTTTTAATGAGGCGGCTTGCTGGCCTAATTTTCTCATATCAAATAAAAAGGGGATTATCGAGAAAAGAGACAATTGTCATTTATACGGCGTAAAATATTTAGGTCTTGAGGGCTAGTTGCTCCTACAAGCACAGCTGCAAACTCAAAAAAGACCCGGCCTTGATGCCAATGAGTTATAGGGGCCGGCAACTCGAAAAAACGAGTGCGGCTACAATCTTATAACCGGACAAAGAAGTCCAAAATTCTCGTCTATTCTTACTTAAGCTCGATGTGACTCGCAACAAAGTGGCATGATCTGTTCGCCTACGATTACTATCAGTCATGAGACCCAAAAGGGACTTGTTTGACCCAGTTTTCGTATTGATGTAACAACATGGTATCCACGCGAAAGCCGGCTTATAGTACAAGATAGTCGAAAGGGTCATCTAAACCACAGGTTATGCAGAGTATAAGGCTTACAGCCGGAAACTCAACGATTATCAAGCATAACTTCAAACCTCATAAAAGCTGTCCTGAAGTTTTGGGCATCCAGCGATGGGCGATTCGTTTCCTTGAAAAGAAACAATCATGTGTCCTAGACGCGGAAACCCGGGCTGGGGACTTATGAGCTCTAATGAGGAAACAACATCATCCAGCCGATTAAATTACAACGAGCCACGCATCCGGGTCTCAGACGAAACCCGGAGGACGGGCTTTGCTAAGAAAAAAGAAGTATAAGTTATCGAGAATAAAGCAAGTGGATATCAAGAATAAGAAAACGCAAAGATACATTCATCAAAAGCCCAAAGGGGCGCAAAGTGCATCGGGAGTTTAACTCAAAGTATTACAATATCATAAAAGTATCAAAAGAGCACAGGCGCTCTGCTTAAACGAATAGTAAAGCTGTTGTAAACGACGCTTCGCCGATTGACGCATGTGGAATGATAAGCGTTACTTCAAGCTGCAGGATCCACCTTGGCCTTACCCTTGGTGCCACTTGGATCAGTAGTAGTCTCGGGCTGCGCAGCAGAAGTTGCAGGAGCAGAGTCGACCTCGGCCTTCTTGGCGGCTTCTTCCTTTAACTTGATCGCTTCCTCCCTCCAACGGACAAGCATATCGAACGGCTGGGGGCGGTCAGCCTTGACAACCTTGTCATTAGCATCATAAGCCGGAAGAATCACATCAATTTCTAAGGCATCAGCGATAACACTAGCCGGATGACGGACTTCTTTCTGAATAGCCTTGAAGTCCTTTGGCAAAAACTTGGACCCATCCAAGTTGAACTCTGGGAATCCGCTCATAAGCTTGGACAGCTCTAGCTTGGGAGCGTAGGCCTTAGCTAACGCGAGTCCCCGGGTTACCCCAAAGCGGCAGGAGGACCGTTTCCAATGCCAAATCCATTCGGGGATGGTAGAGCAGCTTTCTAGTAACTTCTTCATGTTATCTGGCCTGATACCCGGCAGACGTAACTCGTCAAGTATCCAACTGACTCCGCTGCAAAGTTGGCGAAGAGTATTCTTGATGGTTTTAAGCTTGGCAGCATCATCTCCTTCGGGGGCAGCGTCATGTGGCCCTGCTAAAAAAGGCAAAAGAAGCAAAGATAGTAGGCAAACAAGTGCAGTTGTTCAAATCAAAGTAATCCGAGTCACAAAAGGTGAAATTCAAAAATCTTACCAGTTGCGGTACGATAAACACCATCAATTTGAGCAGAAAGAGTTGTCAGTTTGCCTTTTGCCTTACGAGCTCTCTTCTTGTACTTTTTCGTCATCTTCTGGCACCTGTGAGCCTCAGTCTCAGCAGCTTCACGAAGGGCCGCTTCTTTTTCAGCAAGCTTGGTGGATTTGGCCAGTTTCTTCTCCAACTGTGAAACATAGTCCTGTAGGGAAGCATGAAGAAGGGTCAGCCAGAAACATTATGCAAAGTTCCAAGCAAGCTACCTAGTAATTTACTCGGAACTTGGGGACTATATATGGAATCAATTGGTGTTAGTCGGGATTACCTCGTGCTTGAGTATTAAGGCATCTAGTAAGTTTTCTTCGTCACCCTTCAAGGTATGAAGGGCATCTAGCATCTGAGCAAAGGTCATGTCTTCAGGACGAAGTTGAGAAGGGCCGGAGGATTGGCCCTCTTGTGGAGGAGCTGTTCCGGGTCTGGGGGTCGAAACCCGGGTCGTTTGAACGTCCGGGTTAGGAGAGCCCGGCTTGGTCTCCAAGATGATGTCTTCGTCCACTTCTTCAGAGGGCTGGGGTGATGCAGTTTTCGGTGGAATTGGGTCCTTGAAAGGGTCTTCTTCTTTTCCGTCCTCGGCCTCGTCTTCAATCTCAACGTCCATGTCATCACTCGGCTTCTCCTCTTCCTGTCCTTCCGGTTCAGGAATATCCTGGTCGCTCAGCGTAACTGTGGCGCTGAAGACAAGAAGGAGGACATGGATCGGTGGAAGGTACCGAAAAAGGAAAGGTAACAAGTACGAGAAAATGCAAATAAAGGTAGTTACCCGGTATTTACGGCGTAGTCCGGAGGAAGTTCGCCACTGGAAGCGGATGACGTTGGCAAGAGCACTGGCTGCGGGACGCGAAATTGCCCGGCAAGTGGATGAGTAGGAGACGGGTGACGCTGAGGAGATTGGGAAGGTTGAGCTGGAGGGGTACTGGCTCGATGAGTAGGTGAAGTGGGAATACCCGGGTTAAGGGGATCATCCCCCGGAGAATTCCGGGTCACCCTACGTTTAGTCGGAAGAGGATCCTTCAAGAAGGGTGAATGTGATAATCGCTCGTTAAGTTCATGCATAGCAGCAAAGGAGTAAGGCGCACGAGACACAGAAGAGAAGGGAACCTTTTCAACTACCCCTCTAGCCTTCCTTTTGTTTCCAACTGGAGGCTCCCGGTCAGACTCGGTGGCTTCCGGGTCATTTTCTTCTTCCTCCTCGTCATCCCCCGACCCTGAAAGCCGAGTAAATATCAGATAAGGGAAACAGCACAGATAAAAGGCAGGTATAAAGGTTATGGAGGAATACCCTCATCATCATCCACAGACTCGACCTCTTCTTCGGGGTCTTGAGAAGGAGGAGAGTTTTCGACTTTCCAGAAGGGATCGTCGGCCTGTAAACAGGTAAATACAAATGATGGTTAAAGGCTGTAGTGGACGAAAGTACTGAAATAAGAAAAAGGGGGCAGGACTCACCGCTGGGGCGGGATTCTCCCGAGTAAACGGGGGTAACCCGGCGGTGTTCTTTATGACGTCCAGTCTCTCCACCAAGAAGCCCTTGATGGTCTTGATGGTGTTACCGGCAGGGAAGTTTTTGGTGGAGTAGCGGAGGGAGTCTGTGATATGGCCCGAGTATTCGTGCAGCAGTTTTGAACGAATGGAGTTGGGTTGAACCCGGAACTCCACCCAGGTCTTTACTAAGTTGAGCCCGAGAAGGCCATGGGCTGAGAAAGCTGCTAATTTGGCCAGAAGGGGCTGAATCGCTTCCCTATCAGGATCAGGCGCAAAAGCATTGAAAGACGCGGAGGGTTCGAGGGGGGTCTCCGAGTAACCCGGCAATTTCCTCTCGCCATCCGGAGAGGTATCATGGCAATAGAAGAAGGATAGCTGCCAATTTTTGGCGTGGGAGTTCAGATTAAGGGCTGGCATCAGCGAGTGCTTGCGGCGTTGGATAGATACCCCGCCGCAAGTAAGGATTGCTCCGTCATCGCTCTCGCGGCACGGTTCACAGTAAAATAACTCGGTAAAAAGAGCTAGGCTTGGTTGAATGCACAGGTAAGACTCGGACAAGACTATGAAGTGGGTGATGTTCAGCATAGAGTTAGGCCCTATGTCGAACACCCGGAGGCCGTAGTGGCTTAGGATTTCTCGGAAGAAGGGGTGACCCGGAGGACGGAACCCCCGGATCACGTGCTCGGTAAAGCAGATTACCTCATTCCCGGTAGGAGTGGGACGGGTCTCATCGCCAGGAGCCCTCCAGTGTATTTCCTTTTGGGAAGGAAGGATTCCTAGCTCGGCCATCCCATCCAGTTTGGCCCTCGTTGTTGAAGACCGGCCCCAGTCGGCAGAAGCGGTTTGGGAGGTCTTTGCAGGAGCCGGGTGTTTTCCCTGTCTTTTAGGAGCCATGGAGCTGACCTGCAAGGGACAAGAAATGTGTGGGGTAAGATTCGGAACATCAACTCATTTGAATCTGGAGACATTAAGACGCTGAAGGCTAAAACAAGACCCGGGTAATGCGCTACGAAGCTAAGTGCTGAAGATTTTCCGGGTGTCGGATGAAGTTGAGTAAATTGTTAATTACTTACGTATTGAGGTGGGTTGGGTGAACATGGATGGTTGCCCATACCTTACTGAGGAGGGATTAACTGGAAAAGAAGGATTATCCGGGTGTTAATGCGGCAGGCGGAGAAAACAAGGCGGAACGGATCTAGAATCGAAGGACTTGCAAGTAATCTTATATGAAGTTTAATGGTTAATAAGGGCGCGGAAATGAGTGGTGATTGCGTATCAGGTGCTTGAAGAAGCTAAGGACTATCGAAGCGGACTAATTTGATGGTTCCCTAAAATTGATTTGCGGGTTGACTCAGATCCAATCTTGGTCAAATTGATGAAATTGCCGGTTTCAGTTGGATGGTTGAGAGGGGCTTACCGAAGGAGTTGAGGTCCGAACTGAGGCCGGTGCGCGGCGCGGCTTGAGTGTCTCACCACAGTCCTTGATGAAAGAAACAAGAGCGTGGCGGCGGGGCTCGATGGCGGCGCTGGAGAGCTCGAGGTCGGGTGCGGCCGGAGGTGGCCTTATCTCTGGAAGCGCGCGTGAGCCCGGCGGCCGGAATTGTGAGGGAGCGAGGAGAAAGAAATGACGAAACGAGGTGAATGGTTTAGGGTTACCCTCTGCTGATATTTATAAGGGAGGTGGTGAGCTCACCCGCGGCCAGAAAGCCGGAAATTGCGGAACAGTAATTATCCGCGCGGATTTGGCGTTGTGGGCGTTCGGAGCAAGGGTTCAAATATGGAAAGGCCCATTAGGCGTTCGAGGAAGGATCGAGCTATCGGGATAGCGAGCGCCTCAAGAATGAATCCATGAAGCCCGCGCTATCCTGGGGACTACTGATGAGGGGATAGTAACCCGGTATGCCAACTCCCAGGTGTAATCCGGCCCAAACGGCGGATGGACCAAATCCGGCTAAGAACAAAGAAGCTTCAGAAAGGCCCAGGGCTTGTAAGGATCGTAACCCGGATTGTGGGTTATGGTAAGGAAAGTTAGGTTTGTATATAGAGTTCGAGTAGGACTCAAGGAGCGCTTTGTATGGCAAGCCAAAGGGGGTATGAGTACTATATAAACCAACCCCTAGGCTTCGCCTGAGAGAGATTCAAGTCATAACTGTAACACCTATTATCGAGTATCCAGTATAATCATATCGAGATCCGGCGAGTTGTTTTTCGGCTCTTAGATTGCTTTTCGCCATGTCTTCCTTCGAGCTACACCCTCTCCCAAATACCTGTGTCGACTTGCCCCTAGATCAGTTACCCCCGGTAACATCTGCCGTGATTATCCCACGACAGTTTGATTATCCCACGACAACATAGCTCTAGAATGTGAGGAAGGCGATGCAACCTACGCAGAAACAGCTTGCGCTGAAGAGGAGCTGAAATTGTATAAGCTGCAGGTTGATCCGGAAGACATGACCTCGCTCAAAAAGCCATCAGCTGAGTCCAAGTTAAAATTTAAGTCCGCTCAAGACACCAAGCTGGTGGACTTTACCCTTGGTGACTCATCTAAGCAGTTCATCGTGGGGGCTCATATGACAGAAAAATAGGAAAGCGCGCTCATCAAGTTCCTTCGTGAGAATTGGGATATCTTTGCATGGAAACCTTCTGACATGCCAGGTGTACCAAGGGAACTTGCTGAGCACAGTTTAAATGTGAATCCTAATTTGAAACCTTTTCGTCAGTTCCTTCGTCGTTTCAATGATGAGAGAAGGAAAGCAATAGGAGAAGAGATTGCCAGGTTACTTGCAGCAGGGTTTATAGTACAAGTGTTTCACCCAAAGTGGTTAGCTAATCCAGTTCTTGTTCTCAAGAAAAACGGAACCTGGAGAATGTGCATAGACTACACAGACCTAAACAAAGCATGTCCTAAAGACCGGTTCGCGTTACCCCGTATTGACCAGATTATAGACTCTACGGCCGGTTGCACACTGTTATGTTTTCTGGATGCTTATTCAGGTTATCATCAAATCAAAATGAAGGAAGAGGATCAAGAGAAGACGTCGTTCATTACTCCCTTTGGAGCGTTTTGTTATACGGCAATGCCTTTCCGTTTGAAAAATGCAGGGGCAACTTATCAAAGGTGTATCCAGAAGTGCTTGGAAAGCAAATCGGGCGAAATGTGCACACTTATGTGGATGACATAGTAATAAAATCACAGAAAGGTGACACTTTGATCTCAGACTTGGAAGAGACATTCGCAAATCTCCGCAAGTACCAAATGAAACTTAACCCAACAAAGTGTGTCTTTGGCATACCAGCTGGGAAGTTATTGGGTTTCATTATTTCCGAGAGAGGCATTGAAGCAAACCCGGAAAAAATTCAGGACATACATAACCTAAAAAAAGCCGGTTTGCCTGAAGGACGTTCAGAAGATGAAAGGTTGTGTTGCTTCCTTGAGCCGGTTTATAAGCAGTCTAAGCGAAAAGGCCATACCCTTATATCGATTGTTGAAGAAAACAGACACCTTTGTGTGGAATCAGGAGGCTGATGAGGCATTGGAGGCCCTGAAAAAAAAACTTTCCAACGCACATATATTAGTTGCGCCTGAGGAAAAAGAACCCATGTTGCTATACATAGCGGCAAATAACAGGGCAGTGAGTGCGGTGGTAGTTGTGGAGTGTAAGATGGAAGATAAAGAAGGTCTTGTTCAACGGCCGGTTTACTACGTAAGCGAGGTCTTGACAGAGTCTAAACAGCGTTACCCCCATTGGTAGAAGCTTGTCTTCGGAGTATTCATGGCCAGTCGTAAACTGAAACATTATTTTCAGGAACATCCTATTACCATGGTTAGTTCAATGCCTCTGTCTTATATTATTCAAAATAGAGAAGCAACAGGAAGAGTTGCCAAGTGGGCCATCGAGATGGGACCTTATCATATCAAATATGAGCCAAGGACTGCAATAAAATCCCAAGCTTTGATCGAGTTTATAAATGACTGGACACAGTTACAGGTTCCACCGGATAAACCAGATACTAAATATTGGGCTATGCACTTTGACGGGTCTCGACAACTGGAAGGTTCAGGAGCTGGTGTGGTTTTAACATCCCCACGAGGAGATAAGTTTCGCTATGTCTTGCAAATCTCATTCAAATGCACTAATAATGCAGCAGAGTATGAAGCTTCGCTCCATGGGCTCCGAATTGCGAAAGAAATGAGTATAACCCGGATTCGATGTATGGGTGATTCTGATCTGGTATCTCAGCAAGTTACAGGAACCTGGGATTCTAAAGACCCAGTTATGGCAGCTTATAGACGGGCAGTTACCCAGCTGGTTGGACATTTTCAAGGATATCAGGTGGATCATATCGACCGACGTCTCAATGAATCAGCTGATGCACTGGCTCGTTTATGTTCTCAGATAACGCAAGTTCCACCAAATGTTTTTCTGGATGAAATTCACAGCCCATCTGTTAAAATCCCAACAGAGGAAGACTTAGCAAATCCAGATCCAGAATCAGAGTTAGTAGCTGCGCTGCACATAATTCCAGAGTGGACTGAGCCATATTTGGCATACCTTATGAGAGGTGAGCTCCCGCATGACGAGGTTATCGCTCGCCATGTTACAAGAAGATCCAAGTCATATACAATTATAAATGGTGAGTTACACAAGAGAAGTGTGACTAGAATTTTTCAAAGATGTGTTTCTCCAGAAGAAGGATGTCAAATCCTAAGAGAAATTCATTCAGGAGACTGCGGCCATCACGCAAGTTCTAGATCTTTGGTTAATAAAGCTTTCAGACATGGATTTTTCTGGTTAACCGCGAATGCTGATGCAGAACATATAGTGAAAACATACGAAGGATGTCAAAGGTATGCAAGACAGGATCACGTGCCAGCTCAGGACTTAAGTATGATTCCCATAACCTGGCCTTTTGCAGTTTGGGGACTTGACATTGTAGGACCTTTCAAAAGGTCAACTGATAAAAAGACTCATCTACTGGTGGCAGTCGATATGTTCACAAATTGGGTGGAAGCGGAACCAATCAGTAAATGTGAAGCGGTTACAA
The DNA here is from genome assembly GCA_028641055.1 of Alopecurus myosuroides. Classification (NCBI taxonomy): domain Eukaryota; kingdom Viridiplantae; phylum Streptophyta; class Magnoliopsida; order Poales; family Poaceae; genus Alopecurus; species Alopecurus myosuroides. Next base: position 168,192,684 of record CM054062.1, read on the forward strand.
CAGTCAAGTTCTTAAAAAAGCTGATTTTTAGATTTGGTTACCCATATAGCATTATTACAGATAATGGGATGAATTTGTCAGAAGGAGCAATGCAGAAGTTTTGTGAACAGAACCATATACGGCTAGACCTTGCTTCTGTGGACCATCCACAGTCTAACGGACAGGCAGGGCGGGCTAACCAGGAATTACTTAAAGGTATCAAACCCAGACTTCAGGTTCCATTGGTGAAAACTGCTGGTTGCGGGGTCGCAGAGTTGCCTGCTGTTTTATGGAGTATACGAACTACTCCAAATAGGTCAACAAGTTATACACCTTTCTTTCTGGTCTATGGAGCAGAGGCAGTTTTGCCAAGTGATATTTGTCACGATTCACCACGAGTGACTGCTTATGTGGAAACCCAGAATGAGTTAGCTCATCAAGAGTCACTAGATGCTTTAGAAGAAGCACATGACCTTGCAGCATCTCGGTTAGCTATATATCAGCAGGACCTGCATTGCTATCATAGCCGCAGAGTTAAGACTCGGAGTTTCCAGGAAGGAGATTTGGTTTTGAGACTAATTCAGAAGAAGGACGGGATGCACAAGCTAATTCCTCCATGGGAAGGAGATTTGTAGTAAGTAAAAAACTACACAGCGGGTCCTATTACCTCAGTGATATGCGTGATGCTGATAAATCACGAACATCTGAGGAAGAAACTGGAAGACCACGGAACATAGTCCAGTTGAGGCCATATTATAAATAGGATCATTGTAATAACTATGTTATCTTTTGACAATGAGAAGCAATGTTAGCAACATCTGAGTTATTGAAATTCATTGCCCTGTCACTATGACATGAAGTTACAATATTATTTCTATATGATTACTTGGGGGCTCATGCTAGAGCACAGTCTATATGTCAAGAATCTGGCATAAGCCAAAATATATTGGTTATACTTGCCTGCCAGTCAGTAGTTACACGCGCTTTTATGACCTAGATGTTTAAGCCTGGTTGAGTCAATCATGATATAACCCGTCAACGCCGGTTTATTATAACCCGACAACCCGGGTTACTATGACCCTGAACTCCCAGAGTTGTACACACTAGAATAAGTCATGCGAAAAACCGGCTGAGCTAGAAAGAAAAGAAAAACCAAGTCAAGGAAAATTTCATGTTCCGATAAAAGAAACCACAAAAACGATGTTAAACCGGAAATATTTTGCATAACCTCAAATGAAAACCGGGTTATTACACACCAAATTGTAGCATAAGTGCACACATGCACTTTCAAAAAATAGGACTATAAATAAAGCAGTTCATCTAGCCTATTACATACCCAACATGGTCGAATTATTATTCTTGGAGATATCACATAATTACTCCGCAGCAGATTTTCTCTTCTGCTGGGACGGGTCCTGAATTGCCGGGTCTTGAGGAGCTAGGTCTTGAGTCTCCGGGTCAGCTGGGGCTTGGATCGCTTCTTCAACCTCATCAGCAGGGACGTACTTCCACTCTAGCTGAGCCAGAGCATCAGTAACGTTCTCCGATTCATATAAGGGGCGTGGTGGAGAAAAAATAGAAGGAGTGACTGACTGAGGCGCACCAGATGAGGAGACTATAGAGAGCCGACTCTTTGGTGGGGCTTGTCGAACAACAGCCATAGCTAGAGGAGTAAAAGGCATTTTTTGTTCACCTGACGAAGTATAACCTTGGCACATGTCCTTCAGCTTCAGTTTTTCAGCAATAGTGCAAGCATAGAACCGACACTCCTTTTCTATCCTGGCGAAGTCCTTCTTCTCATACTTTGACATATCTGCTTTATATTCTGGGAAACCTCCCGCAAGAAGATCCGGATTCAATTCCGGATGATAGGATTCCGCCAGTGACATGACCTTGATGGCTCCACGGCGATAGGATGATAGCTTGTGCTCTTCTATCCACTGAGGGACCTGAGTTAGCTCCACAAGCATTTCGCTAAGCCTTTTGGGAGGAGTATCCCAGTTCTGGACAGCTTTAATACATTCTCCACCTCCAATGTATAGCTGCCGGATCAGGGTGAACAAGGCCTTGAGTTTCAGGTCTGGAAGCTTCAGGTTGTTCCCATGCATTCTGCCTACAGGTCAAAAAAAGTAATTTCTGATCTGAGTCAAGCTATTTGATAAAAGACAAAGGAAATATAGCATTGGAAATGCAATACATTGAAGGGGATGATAAACCGGATGAACTTATCAAAAACACTGCAAGTGATATCTCTCAGCAAATCTGTGACTTTGGTAAATTTGATCTGGGTATCCTCTAGTTCCTTCACAGCAGTCTCTGCTCTAGCTACAAGAGTTTTCTCCCGGGTTTCAAAATCCTGCTGCGGAACAAACCAAGTCTTGGCTGCCTCAGTTATTTGTTCTTCTAGCTCTTTCTGTCGGGTCCTGACTTCCTCAGTTTTCTTGGCTTCTTGGGCAAGCAGGTTCTTCAAATTTGAAACTTCCTTTTGAGAGGAGGATTCAAGACTCTGCAAAACATTCAAGTTATTCAAAGGTTTAGTCGTAACTTGATAAATATCCGGCTTATAAAATCATAACCTGGATACTGGTAAAATTGTTGCAGTTTCCAGAAAAAGTTAAGTCCCGAGTTGTTCCAGGTTCGCAACTCGACACTTGGGGGCCACAGTATTTCAGTTTCAAGCATTGAGTTATAACCTATGTTTAAGTCCCGGCTAGCTGCAGGCTCGTAACCCGACACTTGGGGGCTACAGTACCTCGATTTTAATTAAATTAAGAACAAAATCATAGTAAGTCTCGGTTTATAATTCCATTATAAACCGACCCTTGGGGGCTACAGCTATACAGGTTACAGCTATTTAGGTTACATTTATTCAGGTTACAAGCTATTCAGACTACGATTATTTAGTAACAAGTTTTCAATATAAACTAGAAGATTGGGGGCTGCAGGTCATGAATATCAAGGTTACCTCATATTTCTGTTTCAGAAACTCTATAATACCATCAGCGCGGCGCCGGTTCTCGAAAGTTCTTGAGTAAGCGTGTCAAAGCTCTGGCCTTCAATGTTAAGGCTAGGAGTAGGTCTCTTGTCTTCTGGCTTCACTTTCAGGTCCTCAGTGACTTTGGAGAGAACTGTGGACTGTCCAGTAGCCTCAACAGCCTCAGAACCGGTTATGACCACATCCGGGTCCTGAACATTTGCCTCTTCAACCGGAGGATCATTACCCGGGATATCATCAACCGGGTTCACCTCTTCTTCGTGCTCTTCAGCCATAACGTCCATATAACCCGGCGATGGAGCAGCCGGTTCATCATTCACTTCTTCAAGGTTCTTCTCTTCAACATTTGCAGAGGGAGCAGCGGAGGAAACAGGGTTTACATTTAATACATCCCGAGTTCTGTTGCAAAAGGAAAAGCTCTGAGTTATATTGCAAGATTAAGATATTAGCAGTGAACTAATTAGGTAAGGAAAGTTAACTTACCCAGAGTTGATGGAAAATTCACTAGCCTCGCTGAAATGGGATGAGTCTGAGTTCGGGGAATCTGAATGAAAAGGACGACTCAGTTCTGTCCTCATTTGTCTGGCTAAGGGGTGTGAAGCAGTGGGCGACACCCGGATTTTGGAGACCCGGAGGGTAGGAGTTTTACCAGGCAAACCTGTTTGTAACTCGCTGGGGCCAGAGCTCCGGGTCCTTCTTCTCTTGCTGGCCTCCTCATCCTCCTGCGTTTTCCGTGTGTGTGAGGATGGTTTCAAAGGATTTTTTGACAGTCTGGAGATAGGCACCTTTGCGACGGCCTGCCGGGTCCTCTTCTGGCCTGCGGGGGACTCCTTCTCAGCCACCAGGTTGGAACCGGTGATGGGAGTAGAGGGGTTGAAATCCGGCATGGCCTGATCCGGAACTTCATGGCCCGTTTCTTCTTCACCAGCTTGGCCGCCGTCTAACCCGGCAACTTCCTGTTTTGCCTGCTCGTCCTGCGAGTAATCAGCGTCAGCAAATTGGTTGTGCAACTGACCGAGGGAATCAAATTCAGAAACCTCTTCCTCGTCGTCGTTTTGTTCTTCTGATTCTTCATCTTCAGGGGGTGAAGCCGTTTCTTCTATAGTATCCCAGAAAAGGTCTGTAGCCTGTGAACCGGAACAACGGCGAGGTTAGAACTTGCGCAGTCAAAAGAATGAAAGATACAAACATAAAAAGATATGGAAACTTACGGGAGGAGCCGGGTTAGAGGAGCTAAAGGGCTCCAGACCAACTTTGAAGAACTTATCTTGCTTCACTCCAACCAGGAGTTTCAAGGAGGTTGTCATCTCAGACTTAGAAACTATAGACTCAGAATATCGCATAGAATCCTTGAAGTAGTATACTCATGGAATAACCGGTTCCTGATACTGAGGGGTTGGACACGCCAGTCTACCCAGGTTTTGGTTAAATCTAAACTTGTAAGCCTATGAACTATCAGCGAGGTTACACGTTTCAGGAGAGGCCGGATCTTGATTCGATCGACAGGCTTGGCATAAGAGTTCATGGTGCTAGTGCAAACTAAGCGTTCAGGACGGTAACCCGGAAGAGCCGGTTCACCTTCAGGAGTGGTGCTTTTGATGTAGAAGTAGGATTTGTGCCACAGCTTAGGGTGACTGGCAAGAGGAATACCTGGGTAGGAAATATCTTTTCGTCTCTGGAACAAGACTCCCCCACAGTGTATGAGTTCACCCCCAGCTACCTCTGGGTGTTTGTTGCAATAGAAGTATTTGAGAAAAACATCTAGGTTTGGCTCTACTTGGAGGTAGTCCTCACAAAGGACTACAAAGGTTCTAACGTTTAAAATGGAATTTGGTGGAAGGTCTTGAGGATGGAGGCCATAATAAGCCAAGAGCCGGCGAAAAAAGAGAGAACAGGGTGGGCGAAACCCGCGGAGGATATGGGCTTCAAAAATTATTACCTCGCCCGGCCTAGGTTCGGGCCGGATCTCATTTCCCGGAGCTCGCCAAGATAAACCCTTGGGTAGTAGCCCGGAGTCCTCCATCTCCGTGAGCCGTCCTTGGGTCATCTCGGACTTGCACCACTTCACTTGCATTTTGTTCCTCCGTGAACCGGCAGTGCCAAAGCCGGAAGCCCCTCCGGTTTTCTTCTTTTTACCCGCTCCGCCGGCCTTGGACGCCAAGGTTTTCTCCTTTCCCATCTTGAGGTGGACGCCGGCGAAGCTCCGGCCGCGGCGGTGCTAGAAAAAAAAACAGAGTTCTGGAGCTTAGATCGGAGGTGGAATATGAAGTGGGGAGAGCAGGGTGCGAATGAGCCCTGGGGGCCGTACCCCTGCTATTTATAGGCGGGGTCAAAACCCTAGGGTTAAGTGGTAACTTTTGCACAAAAACCCCTCAAGATTACATTATTTATGGAAAGGTACAGCAAGATCGGATCACAGAAGGAGATTTTTTCCGAAGAAATGGAACGATTACCTGGAGAAGAATCCGAGCTAGGTTAAGATCTTTCTGGTTCCGGAGATTTGGGAGATAAAAATATGAGAGTTATCTTTACAAGAAACGGAAAGATATGATCCTGGAGATAAAGAGCTCAGCCCGTGAAATCCGGAATAGATATTCCGGGAGGTTATTTTTCTTGGACTAGAAGATTAGTGTTTAAAGTTTCTCGATAAAGCTTAACGTGAACTTCTTAAGTTGGAAACTTAAACGTTCAAGTTAACCTGGGGGCTAATGTTGGGGGAATAGGTAAGGGGGAGCCTTACCGGCCACCGATATAAACCGGGAAGCGCCTCGTCCGGTTTAAGGTGATTGACCCGAGTCATGCTGGGTAGGGCCGGGTTAAGTCAGGAAGAGCCGGGTTACGGTGAGTATAACCCGGCTGAATGAAGTACCGGCCCAAGGCCCAGGTTGGAAGACACGGAAGCCCGGGAGCCCGTAGAGAAGTTCAAGGCCGGCCCAGGAGTAGCCGGATCATAAGAAGAGCCGGACCAAGATGGTCAAGAACCGGAGGGAGATAGGACTCCGAGGACGGGCGTGACCCGGACTCCCTTGTAACCCGGAGGTCTCGTCCACTATATAAGGCGAGACCCCGGGACGTAGAAAGACAAGTTCCAAGTCAATAGCAAAGTAATTCGAGACATCGAGAGCTGGAGTATCCCTTCATAATCGAGACTTGTTTACCCGATAGTAAGAAATAAGGAGTAGGTTTTACCCTCGATAGAGGGGCCGAACCTGGGTAAACTCGCGTCTCTCATTTCAACCTCAACCATTTCGAAGTTTTGCTTAGTAGCAATGGCCTCACAATCTAGTTCTCGCATGAGGACACTTGCCTTGACAACACCACGACAAGCATGCTGATGTGAACTTCATTAAAAATAATAACTTCAACACCAATGCTTATAGAAATAATTTTGGTAGCAACAATTATAGGCCATATCCTTTTAATAGTGGTAATAATGATAGAATTGGAATTTCTAATGAAAGAATTTCATAAGTTGAAAGAGCCACTAAAGACTTTATGAAAAAACAATATCAGCAAAATAAACTATTTACTAAAACCATGGAGGAAGAATCTGTTACGTTAAGAAATATCAGCTATCAACTTGAAAGTTTAAATAGAGAAATATCTAGGTTGCAAGTTAAAATTGCTCATGCCAAAACTTCCATTTCATCCATGTCTGAAGCTCAATCTTCTTTGATTAATAGAATGACTGCTAAAACTGAAACCATAGATGAGAATCCTTTTGCTGCTACAAATGCCATCCAAATTCGAATTGATTATAATGTTAGGATGTTAGCTGAATTTCATGCTAGATAGGAAAGAGAAGATGAAATAGCTAGAAAGAATAATATAGCTAATGTTTGAACCATTACCACCACTAGTAAAACTGAAGCTTATCATTCTAGAAAACCTTCTACTATCAATGGTAAAGTAATTGGTGTTGGAAACACTCCCACTTCTGCTATTAAAAATGCAAAACTGCATGAAACAAATAAAAATGTTCTTGATAAAAGTGTTGAAATTTTTAGAAATATGGGAGACAATGGTCCCATTACATTTTATAAAAATGATGTTGAATTTGATGATTGCAACATAAAATTTCTTAGAAAAGCTTTCTAGTTGTCCTAATGCCAGTGTTATGAATATGGCTTTCACAAAACATATTGCAAATGCTCTCTTGCAAATTAGAGAGGATGAATTAAGATGTGAAGCCTCTATCCCTAGGAAGCTAGATGATGGTTGGGAACCTATTATTAAAATGAAATGAATGATTTTGATTGCAATGCTCTATCTGATATTGGTGCTAGTATTTCTATTATGCCCAAGAAACTCTATGATATTCTTGATTTACCACCATTAGAACCTTATTATTTGGATATTCGTCTTATTGGTAATGTTAGAAAGAAACCTTTGGGGAGAGTTATTTATGTTCTTATAATGGTTAATAATAATCTTGTCCCCGTTGATTTTGTTGTCTTGAATATTGAATGCAATGCTTCTTGTCCAATTGTTTTGGCAATACCTGTTCTTAGAACCGTTGGTGTTGTTATTGATATGAAAGAGGGGAATGTTAAATTTCAGTTCCCACTCAAGAAAGGTATGGAACACTTTACTAGAAAGAGAATGAAGTTGACTTTTGATTCTATCATTCGAACGATTTACAATTTGGATGCTTCTTCACTTGAAAACACTTGATTCCACTTTTTTGGGCCTAGCTAAAAGGTGTTAAAGAAAAGCACTTCTTGGGAGATAACCCATGGTTTTATTTTTGCTTTATTTTTCTCTGTTTTATTTGAGTCAAGGGGTTATATACTTCTGTAGAAACTCCTTTGTATCTTTCTTTTCATGTTTTAGTAGTGCCAAGTAAGGTTTCTGACGAGAGTTGGAGTTGGTTTTTGGATTTCTGCGTGGGAAACAGATTTCTGCTGTCCACCGTAAAAAATTGTATAAATCATAGAAAAATCAAAATGACCTGAAATTTCTTGTGCTTATTCCTCAAATAATTCTGCAACTTTTTTGTTTTTTAAGTTTTTCGATGTAAGCAACGTCAATGCCTCAAAAAAATTCGCCTTTACAGACTGTTCTGGTTTTGATAGATTCTGCCATTTTTTTTGCATTTGCTCTTTTGCGATGTCAAGTGGATTTCTTTGCTTCACGAAACATCAGTGGCTGTAGCTAATGTGTAAAATTATCAATAGCACTTGTGCCATACATAACCAATGGATTTTTTATTGTTTCACTAACCCTCTAATGAGAATTACTCTTTGAGTGTGGTGTGAAGGAAGTTTTCAAGGGTCAAGAGAAGAGGGTGATATATATGATCAAGAAGAGTGCAAGGTCAAAGCTTGGGGATGCCCCCCATGGTTCATCCAAGCATATTTTAAGAAGACTCGAGCATCTAATCTTGGGGATTCCCAAGGCATCCCCTTCTTCATCAACAATCTATCAGGTCACTTCTAGTGGCACTATATTTTTATTTGGTCACATCATATGAAGTTTACTTGAAGCGTCTGTTTGTTTTTATTTTTTTTTTGCTTTCTGAAATAATATAGTTGGACCCTAGCATTCCTTGTTTGGGAGAGATACATGCTCCGCTTTTTCGTTTGAATACTTGTTATGCTCGTATTCTTAGTTTTTCTTCTAACTGCTGCAAAATTTACTGTTTACCTCTTGTTTTTATTTCATCTCTTATTCAGAGCTATTAGTTTTAGTAGTGTTATGTGAGTAATCTCATGTTTGCTTTCTGTAGCATGTAGAGAGTTTTTGTTAAAGCATATTTTGTATGGTGCTTGTTGGGAAAAGAAACTGCTGCTTGTAGTAGAATTTATAACGGTGCAAGTAGAAACTTGTATAGACTGTGGCTAGACTTTTTCATATCATGCTAGATGTTATTTTAATTCTAAATCCTTTTGGTTATTTAGTAGCATGATTAGCCTCAAATATCTGAGATTTTTTAATGTACCATTGAAAGAATCATGAGTTGTTCTTGTCATATTGAAGCATAAATTTGTGGTGTTCTCCTTTGAATGTTTTATTTGGTTGACTTGGCACATGCTCACACCATGTTTATGACCATGACCAGTCACTAATAGCCTCCATGATCATTTAGTTTTTGAACTTGTGGTACTACTTATGCTTTCATTAATGATGTTTATGTCGCTATGCATGATTATGGCTCTTATGCTCTCTTGATTTGTCGCTCCGAGTCTTTTGCTAGCCTCCACCTGTACTGAGTATGAGTTCTACTCGTGCATCCAACTTCCAAAAACCAAAGTTTGCCCATTTTTTCCACCATACCTACCTATATGTGGTATTTAACCGACACTCCAAAGTAAATTGCTCATGTGTTGCCTTTAAAACTTTCAAAATTACTGATGTTTTGTGCTCCCGTTTTAGCTCATGAGGATGTAAATAGAGAATCTTTATCTCACTTGTTGATTGGACTTTCACACCCTGGACTAGTGGCTTCATCCGCTTATCCAATCATAGAAGAGCTGGCAGCAGGGTGCCCAGCCCCAAATTAATAACAACAAATTCTCTTCACTATTTTTGCCCCTGATGAACTGTGTGATAAAAATATTATTTTGCAATATATGTGACATATTTAAGAAAATAAGAACATATCGGTCGGCTCAATAATTGTCAATAGTTACCCCGCAAAATGTACACAGGCTAAACTATACCTTAAGATTATTCCAACAAATTAGATCTAACAGACTGGATTGATCTAATTTGAATCCTCGGATGCACTTATGTTGGCGGACCATGCGGAGCGGACGAAAAATTCCACCGCATGCATCCTGTTCGCCGGTAGTTCGCCGTAATCACCGATACGTAATTTTCTCTCCACTCCCTTATCGCTCCAGGCCTCCAGCATTTCTTATCCACGCCCTTTGCCAAATCGGCCGCCACCTCTGCTCACCGTTTCATACAGAGCTTTCATGCCTCCGGAGTCGCGGCCGTCTGTGAGGCCTATGCCACGTCCGTCGTCCGATCACCCAAATACACCAGTGCGGTGACTCCACGCTGAACCATGCATGCGTTCGGATGGCGCATGTGCGATTAGCAACGATATCATATGGCACATCTGGGAGGACAATGCGGAGCTGCACCTAGATCCATATGTCTTCCCTGTTGCTCTTCCTTTTCGTCCACGTACGGGATCTTTTTTCTTGAGGGAATCTTCCATGGGATCTAGGTCACTGCGTACATGTGCAGCCAAAAATATACATACGACATTTGGTAAAAAAAAGTCTAGAACTTGGTGAAAAGATCTAATACGATACGTGTGTTGGGCAAGGGACACGACACATCAATTTTATTTTTAATATTTGGCTAATCTGACCGATGAGATAGGGAGTTGCTGGATCCATCAGTAAGCGCTAGGAATCATTGGTGAAATATGGGGACTTGCTGGAACCAATTACGATCAGCCAACATGTACACTTCAAAGCCACCAAGACGTAGACGGTGCCAGTTTTTGGTGGTGCAGAAATTGGTATAGCCGGATCACTAGGAGAGAATAAAAAGGGGATATTTTTTGGGGTTTTCCTCCTCGATTGTAATAGATATAGTGGCTGGGCGCCTTCCAAATTTCTTGCTTTCTTACAAGTAATTTTTGAACACACAGTTTATCAGGGGCAAAAAAGTCTTTTTACATCCCCATTTGTGTTTAAAATGCACTATAGGGCCATGTTAGGAAGAAAATAAAATTAAGGTGTCAAATAGGGAAGAATTCTTTTTTTAGGCCCAAATAGGGAACACGATTTTAAACAAGGGCTAAATAAGGGATTCTCTCTTTATGTTTTGCCCCACTCTTAAGGACTAGCGAAATATCACTTTGACATGTTTTCTCTATACTTGAAATAAACGTATATCTTTCGTTGCATTGTTTTTCATGATCTTTTATTTGTGTTACTTCTCATGATGCAAGGTGATTGCTATGTTTTATTATTAAAATTCTATTTGTCATTCTTGTGTTTAAGTTCTATGATATCAGCTTCCTTATGCTTTTACATTATTGATGATCAAGTTTATGTTGGTAGCATGTCACCTCAGGAATTATGTGTTTTTTATCGTTTACCTACTCGAGGACGAGTAGGAACTAAGCTTGGGGATGTTGATACGTGATAAACTTATCCATAATTTCTGATGTTCCATGTTGTTTTCATGTTGTTTCCCACATGTTTGCTATACATTTTATTTCATTTTATAGATTTTCAGCTGTTTTTAGTTTCAGAAAACTTGTTCTGGAAATATTCTCGGAATTGGAAAATTCGAAGTCCGGAGGTCTTAGAATTGTCAAAGGTTCCATACAGTCAAGAAGAGACTAGGAGGAGGGCCACAGGGGGCCCACACCATAGGGCGGTGCCCCTGGCCGCGCCATGGGGTGGTGTGGGGCCCCCCGGGCTCCACCGCATTTTCCCTTTCGCCTATTTATACCCCCCCGAGACGTAAACCTTAAAGATATACCACTTCGTCCCGAAAAACACCCGAGGCCGCCGGCATCATCATCCCGAGATCGGGAGGGTTCTGGAGCTCTCCCCGGCACCCTGTTGGGAGGGGAATTCATCAGCGGAGGGGGCTACACCACCATGGCCTCCTCCGAAGTGATGCGTGAGTAGTTCATCCCTGGACTACGGGTCCATAGAAGTAGCTAGATGGTTGTTCTCTCCACTTTGTACCTCATGTATAGATCTCGTGAGCTGCCTCACATGATCGAGATCATCTTTATGTAATGCTACATGTTGTGTTTGCTGGGATCTGATGGATGTTGAATGCTATGTCTTCTGATATCAATCTATCATGTTATATTCATGCTTATGTTATTTATTATCTTGCATGCTATACGTTATTAGTAGATGCTCTGGCCAAGTAGATGCTAGTAACTCCAAGAGAGAGTATTTATGCTCGATAGTGGGTTCATGCCTCGTTTGCATTTGTGCTCGAGTAACAGAAACGTGACAGATGGAGGATGTGTTGTTGCCATTAGGGAGCAAACAATGGTGTTTACCTAGTTTACATTACACGCTTTGCTTACTGCGATAATCTGTTGCTAGCAACTTAATATCAAACGTTTTTTCGGACGATATTCGGAGGGTGGATTATTAGACATAGATACAGTTGGATGACGGTCTATGTATTTTGTTGTAATGCCCGCATGAATCACATAGTAATCTTTATGTCTTGCATATGCACTACGGTGCATCCTTCATTTCTGTCAATTGTCCAGCTGTAATTTGTTCACCACACATGTTATTTATCTTTCACGGAGAGACACCACTAGTGAACTGTGGACCCCGGTCCATTTTCCTCATACTGATAAAACACCTGCTGCTTTCACACTGCTTTCATACTGCTGCTACTGCTTTCATATTGTTTTCCTACTATTTTCCACACCATACGTTTAACCTCTTTGTATCAGCAAAACCGGTGAGATTGACAACCTCACTGCTATGTTGGGACAAAGTGATTTGATTGTGTTGTGTAGGTTCCACGGTGCTGCTGAACCGGTAGTGCGCCCTGCCACCTCGGCTGCATCAACCTTCAGAGATTGCTTGTCCTCCTACTGGTCGATTCAACCTTGGTTTCTTTTATGAGGGAAAACTTGCTACTACAATCTTCACAACCTTTCTCTTGGGGTTTACCAACGTCAGCCTCACGTTAAGGCATCATCAGTGCTGCCGGGAGCCATGGTTCCACGCGGAACCCCCCTCGACTGTAATGCCATCGGTGATGAGCCTGGGAGGAGGAGGAGGAGTTCTCTCCGGTGAGGATGAGGTGGAGGTGAAGTGGGTAGCTACCACATGGCAGCAACAGGAAGTCAGCTCTTCAAAGAGCACCGTGGGGGCGGACGCGATGAATAGGAAGAGGATTATGAAGACGATGTCCCCATGGCTTGCCATGCGAGAAGGAGCATGGCTTCATTAAGCGGAGGGAGCACTAGCAAATTTATCAAGGCACCAACATGGCGCGCTGACGAGGAGCCGGTTGAGAGCGCCATAGACGCCCAAGGCGGGTCCCTTGCTAAGGAGGAGGCTCGTGCCCCGCCCTTGGGAGGGGGCCTCAAAAAACTCATGAGGGAGGCGAAGCTCTCAAGGCCGGCCATATGGTGGGCTTCAATAGGGTAGGATTGGTTACTCTTGATGAGTAAGCACGCCTCCCATCCATTTGTGCTTTAAGCCCTTTTCTCTTAATGGTATGGAACTGAGCTTCTGCATCTTCATGGTCAGGGCGGCACATAAGCCAAAGAAGAAGAAGAGGAGACTCGTACGTGGATTGTGTGTTGTCGCAACAACGATCATAGAAGAGAATACTAAGGCACATGAGACTCCGGCGGCTTCTGGAGGCCTTGGGGATTAAATTATCGTTGTTGAGGATGACATCGAGCAGGTGCCTTTGCCTGAGGCACATCAATTTTCTCAGCCTTTGCCTGAAGAGGGGACGCAGGAGCGCCCTCGGAAGGGTGTCCAGGAAGGCCCTCAAAGGAGACAGAGGTGTAGGTGGAGCTTGAGTTCCCTCCCCAGGCCTCGATGGCCTCCACGGCCCTTGGGGCCCGCGGGGTTCCTAAGGCCACCGCAACTCCGAGACCATCGTGAGAGAGGAGTGGACCGTGTGGGAATAGGTGGTGCCTTCGGCACCTGCCGCTGGGGTGGAGAAGAAGCCTACAGAGGGAGTAGACACTTTGCCTCCCAAGGTCGATGCCGGTGCTAATGATGAGAGGAAGGATCCCCTGGGGTGGAGGAAGAGGCCCGCGTCTCTCCCCCATGCGCACCGGCAAGCACAGAGAGGAACGAGACACCGGCGAGCCCCACCAACAGCATGAAGCCGCCACCGTCGAACCTCGGCTCGACTGGAGAGAAGCTCTGTGAGCTGATTCGGTGCCCACGGCCCTCACTAGTGCGGGCACCGCTCATGAAGTCGGGGGATGCCTCCAGAGGCCTCACAACGGAACCACCCATGGGATCAGGGTCCAGCTCCGGTGGGTCTGTCCGTGGCCACGTGAGAGGCACGGCCAGGAAGGTGGTTCAGGCCGCCCGCGCAGAACTCGATAGGTATGAGGCGGCCATGGCCGTTGAGGAGGCCAGGTAGGCAGCGCGGAACGAGCAACTGAAGCTGGCGACACTCAAGCTTGAGGAGACAGTTGATATCGATAGGGTTAAATGGAAACGTCCACTTGTCGAGGAGAAGGAGATCCACATGAACACCATCACGGAGGCGCATGCGATGCTTGAAGAAGCCGTTGAGCAGATGGCCCAAGTGACGGCTCGCGAGGAGGAAACGCTCCGGAGGCAGCTGGATCTGTAGACTCAGAGATGGAGGCCACGAATTTTGAAGAAAAACTAAACACTCCTCAAGCATCCCTCAAGGCTCGTGAAGCCAATCTTTAGCAGCTTCATGCCCGCAAGTTGGAGCTTGATGCTCACGAGGGTAATCTCAAGATCCACGAAGACGCGGCGGCCCAACTAATGAAAGAGAAAGACCTTGAGCAAACCCGCCTCGACAAGCAGCTCCATCAAGTTGAGGAAACTTACAAGGTTCTTGAGGAGAAAGGAAATTCTTTGCTTGCGAAGACACTGAATAGGACGTGGAGGCATACACCCAGAAACTTGAGGATGCCAAGAAAGCTTACGACAATGGCTGGCACAAGAAGTTTACAGACAAGAAGAAACATTTTGGAGATAAGAAGAAAGAGCTGGAGGGCGAGGTCCACAACATGGAGATCCGCATCAGCGTGTTTGCTGGCTCGAGCACTAAGCTTGTGGATGTGAAGGGTGACCTTGCTGTGGAGCTTCAAGTGAAGGAACAAACCTCCAAGCTAATGGAGGAGCTTAAGAAGGATCTTCTGAAGCTTGAGGGGAAGCGTGAGGCGGATCTCCTGGAGGTCCAGAAGAAACTCGAGAAGGTCGAGGAGGATCTCAAGGAGCTCAAAGACACTAGGTTGCTCGAGCAGGGATTGCGTGACCATGCTGCATAAGATCGCCCCTCGAGCGAGCAGGGCACTAGGGTGCCTTCACCCCATCAAGCTCGTAGAACCCAGGAAAGATGGTGACTCCTTCTTCTACCAGTTTGTTACCTGCTGACGTGAGAACACACGTTCGTTCGAAAACCCCAAGAGGAAGATATGCAGTGTAGCAGTATTTCCCCCCAGTCATGGAACCAGGGTTATCAATCCAATAGAACTTCAAAGTCTCTCAGTAGGTTACTTGTAGTATGGTGCTTTAACAAGCATGGACCTGCACACAAACACAAACTCTCTCTTGCGCCCAACTTTCTGAGAAGGTTTTCAATCTTCCCGTCTTGCTGAAAACTAGAGAATTAATTGTATCGAATGGTTGGAGAATATTGAATGAAAATGGAATCGAGCAAGTGATGATGAAAAGGGAGTAAATGAGGTTATAATCAATGGGGAAAATAGGACCGGGGGTCATAGTTTCACTAGTATCTCTCCTAAGAACAATAAATATGCTAGGTAAACAAATTATAGCTGGGCAATTGACAAATCATGAATGTATAACAAATTAACAATACTATTATGTATTTTCTTCTGGCAGCCAACATACTTTATGTGTGTCCCTGGTTATTTTCCTGTGCCATTCTACAACTTAGAGTTTATCTTGGCTTCCTTTGTTGAAAAAAATATGATTTGTAACCGATTACAAGTGTGGAAGAAGCATGAACGAGCTGGTCAAAATTAAACATAGATGTTGGTTTCTCTAACGATGGTTAAAGTGGTATTGGGAGCTATTCTGTGTTATGATGATGGAAAGATTATTCCGTCTACTTTGGAAGCTATTCCACAGTGCGCATATGTTGAATATGATGAAATCCTGGACGCCTCGGAAGTAATCAAAGCACACACCACGTTGGCAGCTCAACAGTACAATTGGAATTTGAAACTACTCACTGAATTAAACACAAAAATGAAAAGAAAATCGGCCATCTCAGGCATTATCATGGAGGGAATGCATCAAGCTAAAAGTTCCCAAGCATGTGTGTGTGTGTGCGCGTGCGTGCGTGCGTGTGTGTGTGTGCGTGCGTGTGTGGAATCTATTCCCCCTGGTGTAGAGGCTACTATGGCGACTAAGGGTTGTAATGATTTTTGTAAGATGCATTTTTTTTATCATGGTTAATACACCCCTAAGTTAGTTTAATATTTTTTCATTTTTTTAGAAATAGGAGCCATGGCCCTAGCCTCTGCATCAAAATGATGCACATAGCTAGATTTCATTAAATGATATAAACGGAAAAAGTTGATCTTGTTACAATTCATGGGTCACTTAAAGTGGCCACAAACACCAACTAAAGTAAAATAACAACGCTATGCATCTAATCGCCGTGCATTAAGTCACCCACCCCGGTTGTAAATAGCCTGCACCGCCATCATTCGATCACATCCTGTATCCATAAGTCCTTATTGCTCCGCAGGAAGAAGGAAGGACCATGTGTGAATATAAGAAACCATCATGTTGATTACCAGCAAAAAGTGAACACCCTTTTTCTTGTCAAACACCATAGTGTTACGACAATTCCATATAGCCCAAAGAATAGTGGCGACGCCTACTCGAATACGTGTCTTTGTTTTTTATCAATTCCACTGAGCCAAGACCCAAAAATATTAGCAATGCTAGTGGGGAGGGGGGGGGGGTAAATGCTATAAGTGAAGTGAATGAGGCGCCAAATTTCCCTAACAAAAGGACAAGATATAAAAACATGATGAACAGACTCATCGGTAACACAAAATACACACCTCATACATCCTATTCAACATCGTCTAATTAAATTGTCTTTAGTAAAGATTACTTTGCGATTGACAAACCATAGAAATATTCTTATCTTTAGAGGCACTTTTAGTTTCCACAAGGATTTGCGTAAATAAGGTGTATCACCATGCATTATATCCGCATACATGGATCTAACAGTGAAGGTACCATCCGCAGATAGTCTCCACCGGAAACGATTTGGTTCTCAGACAACACAACATCCATTAGTCGTTCCACTAAATTTAACCAAGGAGCCCGTCTTACTCTTGAGATGGTTATTCTAAATTGAATGTCTAGTGGGGCGTTAGATAACACATTTTCTACCGTCACACCTCTATGTCGAACAACATTATATAAGGAGGGGAACTATCTAGATAACAGTTCATCTCCTAACCGCGTATCCTCCCAAAACCGAACCTGATTTCCATTTCCCAGTTGAAAAGATCCCCGAGAAAAAAATTCCTTTTTAATTCTCATCAAGTCTTTCCAAAAAGGAGAGTCGGGAGGATTAGCTTCTACCTGAGATAATGGTTTATCCCAGATATATTTGTTTGACAAGAGTTACTTCCAAACTCCTTCTTCGTTTAACAACTTATGAAACCACTTACTCAGCAGACAAGTATTCTTGATATCTAACACCTCAATGCCCAAACCGCCTTGATCCTTCGAACGACACACAATATTTTAATATAGTTAAACGTATATCCGTTTCTTACTATCACTTTGTCAAAAGAAATGAGATCGGTAAAATTCCAACCTTTTCCAAACCCAAATAGGAATCTAAAAAAGATAGAAGGAACATAGGTAGACTAGTTAAAACCGAGTTTATCAATATGAGACGGTCCCCATATGACAACAACTTTCTAGCCCAAGAACTCATTTTTTTTCTCAAAACGATCCTCAACAACCTTCCACTCCTTATTAAGCAACTTTCGATAATGAATTGGAATTTCTAGATATTTAAAACGTAGAGTACCTATATCACAACCGAAAATGTGTCGGTACTCCTCCTGAGACTCCAACCCTCTACCAAAACAATATATTTCGCTCTTATGAAAATTAATATTTAAACCCGAAAATTGTTCGAACATTGCGAGAATAAGTTTCATGTTAAGGGCCTTTTTAATATCATGTTCTAAAAATAAAATTGTATCATCGATATATTGTAGTATCGAAACCCCACTTTCGACAAGATGTGGTATGAATCCTCCCACTTGACCATCCCCTTTGGCACGAGCAATGAGAATGGCCAGCATATCCGCCACCAAATTAAACAAAATAGGGGACGATGGATCGCCTTGTCTTAAACCTTTTAGCGTTTGAAAGTAGTGACCTATATCATCATTAACCTTTATTCCGATGCTCCCTCCCTGAATAAAACGAGATACCCATTCACACCGCGAAGGTGAGAATCCTTTCATTTGTAAGACTTGTTGTAAAAACGACCAGTTAACCTTGTCATATGCTTTTTCGAAATCGATTTTGAAAAGCACTCCATTCATTTTGTTCCACGACAACTCATGAATCGTTTCATGCAAAATAACAACTCCCTCTAAAATATTTCTCCCTGGTAAAAAGGCTGGTTGTGTTGGTCTAGTCACTCTATTAGCTATAGATGTTACTCTATTGGTACCCACTTCTGTAAACACCTTGAAACTCACATTTAAAAGACAGGTAGGTCTATACTGTTCAATCCAGCATGCATCCTCCTTCTTGGGCAGCAACATTATCACCCCAAAATTGAGCCTAAAAAGTTGTAAATCACCCCTATGAAGTTGGTAAAACATGTCCATCAAATCGTTTTTGATGACATCCCAAAACTGTTGATAAAACTCTGGCGGGAACCCGTCAGGTTCCCGGGCTTTATTATGCTCCATTTGCAAAATTGCATTCGGCACCCCCTTCTCCGTAAAAGGACTAGTGAGAATTAAGTTTTCTTCGGGTGATATTTCGGGCATGTCATGATTCATATCCTCAACCAAAGAAACATAACTCGGACCTGAGGCACCAAATAGCCTTTTATAATATTCCAAAATAAAAAAATAGTTTTCCTCTCCAATGATCGTGTCCTCGTCCTGCTCGAGTTGGAAAATCTTTTTCTTTCGATGTTTACCATTCGCTATGATATGGAAATATTTCGTATTACTACCCCCCCTCTTGGATATGCTTAACCTTAGACCGATGCGCCTATTTTAATTCCTCATTACGACTTAATTTAGCTAGACGCTCCTCGGCCTCGTTTTTAGCGGCCCGCTCGGCCGTACATAGAAGAGACGTTTCTGCCTTTATATCAAGTTGGTCTATGAACATGATAAGATTTTCTTTTAGGATTTTATACTGCCCACTAATATTCTTCGGCCATCCATGTAGTAATTAACGCAAATACCAAATTTTATTCTGCCATCATTCCATCAGAGACGTACCCGATGTTACCGAATTCCACTCTCGGCGAACCAATTCATAGAACCCCTCCTGGCGTATCCAAGAGAGTTCAAAAGATAGATGACTCTTATTACCTAAATGAGCATACGCTCCTAAGTCCAGTAGAAGCGGCGTATGATCAGACCCCGTTCTAGTCAACGCATGAATAGAAACTAAAGGGTATTTTTGTTCCCACTCAATGCTTGTTAGAAAGCAATTTAACTTTTCGTATGTTGGTATCGGTCTTCTACTTGCCCAAGTGTATTGCCTACCGGACAATAATAACTCCTTAACATCTAAGCTTTCAATAATGGCATTATAGATAAATGGCCAACAAGCGTTATACTTTTCATTATTATTCTCCTCCTGCCCTCTAATAATATTAAAGTCTTCCCCAACCAGCAAAGGGAGATCCTCATTTTCACTGATTCTCACTAATTCTGATAAAAACTCAGGTTTCGTAGAGTCTTATGCAGCTCAGTAAACTACGACAAAACCCCACAAAAACCATCAGATTTCGTTTTAACATGGAATTTAACGCAAAACTCTCCGGGCACAACTGTTTGTGCCTAGAGTTGCATTATTAAAGCCTACAAGTATACCACCTGAACGACCCTGCGGAGGTAAGCAATACCACGTATAGTCTCTTCCTCCCGCTAAAAATTGAAGGAAGTGAGTAGAAAACGTATCTCTACCAGTTTCCAACAATGCAACAAAGTCAAGATCGTGGTATTTTACAAACTCATTAACCACTACATGTTTAGCATGATCGCAAAATCCATCATTGTTCCATATTACACCTCTCATTGTTATTTTTTTAATTTCCTTATTTGTGCACTCCTTATTGGCTTAGTGAAAGTAGCAACAGTATTCTTACGGTTACGTTTAACCAAAGCAACCTGTGGAATTAGATCCGTATGATTTGTGTCCACATCACCATTATGATTGTCTAAGTCCTCACACAAGTTTGATGCCCTTTTTATAACTAAGTTGTTACTCGAATTATCAACATCAAAATTGATATTTTTTGCAAAAAAATAGGTGATCTATTCTTTTCCCTTTGCATTAACCCCGTAATCGGTGACCTTTTTTGTTCCTCTGTACCACCTAAAGAAATGCCTAACCTATCCAATCTAGACAAAATATTCGAAGCAGAAAATGAGCATAGAGCTAGTACACGAAGCAAAAGCAGCCTCCTTACACTCCATCAAAGCTCGCGCACGCTCTGATTGCGGTAAGTCCGCGTCCACCTTAGCTCGCAGCCTCGGACTAGAACGCACCTCCATCATCCCATGCTCTCCAATACCGCCATATGCCAAGACCTCGGCCTCCGTCGGTCTAGGCCGATGCACCGTTGTCCCTGTCGACCCCAACCCGTCTGGTTGTGGGGAGAGAAAATCCTCCTTTGCAACGAAGAAGCCCATCGACACCAAACCACCCAACTCGTCCGATTGTGGTGGTAGTATCGCCTCCCTGTTAAACTCCTCCACGAGATGCCTAGGGGACATGACAGGATACCAAAAACCACGCGCCCTCAACGAAAGCAAAGTACCTTTCCCACCCGTAGGAACCACACCAGACGGAGAGCAACCAGGGGTTAGCTGACCCGAAGCAGCAAACACTTGGGCATCGTCGGCGGAAGAACGCTGCCCGCCAGCCATTCCTGTGTTGCTCCTGCTGCCGGGCACGGCAAATCTCTGCCTAGCAGAGCTTAGCGAGGCCGCATGCCCCGTAACCATCGCAGTATCCGCATCTCTAACAAGCCCGGGGCTGGGTGGGGTCAATCCCACAGTGTCTGAAACACCATTAGGAGGTTCACACGGAGCATCTCCACGAGCCAACGAAGCAATTTCCATCCGAGCCAACCAAGGGGAAGATGCCACTGGAGGAGATAAAACTACTCCAGGGGTAAATATCCTTTTGATGCCCTGCCACAACTGAATGAATCCCATCAGCTGCATTCGAAACCGATGTTGTAGGCTGATCCACTCCCTTCTTCTTTTCACTGCCCTCCTTCTAAACCTCTCTTTGTTTTGATCCTTATACTTGCCATCATTGCCATCAAGATCTTCTTTCTTGTCTACAACCATTTCATCTTCCCCATCGACATTGGGATTCTCAACAAAATAATTCAACTCATAAAATCCATCCTTGATGAACACCGCCCACTTATCTGGGACAAACATATAGTTCATACAGCCTACTAGAATTCTCAACAACCCATGTTTTCTCGTGTACTTCGTATCCACTTTTAATGTCTTCTAAAAAAGGGAACCCAAACTCCAAAGAATAAGAAAATCACCCCGATGAATATGAGGGATAATAGACACTTGAATCCAAACCTCAGGAAGTAACCAGAGGGGTTTCATCTCCATAGCCCATGACTCTACTTTGATAACACAACTATTGTTAGGTACATGACATGCACAAAAAATCTTCATCCTCTCTAACTCAATTTTTGATGGAAATGATACTTTGAAGACGTTTTCTTCAACTTACATCACTTCCCACTTGAACCCCTCAGATGGAGCCAACTTCCGAAGCTGAGAGGTAATCTGATCAATAGACGATTCTCCCCATGTGACTGACAATTTTGCTAAACGACCCGAGTCAATTTTTGGCCTATAGGTTTCTGTTGGTACTGCCTCATAAAATGTTAGACCCTTATGAATAAAACCATGAGTAAACTTTCTTTTTTGCAACAGACAACAGAGGGCACTCCTCGGGTACATGCCCTGTACCCTCGCAATACTCGCACACATCAATTGGAGAATCTACGCTCAAATGACCTGGTGCACCACATTGATAACACTTTGATTTTTTGCCATCTCATCAGCACTCTCCAAATCTGGCTACTTACCCCTAACAGTACCCACAACGATTTGTGAGCTCCGCCCGATAGACAAATTCGCCAAATAGGTGCCGGTAGTGTTCTGCCCGGCAGAAAAATTGGCCGATCCGCTGCCGACCTACACCTGCGCCCCGATAGTAGTAGGTGAAGACTGGCTGGCCGAGCCAACTTGCGCGGGCAGCGCCTCTGTAACTTGCCACAACACCGCCGCCACTATGTCTTGTTGCAGCTCTGGTGCGCACTGCCCACCGGTGGATTGAGGGTAACCACACGGACACCACCGTGGCCACGATAAACTCCCGAGTAGGCCCGTCCCCGATAGCCACGGGCGTCATTGTAATACGGGCGACGATATCCTCCGTCGTTGTTCCCATAGCCACCATTGTTGCCGAACCCTGAGTCAGCGTTGAAATTGCCGGAACCAGCTCCGTTATTCGCTTGGAACCCGTTGTTTCGTTGTTGGTAATCACCCTGGCCTGCCATCCCGCTCGTACCGCCTTGGTGAAATTTGCCGTAGCCACGAGCGAAACCACCTCTAATCGGAGCCGCCCGGTCGTCCCGTCCATCACCTGGCCCTCGTCCTTGTGGTGACCCAACACACCACTGCATGTGTAGTGCGCAAGTCGATGACATAATACTCACAGAAGGACTTACCTGTGAATATTACATCCCTCAGAGTAGTACAACAGAAACACAGCGGGACCAGGCAAAACTATAGGATACAAACTTCATTACAAAAATCTTGAGAATCTCTTTGATGAAACAAGAAGATCTCATACAAATGATACATTAGAAGAAGCAATCCGAAGATCCAAGCTGGAGAAGAACTCTAGCTCAGAACTAAATCTACTATGGCTGGTGTCAGCCCTATTCTATGGCTTATAACTGCTCAGTCCCAAAATGGACTCTACCTACACCTTGATAGCTTGTCCTCCACCAGTGTTGTTGATGATGTTACTTTACCGACTAAGTAGTAGATCACTCCACGTAGCTCCCTTAGGCAGCGATGGCTTCTCGATGACGACTTCAATAGGGCTTCAACTCTAAGCAGGGGTCAAACGGGATAGAATGAGTAACGAGCGTTACTCAGCAAGTTCATGATATACAGTGGGTGGTTGATGCACTAACTACAGCTTTAGACTCGAAAGAGTCATAAAGTAATGCAAGGTTTTTGTAAATCTTTCTTCAAGAGGTTGCTTTTACTTCTGAAAACTATGCCCGCCAGACCATCACAGGACTAGAACTTCATGGAGTTGCCTTTCCTGTAGCGTTCGCAGTTCCTTCCCGGAACAGGGGGTAACATGCCACATCCTTTTACACTCTGCAGAGGTGCGTTACTTTACCCATGGACGACCAAGACGATGTTGCACAACCAGGCTCGAGATCCTGTCCACTCCCACTCAGGTGTGGGGCCCGGTAGTTGGTCCAAGCCAAACCGTGCTTCTCCGCACAACGCATGCCCACCCATTTCTGCCAGCAGGTTGAACGCCTGATTCCACCCCTCACGATGGAGATCTACGCGCCCCTGGCAGACACTCATAGACCCCAGAGCCCGTGGGACGTAAGGGCTCCCACCCATGTGCATGTAGTCTCGCAAGACCTACATCGTACGTCTCTGTTAGTCCGTTGACATGCGAACGAGAGAAGTATCACGGCTGACTTACTCCCCCCATAGAAGACCCATGGTTAACGCGGTATTTACGGCGCACCGAGTTCTGACGGCATTTGTGATTAGTTCCTACGTAATACGTTCCCGTGCAGATGGAACCTTCCTTTGACCTATTCATCTTACCATGGTTCCATCCGCCCACCACATAGAACACTACCACTCGGGTAGTCATTCAGGTAGTCATATTATTATAAAAATAGGATCATGCATTCTTTTGAGAGTAGGTGATAATACAATAGGGTTTCTGCAAATAGTTTGTTATGAAGTACTGCAAAGGATATGAGCAAGTGATGAACTTGCCTGAGATTGAAATAACCATAATAATAATCCAGGTCTTCGGGGTTCGAGGGTCGCGTAGAGAAATCCAAACATCTGAAAGATAGCAAAGTAGTCCCGGTAAGGACTACAGAAAACACTGGCAACATGATACATGCATAGTAATGAGATGCATCGTGAATTACCCTGGAACATACTCCAGCTTACAAGTGTAAGCCACGTTTGATACGATAACTTAATCACACAGGTTTTAGGTGAATTGTTTCATTACTTGAGGTGATGTTGTTATTACTTGTTTTAGGCTTAAGTGTGTTTCACTTTTATTGAACAAACACTTGTTATTATGTTTAAGTAGAAGTGTTATAATATGGTTAGGCAACAAGACAATAGCACATGGTAAACAATTATTGAAAAGGTAACAAACATGTTTGATTTTATATTCCAAAAGTGTAGAGCTAATGACAATGAGTTTAGTTGAAAATGATGAACTAGTACAGCTAACTCTATCATCACAATACTTTCTAATGACTTGTGATGATAGGTTTTAGTAGGTGTGGAAACCTGAGAATGTTATTAGTAAAGAAAATAATAGTGTGGTAGTTATTTCTGTTATAATAGAATATTATCGAATTCCATTATACCCACAGAAACTAGTTTATAAGTTAAACTAAATGTTTTATCTTTGATATATTTGAATTGGAAATTCTTTTCTCTTTAATTTGATATAACATTTTATTTTTCTGAAAATATTTGAATAAATTATTAATTTCTCAATTTTAAATTAATTAAATGACTAAACAAACTATTGCACACATGAAACTTGATCAAATGAACTTACAAACATCATAGATGAGTTGTATTAGCCATTTTGAGCATTTTGGTGTATAACTTGTATTTTTCTGATTTTATGAATTATTTATTATTTTTCTTCATTTTAAATGATTTATTTGAATTAAAGAAAATGTTTAATTTTAAACTTTATTAAATATTTTTGAAAAGTTGGTAAATGAATAGATTTTATTTTTATGAACATGTACATATTTCATTTATATTTTTCTGATAAGTATCTTTAAAGTTATTAATTTTATAAGATTAATCTTTTTTCTGTTTTTTTTTAATTGACAGGTGGGACCCACCTGTCATAAACAGTTTTAATAAAAAATAAGAGAAAATGATTTAATGATGTCACTGTGATGTCATGATGACATCACATGAACCCAATCCGGCACAGATGGATTCGATTCGATTCCTTGAGAGGAAATTGGTGATTTTGCTTCGCACCATTGGAGCGAGGAGCGAGTGGGGATTCTAGGGGTAGCAGCTCCGCTTCCAAAAGGTCGTCGGAGTACCGCCGGAGATGGCGTTTGGCGGCGGCGAGGTACGGCTACGGTGATGCGACGATTTACTGGATGAAAACCAAATTTAAAAGCACCACGGGATGCGGTGGCTCACCAGGAAGGTGCTGGTGCCGGTGGTTGGTCACGGCGAGCTCCATATCGACGGCACGCTTCCGCGGCGGACGGAGACAGTGAGAAAAGGAACCGTGAAATTCTTGGTCGTTTGTTTCTCCGGGCTTCCGTGACTTCTTGAGGAGGGATAGGAGGTCCAGGCGCATCTCCGAGTGGCCTCAGTTGCCCTCGAGGTGGCCGGAATAGACGGCGCGCGGCGGCGGCCCTGGGTTAGGGTTAGGGTTTGTTCTTCGTGTCTGGTACAGAGAGAGGAATTGCGAGAGAGAGAGCGAGTGAGGAAGAGAGAGATGCAGACGTCTCCCTGGGTTCTTATCCTCGCGGAAAGGCAGCAGCAGGAGGTGGCAGTGGTGGCGATGCCACAATGGCGCTTCTCCTCTGCCTTCTGGCAGAGGAAGAAGAAGAAGAAAAACATAAAAGAACCTTGCAATAACCCCCTGAATTTTGGAAGATTTACAACAGGGTCCTTCTGTTACTAAATTGAGAAGAAAACCTTTGTTTTCAGGGTTGATTTGTGAACATAAAAATTATTAAAATAATATATTTGGATAGCTCATCCAATTTGCAACCTCACCATATTTTGTTTTGGTGAAATTGAATAATATTTGAATTTTTTATTTAGGGTGCGAGATTAAGTGACTTTGTTGTTTTCTCCTCTTTTAATTTAGTTAATTGCTCTAAAACTATGCTAAAGCATATTTAATATAATTACACACTCCATACTTGTGAATACCAAGGTGGTGCATCATGATTGAACAATTTTAGGTATAATCCCTTATAGAAAATAGTTTGGTAAAATTACTTGGTATTATTTCTGTCTATGGAAATGGAATTCATTTAATAGAGAATTGTATCCCATGACATACTAAATTATTTTTATTAGGTAATGATCTTATTTTCTCTTATGAGGCTTTGTTATTTCCTAATTGAGACTCCTAGCAAGTTTGGTTGACATTTTACTGAGGTTTGTGCATTCTCTGTTTGCTGTTTTCAGTACTTGATCAAATGGAAAACATGAGTGGTTTTGAGAGCTTATTTGTATGTTTTCCACATAGTTTCCAATTTGGATATTATCCCATGCTTGATTTAAAAACAAGTGATCATCTGTATGTTTATGTGTAGATGAATTTTTGTTATCATATGTTAGTCTTATCTAAGAAAAGGATTTGGAAAACAAGATATTAAGCTTGTTTTCATCTACCTCCACATATCAAGACATGTGGATGCAAAATCCTTGTTGTTATTCCTTACTGGATACTTGTTTTCATCTAAGAGATTTACTATGTGTTCCTCATCTCTGTTGAGCTTGACAAGGCATAGAGGTTATGAATCTTCTAATATTACCTAATATTTCACTGAATAATTTCTTAAACTCCCTTTCTGAGGCAGTGTTGCTCCTTGTGGTCTTCTGTTGCTTGAGGTTCTTCTCTCTAGTTGTCACTAGTCTTATCTTATCACCTTTGTCATTTGCAAGGAAGATCATAACTGGGACTCCATATTCAATTATCTTACCCTTGTGGTGAAGGCAACCAATTATTCCAAGCAAAGATTTTATTTAGATGATTATAAAGGAATATAAGTTGGTGTTGTGACATCAAGTTGCACTTATGCATATAAGAAGAATTTGTAAACAAGGTAGCTAGTCTTGCCTCCAAATTACTACTCATATACATTAGGCTGAGATGTACCAGATTATTCAATCTTATGTTTGTTTGTGTATGACATTCAATTGTTTGAGTATACAAAAGTGATCTGTTAACAAGGTAGCTAGTCTTGTTATCAAACTACTTCTATATACCACTAACATTGGAGTATCACACTATTTCCAGAGAGTTAATAAGATCATATCAAGATATAAGAGTTTCCAAGTACTCTTATAGAAAGATTAGGGTAGCACTTCAAACACACTCTAAATAATCTTCTTGGAGATCTTCATGTGGTATTTCTTCCTGTCTTGTGGTTTCTTCTCTTGCAGAATATCTTGGAGGAGTTTGAGGAAACATGATACATTGGCCTAGCCAAACTAACAAGATCTAGATAAAGAGTTAACTCATGCTTTTATTATCCTTCCATCTACTTCTTATTTTATTTCCCAAAAGATATGCTCTTCTATCATACATGATTGGTTTATTTAGCTTCCAATTAACTTCCTCTAATAGAGGTTATATCTTGTTGTTATTCATTACTTGTACCCAGAGATACTTTAGTTGTTGAATATTGATATGGATAGAAGTGTGGAATGCTAATGAAATGATAACTTAAGATAGTAAGTTGATCATATGGTTCCTTGATGTATTGAGATTTCATATGCTCCCTTATATAAGATGAATGAGACATTGAGCATATGAAAGTTATTGAGCTTAATGTCTTTGATCATGGTTGTTAGTTGGTTACTCGGAGTGTCATGTTATTATTTTATATTATTCATTTGTATTCATGATACAGACATAGAGGTTTGGAAAGATCATATGTGATGATCAGGGTTTTAACAGTGGTTAAAGAAGATTTGATTATTCCCTTAGGTACTTCTTTTATGATTGAGGAGATATGTACATATTCGATAAATATGTTAATACAATTATTAAGTCATTTCCCACTTGTGGGGTTTAAGTTAATACTTGTTTGTATCACTTGTGTTCTATTGAAACTTTGTTATTTACTTGTGATGGTTCACTTAGTAGTTACTAACTAATTTAGAAAGATGTTGTGTGGATGGTTTATAACTTAAGAGTTATTGTTTGAGAGAACCTAACACCTCTGTTGATGAGATGGTTCAATGAGGTATTACTTATTTGTGGAAGTATGATCATCAGATATTTGATTTGGATACTCACCCCTCTTTGAGTTCTAGATACCTAGTGGATTATCCCAAGTCACATATAGACTTGTGGTTAAGGTTGTTGAGGGTTGGTGTTGGTCACAACCAATCATGGTTTGTGTTATCAGATGATTTAGTTTCTTAAGATACCTATTATAAAGATCACTCCATATGTACTCATGACTAGATGAACTAGACCTATTTCATCATGTCAAGTGAAACATTGGTCACTTTGATTCGTTTAAACTTTCGCGCCAAAATTTCCCGTACTTTTAGATGCATGCTTTGCAAATGCACATATTAAATTTAGATCCTTATGACTTCCCAAACACTGGGATGTTACAGTATCTCCCCCTTAACAAGAACTTCGTCCCGAAGTTCAACCTCTCTCACGTAAAGATAGGTAGAGAGAACTTTTGTAGACCGTTGAATCTTCACATCTGTTTCTGGTGTTGACCTTGGCATGTGGAGCCTCTTGTCTAGATTGTTCACCTTCCACTATCTTGCACTATGGTCTAATATTTTACTTGTTATTATACCAACTATGTTCTGTTACTAGGCCTTCCTAATGGTCTCACGAAGAACACGTGGTATTTCCACCACATAGTGGATACCAAGTTTCATTCTCCGATGAATAGGTATGGTTCCTATCCCTCACAACTTTCTGAAGACATTTGGTACATTCACCAGGTGATGAATAACCAATAAGATTCTTCCGGTACAATGGGTATTGTCTATGTTTAGGACTCCATTTAGTTCAATCTAATGGTTTCAATAGGAATACTGCTCAACGAAGCTTGTACAATTGTAGTGTACATTGACTTAGACTCAATTGTTAGTGAAAATATCTTCGAGTTTCCTCGAGTTTTAACTCTTCCTTAGAGGTGATTATAACCTATTCCACTGGTTCTTCCTATGGTCCTTCTATATCATGGGGTTTCAACTTCTACGGGGTGACTCTATGAGTTTATTCATCGATCTTCTACATGTTTCCTTCTGGGATATAACTACTCATGTGATTTTTGTTGGCATCACTTGTGGTATATCTACATGTGTTGATGAAATATGTCACCAACTCCAAACAGGATGTGGAATATGGTCCATTCCTATTGATGTCTTCATGGACTTCTGCCTTCTTGACTTCCTGGTCTTCCATAGTTTTGGTGGTTGTATCAATCTGTTGATAACTCAGACCACTCTCATACTAATCCTATACCCTCTATACCAGTAACATCAAGATAGAACTCAATGTTTGCACATGCATCTGCACATCAGGTTCAATCTTCATGCACAGATCTAGTCAATCAAAGATCCAAATAAAACCCAATAAATCCCAAATGCATTTATATAACACTCATGCATCAAGAGCCTGTGAGATAATTGTACTTTGAGTAGAACATCTCAAGTACCAAGGCTGTTAAATGCTATACACTACAAGTAGGTATATATTACCTTGTAATCCTATCCTACACAACCACACTTTGCCCAGGTAATTATTCCAATTGCATGCCTTACTGCAAAGGAATAAACCAAGACAAAATGATCCTAAAGTAGTTGTTGTCTAACTTGGTTCCATATAGGACTAAGTATTATGTAATTTAAGTACTTCATCTTGATTATGATAATCTTCTCATGGTATCTGTTGATCCTTCATGGTGTTGATCACATCGTGGTAGTAGTAATGTAGCTTCCATCAATTCCTATGCCTTCTCCTAGTTCTATACTATACTATAGTGATTCACCTCTTGACTTGATAACTAAGGATATGGTATATACCCTGTAATTACCATGGTTTATAATAACTCTTAAGGATTCTCAACATCCATTCTTGATGACTCCTATACTAACTCAATACCATAATCTACTCCATCCTATTCATTCATAGAATGGGGTAATCATCACTTTGACTTAAGCATCTCTGACTATGTCAGAACACTCTTTTTCCCAATAACATTGATACACACTAGACTTCTAACTATTCATACCTAGGTATAAAGAAAATAGATACGTAGATTTACTCAGGTTGAGTAAGAATAATTCTATACAAGTATGATTATATCATTCTCAAGTGAATAATCATCATAGTTGTAAGAAATATGGTTTAGATAAGATGGCTTCCTATAGACTTTACCAACCTACAGATCTCCTAAAAGGTTTTAAACCTAAGGTCGCTTCGCTCTGATACCATCTGTGGTGACCCAACACACCACTGCATGTGTAGTGCGCAAGTCGATGACATAATACTCACAGAAGGACTTACCTGTGAATATTACATCCCTCAGAGTAGTACAACAGAAACACAGCGGGACCAGGCAAAACTATAGGATACAAACTTCATTACAAAAATCTTGAGAATCTCTTTGATGAAACAAGAAGATCTCATACAAATGATACATCAGAAGAAGCAATCCGAAGATCCAAGCTGGAGAAGAACTCTAGCTCAGAACTAAATCTACTATGGCTGGTGTCAGCCCTATTCTATGGCTTATAACTGCTCAGTCCAAAAATGGACTCTACCTACACCTTGATAGCTTGTCCTCCACCAGTGTTGTTGATGATGTTACTTTACCGACTAAGTAGTAGATCACTCCACGTAGCTCCCTTAGGCAGCGATGGCTTCTCGATGACGACTTCAATAGGGCTTCAACTCTAAGCAGGTGTCAAACGGGATAGAATGAGTAACGAGCGTTACTCAGCAAGTTCATGATATACAGTGGGTGGTTGATGCACTAACTACAGCTTTAGACTCGAAAGAGTCATAAAGTAATGCAAGGTTTTTGTAAATCTTTCTTCAAGAGGTTGCTTTTACTTCTGAAAACTATGCCCGCCAGACCATCACAGGACTAGAACTTCATGGAGTTGCCTTTCCTGTAGCGTTCGCAGTTCCTTCCCGGAACAGGGGGTAACATGCCACATCCTTTTACACTCTGCAGAGGTGCGTTACTTTACCCATGGACGACCAAGACAATGTTGCACAACCAGGCTCGAGATCCTGTCCACTCCCACTCAGGTGTGGGGCCCGGTAGTTGGTCCAAGCCAAACCGTGCTTCTCCGCACAACGCATGCCCACCCATTTCTGCCAGCAGGTTGAACGCCTGATTCCACCCCTCACGATGGAGATCTACGCGCCCCTGGCAGACACTCATAGACCCCAGAGCCCGTGGGACGTAAGGGCTCCCACCCATGTGCATGTAGTCTCGCAAGAACTACAGCGTACGTCTCTGTTAGTCCGTTGACATGCGAACGAGAGAAGTATCACGGCTGACTTACTCCCCCCATAGAAGACCCATGGTTAACGCGGTATTTACGGCGCACCGAGTTCTGACGGCATTTGTGATTAGTTCCTAGGTAATACGTTCCCGTGCAGATGGAACCTTCCTTTGACCTATTCATCTTACCATGGTTCCATCCGCCCACCACATAGAACACTACCACTCGGGTAGTCATTCAGGTAGTCATATTATTATAAAAATAGGATCATGCATTCTTTTGAGAGTAGGTGATAATACAATAGGGTTTTTGCAAATAGTTTGTTATGAAGTACTGCAAAGGATATGAGCAAGTGATGAACTTTCCTGAGATTGAAATAACCATAATAATAATCCAGGTCTTCGGGGTTCGAGGGTCGCGTAGAGAAATCCAAACATCTGAAAGATAGCAAAGTAGTCCCGGTAAGGACTACAGAAAACACTGGCAACATGATACATGCATAGTAATGAGATGCATCGTGAATTACCCTGGAACATACTCCAGCTTACAAGTGTAAGCCACGTTTGATACGATAACTTAATCACACAGGTTTTAGGTGAATTGTTTCATTACTTGAGGTGATGTTGTTATTACTTGTTTTAGGCTTAAGTGTGTTTCACTTTTATTGAACAAACACTTGTTATTATGTTTAAGTAGAAGTGTTATAATATGGTTAGGCAACAAGACAATAGCACATGGTAAACAATTATTGAAAAGGTAACAAACATGTTTGATTTTATATTCCAAAAGTGTAGAGCTAATGAAAATGAGTTTAGTTGAAAATGATGAACTAGTACAGCTAACTCTATCATCACAATACTTTCTAATGACTTGTGATGATAGGTTTTAGTAGGTGTGGAAACCTGAGAATGTTATTAGTAAAGAAAATAATAGTGTGGTAGTTATTTCGGTTATAATAGAATATTATCGAATTCCATTATACCCACAGAAACAAGTTTATAAGTTAAACTAAATGTTTAATCTTTGATATATTTGAATTGGAAATTCTTTTCTCTTTAATTTGATATAACATTTTATTTTTCTGAAAATATTTGAATAAATTATTAATTTCTCAATTTTAAATTAATTAAATGACTAAACAAACTATTGCACACATGAAACTTGATCAAATGAACTTACAAACATCATAGATGAGTTGTATTAGCCATTTTGAGCATTTTGGTATATAACTTGTATTTTTCTGATTTTATGAATTATTTATTATTTTTCTTCATTTTAAATGATTTATTTGAATTAAAGAAAATGTTTAATTTTAAACTTAATTAAATATTTTTGAAAAGTTGATAAATGAATAGATTTTATTTTTATGAACATGTACATATTTCATTTATATTTTTCTGATAAGTATCTTTAAAGTTATTAATTTTATAAGATTAATCTTTCTTTTCTGTTTTTTTTTAAATTGACAGGTGGGACCCACCTGTCATAAACAGTTTTAAATCAAAAATAAGAGAAAATGATTTAATGATGTCACTGTGATGTCATGATGACATCACATGAACCCAATCCGGCACAGATGGATTCGATTCGATTCCTTGAGAGGAAATTGGTGATTTTGCTTCGCACCATTGGAGCGAGGAGCGAGTGGGGATTCTAGGGGTAGCAGCTCCGCTTCCAAAAGTTCGTCGGAGTACCGCCGGAGATGGCGTTTGGCGGCGGCGAGGTACGGCTACGGTGATCCGACGATTTACTGGATGAAAACCAAATTTAAAAGCACCACGGGATGCGGTGGCTCACCAGGAAGGTGCTGGTGCCGGTGGTTGGTCACGGCGAGCTCCATATCGACGGCACGCTTCCGCGGCGGCCGGAGACAGTGAGAAAAGAAACCGTGAAATTCTTGGTCGTTTGTTTCTCCGGGCTTCCGTGACTTCTTGAGGAGGGATAGGAGGTCCAGGCGCATCTCCGAGTGGCCTCAGTTGCCCTCGAGGTGGCCGGAATAGACGGCGCGCGGCGGCGGCCGTGGGTTAGGGTTAGGGTTTGTTCTTCGTGTCTGGTACAGAGAGAGGAATTGCGAGAGAGAGAGCGAGTGAGGAAGAGAGAGATGCAGACGTCTCCCTGGGTTCTTATCCTCGCGGAAAGGCAGCAGCAGGAGGTGGCAGTGGTGGCGATGCCACAATGGCGCTTCTCCTCTGCCTTCTGGCAGAGGAAGAAGAAGAAGAAAAAATAAAAGAACCTTGCAATAACCCCCTGAATTTTGGAAGATTTACAACAGGGTCCTTCTGTTACTAAATTGAGAAGAAAACCTTTGTTTTCAGGGTTGATTTGTGAACATAAAAATTATTAAAAAATATATTTGGATAGCTCATCCAATTTGCAACCTCACCATATTTTGTTTTGGTGAAATTGAATAATATTTGAATTTTTTATTTAGAGTGCGAGATTAAGTGAATTTGTTGTTTTCTCCTCTTTTAATTTATTTAATTGCTCTAAAACTATGCTAAAGCATATTTAATATAATTACACACTCCATACTTGTGAATACCAAGGTGGTGCATCATGATTGAACAATTTTAGGTATAATCCCTTATAGAAAATAGTTTGGTAAAATTACTTGGTATTATTTGTGTCTATGGAAATGGAATTCACTTAATAGAGAATTGTATCCCATGACATACTAAATTATTTTTATTAGGTAATGATATTATTTTCTCTTATGAGGCTTTGTTATTTCCTAATTGAGACTCCTAGCAAGTTTGGTTGACATTTTACTGAGGTTTGTGCATTCTCTGTTTGCTGTTTTCAGTACTTGATCAAATGGAAAACATGAGTGGTTTTGAGAGCTTATTTGTATGTTTTCCACATAGTTTCCAATTTGGATATTATCCCATGCTTGATTTAAAAACAAGTGATCATTTGTATGTTTATGTGTAGATGAATTTTTGTTATCATATGTTAGTCTTATCTAAGAAAAGGATTTGGAAAACAAGATATTAAGCTTGTTTTCATCTACCTCCACATATCAAGACATGTGGATGCAAAATCCTTGTTGTTATTCCTTACTGGATACTTGTTTTCATCTAAGAGATTTACTATGTGTTCCTCATCTCTGTTGAGCTTGACAAGGCATAGAGCTTATGAATCTTCTAATATTACCTAATATTTCACTGAATAATTTCTTAAACTCCCTTTCTGAGGCAGTGTTGCTCCTTGTGGTCTTCTGTTGCTTGAGGTTCTTCTCTCTAGTTGTCACTAGTCTTATCTTATCACCTTTGTCATTTGCAAGGAAGATCATAACTGGGACTCCATATTCAATTATCTTACCCTTGTGGTGAAGGCAACCAATTATTCCAAGCAAAGATTTTATTTAGATGATTATAAAGGAATATAAGTTGGTGTTGTGACATCAAGTTGCACTTATGCATATAAGAAGAATTTGTAAACAAGGTAGCTAGTCTTGCCTCCAAATTACTACTCATATACATTAGGCTGAGATGTACCAGATTATTCAATCTTATGTTTGTTTGTGTATGACATTCAATTGTTTGAGTATACAAAAGTGATCTGTTAACAAGGTAGCTAGTCTTGTTATCAAACTACTTCTATATACCACTAACATTGGAGTATCACACTATTTCCAGAGAGTTAATAAGATCATATCAAGATATAAGAGTTTCCAAGTACTCGTATAGAAAGATTAGGGTAGCACTTCAAACACACTCTAAATAATCTTCTTGGAGATCTTCATGTGGTATTTCTTCCTGTCTTGTGGTTTCTTCTCTTGCAGAATATCTTGGAGGAGTTTGAGGAAACATGATACATTGGTCTAGCCAAACTAACAAGATCTAGATAAAGAGTTAACTCATGCTTTTATTATCCTTCCATCTACTTCTTATTTTATTTCCCAAAAGATATGCTCTTCTATCATACATGATTGGTTTATTTATCTTCCAATTAACTTCCTCTAATAGAGGTTATATCTTGTTGTTATTCATTACTTGTACCCAGAGATACTTTAGTTGTTGAATATTGATATGGATAGAAGTGTGGAATGCTAATGAAATGATAACTTAAGATAGTAAGTTGATCATATGGTTCCTTGATGTATTGAGATTTCATATGCTCCCTTATATAAGATGAATGAGACATTGAGCATATGAAAGTTATTGAGCTTAATGTCTTTGATCATGGTTGTTAGTTGGTTACTCGGAGTGTCATGTTATTATTTTATATTATTCATTTGTATTCATGATACAGACATAGAGGTTTGGAAAGATCATATGTGATGATCAGGGTTTTAACAGTGGTTAAAGAAGATTTGATTATTTCCTTAGGTACTTCTTTTATGATTGAGGAGATATGTACATATTCGATAAATATGTTAATACAATTATTAAGTCATTTCCCACTTGTGGGGTTTAAGTTAATACTTGTTTGTATCACTTGTGTTCTATTGAAACTTTGTTATTTACTTGTGATGGTTCACTTAGTAGTTACTAAATAATTTAGAAAGATGTTGTGTGGATGGTTTATAACTTAAGAGTTATTGTTTGAGAGAACCTAACACCTCTGTTGATGAGATGGTTCAATGAGGTATTACTTATTTGTGGAAGTATGATCATCAGATATTTGATTTGGATACTCACCCCTCTTTGAGTTCTAGATACCTAGTGGATTATCCCAAGTCACATATAGACTTGTGGTTAAGGTTGTTGAGGGTTGGTGTTGGTCACAACCAATCATGGTTTGTGTTATCAGATGATTTAGTTTCTTAAGATACCTATTATAAAGATCACTCCAAATGTACTCATGACTAGATGAACTAGACCTATTTCATCATGTCAAGTGAAACATTGGTCACTTTGATTCGTTTAAACTTTCGCGCCAAAATTTCCCGTACTTTTAGATGCATGCTTTGCAAATGCACATATTAAATTTAGATCCTTATGACTTCCCAAACACTGGGATGTTACAGTCCTCCTCCGTTGTTCGCCATGGGAGGAGGATGAACATGCGGCGCTGCAACCCAGCTCCAAAATTGCGATAAGCCTAGCCTTGCACGGTTCCTTCGATAGAAACCCGTAGAGAAGCAGGTAAGATGGCCCGTATGGCCCAAAGATTTCGAGTTGTTGATTTTGTATGTCCAATATTCAATCCGTATCGGCCGACCCGTTTGGCATGATGGCTTATCAATGTTCAATTTTGATTTTTGAATCACGGATGATCCATAATTTTCGGGTGTCCTCTTCTCCGACGACGGCACACCATCGCAACCCTGACCACGAAGGTCGCGATTACGGCGGCGGAGCCTTTCTACCAGCACCCATTCAAATGGATCGAAAACCTCCAACAAAAATTTCGACGGGGACAATGTTGTCGAAGCCCCGACCTTCGTCGATGTTTCCAACGATAGAGCCTCCGTCGTTGGAGACGGCGATCTGGACGAACCTGCAGATTGAAACGGACAAACCTCCTTACCTAGGATCATTTCCATGGCTCTGGCCCCCATCTTCTTTCTACGTATTTTCTCCTCCCTAGCCGATACTTGGATATCCCGGCCCGGATCCTCCTCAGGAGTACGGCAGAGATACTCGAGAGGACATTCCAGCGAGGGACCACCGTCTTCATCTTCTTCGTCGGATCCGTCCGGTGCCAAACACCAGAATCGCCCGTGCGACCCTTCGCAATTGTAGGGCGGCATCGCCTCCTTTTGTTACTTCCCCCCTCTTCAGGGATGTGGACCCCGTCGCCTGATGGGGTTCTCCAATCAAATTTAATATAGCGTTTGGTTTGTTGCTAATCAACCAAAGCTCAGAGAATGAAAAATCCGAGGCTCGGGTCGAGGCTCTATGTGAACTCTCGAGGAACCATATTTAGCGGCCATTATGGCAATGACATATATTGATATAGGCTATCAGCCACAACTTGGTCATATACTTCGGCAGTCCCATCTCGAAGCTTCATTCTACATGCCGTGTAAGTATGTTTTTTTTCTAGGATGTACAGATGTCGTGTTATCGTGCAAAATTTCTCTCAAATCCAACTTAAACAGATATCGTGATTTACTATTTACATGATGGCATTTGGTGTAGGATCTGAATTTTGGACACATGTTACTCTAATTCCTGAGAAGGGGCAGTCTCTTACAGGTGGGATATCGTGTTGAAATAGAGCACAGGGCATGAATAGAGTTTTTTTTTGCTCCCCTTGCAACGTATGAACAGGTTTGCTAGTGATCAGTATTTTGCTATTTTAGGAACTTCTATGTAAAAGAGTAGGTTGTTGTTTCGCTTCTAGATCTTACGGGCCTCTTTTGCTCACGTGACTAAGAAATGACAGGATTAAAGAAAACATGGGTATATTGTCATGACATATGGAATCATATAGGAATATCAAGCACCAATTAGTAACTTCAGTTATTTCGTATAATTCTATATAGGTAGAGTGCATGCCATAGTTTTCATACATGCAAAAGAAAATTACCAAGAGGTATAATATCGGAAAATCCCTTTCGACTCCTGAGCTCACCTACCATTGTATGTTTTGTAATCTCAAAAAATATGAAACCGTTCTTAAATAACTGAAAAAATAGAGAGCAAACATGTTTTACATATATGCAAAGTTTTGTTGCAAAATGCCATTTGTGATGCACTCTTAAAAAGACTAAAAACAGTGCTCAGTTTTTTGATATATTGTTACCACAAATGAGCACTGGTTTATTTTTTTTATAAAGCAACACAAATATTATTTCATCACGAAACTTTGCAAATACGTGAAACATAGCATATGTTTGCCCTCTATGTTTTCCAACATTTCTTTAAAGTTTTTTTATTTTTTTAATTTAAAAAACATGCACGAGTAGTTGAGGTCGGGAGTCAAAACACTCCTCTCTATAATATATTTGTATGCGGCCTATGAAATTATAGTTATGAACATAATTCATAGGAATTTGGAGATTCAGATGTTTGAAACCAAAGGGGTTTCATGCAAAAATTTCTTGTGAATTTAAATCCTACAACATTTTTTAAATTCCCTACGATAAAAAAGGTCTTGAAAATATATTTGTTATCTTATAAAATCTAGGTATTTCCCAAATAAAATTATCTATTCGCTTTGTTGTCCTTGCAATAGATAGCCAAACAAGTCGTGCATACATTTCGACACCGATGGGCCGAGAAGAGGATATTTGTGCACGTGTCTCATGACCATTGAGAATTGGAATACATCAATTTTAATGTTTGAGGCGCGATGAGATGGTTTATGTGCTAGCCCACGAACCAGGCATGTATATTGCCAGGGACAGCATGAGCAGGCCTGAGGCAGCCCAACTTGGTTCCGTGCCAGGCTGGCCCACGTGTCTCAAACGAAATAAAATCATGGCCTATGCTATTACGTGCCCAGCATGAAGGCCTATTGAGGGCCATTTCGGCCTATTGAAGCTATTTTGGCATGTTCGAACCGGTTCGGCTTGTTTTTCTCAGAGCTTACTTTTTAATACTCAGGAATAATAAAGCAATCTTTTTACTCCTGGTCCGTCCCGCATCTCCAGTCGCGCCCCAAGTATGCGTCTGTATCGGCGTCCGGAGCCACCCTTTGGGGACTCGTCCGGACGGCGCCGCGTCTATGGGGCCGCCTCGTCCCCACTCGCAGCTCCAACCAAAACCTCTTCGGGCTGCGGACCCGCCCGGTCAGCGACGGTGAGGTTCGTCGCCTCGGGAGACGCGCGCATTGACGCCTCCGGTCAGAGTCGAGACGACTCACGGCGGCGGAGCAGTCCAATCGCCCACGCGACGAAGTAATGGCGATGTCGCCGCCTCGTCTTGTCTGCCCCGGCTACATAAACCCGACCCCGTCGCCATCCTTGTCGCCATTCTCCTCCTTGCCGCTCTTCCCTCCTCTCCTCGCCTTCTCTCGCCGCCATGGTTAACCGTCACCACCTCGCCGGCGCGGCCGCCAACGGTTTCGGCCGCCGAACCCTGCACCTCTGGGAGGTGCGGCTGCTCTACGAGGCCAACTTCCACTCGCCGCGGGGATGAGCGCGCCGAGGAACTGGCGGATCAGCGCAGGCGGCGTGCTTGTACCTCCGCCGCCGACCGAGCCCGAGCGCATCGCCGAGATCGAGGAGATCCGGGTTTCGGATGACGCCGGAGCAGCGGAGCCAGCCTCAGTGGCATACCGCCAATGAGGCCGCCTGGACGGCGTTCTTCGAAGACCGCTTCAAGGCGGAGCTCGGCGACGTCCTCGACCTTGGCACCGTTTCGGGGCGCAACAACGCCGCTCGCCGGCACATCTGGTGGAGCAAGCCCGGGCGCACTCTCGCCCGGGTCCTCGCCAACATTGAGCGGCAGATGAGGCGGGGGAGGAACCGCCGCACCACGGCCGTGCCCGCTCCCGTTCCTCTCGCCGTCGTGAAGGAGTAGCCAGAGGAAGAGCCGTCGTCGGACTCGGAGCCACACACTCGTCATCTGGGAAGGGCGGGCTCCTCCACAGGCGCCGGGCGACGTCATCCTGCTCTCCGACAGCGACGACGACGACGGTGCCTGCCTCCCCCGCCAATGTACCTCGGCGACCTAGGGCAGGGAAGCAGCAGCGCCACCCAGAAGGCGGAGTCGCTGAGCGACTCCGATGACGACGACGGCGGCGATTACACCAAGATGTACAAGGCTATAGGCATGTAGTAGTTTTTTTAATTTTAAATCCTATGTAAAAAATCGCCTATATTCAGCCATCTTCAATGTAATCTAGTTATTATTTGCTGAATTTTGTCAAGTTTCGCCTACTTGGGCGGCAACGCCAGTGGGCGAGAGCTGCGGCTCTACGAGGCAGAGGGAGCGGACGTGGCGGCTTGGGCCAGTTTTTGGCCGTTTTGTGTCGCTGGCAGGACAGGCCCGCGGCGCGAAACGACTCGTTCGGCGCCCCCACGGGAGCCCCTGGGTGGCGGGGTTGGGCTGGGTTCGCCGGACGGGAACAAGGGGGCGTCCGGACGGGAAGACCCATTAGGGGGCGCGAGTGGGCGCGCTTGGGGCCCGTCCGGACGGGAAGAGGCCTTGGGGGCGCGTTTGGGGGCCGCGACTAGAGATGCTCTTAGTGACGGTTGGTGTTAGCGTATCGTGCATAGGTGATTTTGGTGGCGATCTCGTCCTTGTCCCCGGATCTGATCTCGGAGCCGATCTGCACCAGTCTCCAGCCAGCCTAGTCTGTGTGCCTCGTCGGTCCCAAACGCCGAGTGCCTCTTTCCCCCACCAAAAGCCTCTCGCGTGTGCTAGGGCACGTGACCGTAATATACTGCATCCTAGTTTTCGCCGGCGACCACATCAAGGATGGAGGCTGTGGAGGGGTTGCTGGCAAGATGTGATTGACGGAGGAAGAGGGGGAGGACGTCATGTTCGTGTGAAAGGATTCCTCAAAGTGTGGCATGGTGGAACCGCATGTCACACCCCAGATTTGGGACACTTGTAACACATGAGGGAGACCATTTATGTGAGCCAACAAAAACTTTTTAATTCCCTTATGTAATCCAACATTATGTATTTAACCATGGTTATTTATGAAATGCAAGCAAATTTGATTCAAAAATCATTCACTTGTTTTCTGATGTTTTTTGGATATTCTGGATTGTTTTCATTTTGGTATCTTTGTTATTCTAAATCAAAATTCATGTGGAAATGTTCTAATCAACTTATAATTAATATTTGGATTTTTTAGAATCAATAAAAATAATTTGACAAAAGTTTAATCCAAGGTTTTCCTTAGGATTTTCTATTAAAAACATTTCTGAAAAATAAGTCAATTAGGTGTTTTTCACCCTTGTTATCTATATGCTAGGGATTCACATTTTGTGTTTTCTTGGCATGGATGTGATCTCTATTATATGGAATACAAATTGGTTAACTTTTTTTGAAAAATTGAATCACAGGAACAATCAATTGCTTGGTGTTTTTGTGTTAAGAAAATAAGGCAGAATAAGTGATTTTTGGAAAACAGAGAAAAACCCAAACTAGCCATTTTCCCACCTTGTTTTCATGGTGCAATTGAATTTCAAATTTGTTTATTTTTGCAGTTTATGAAAGTACTAAAGTTTCTTAACAGAACCATGCTTGGAAAAAAATTGGTTAAGGTTTGGTCCATGAAAACAATTGAAACTTTTGGTTAATCCACACTGCAAACGAACACTTGGAAAATTTCTGAAACTGAAACTGTAACTGAATTTTTTTCCGAAACAGTGATATTGCTCGATTTTCAAATGATCATAACTTTCTATTGGTTCAACCAATTGCTGCACGGTTTGGTGCTTCTAGAAGCCTAGTCAGCACCCTATCATTTCCATCCCTTAGCTCCCAAGTTGTTTGACCAGAGAGGGAGAGAGAGAGAGCAGGGAACAGAGAGGGGAATGGGAGGGGAGAGGGATGGGCACGCCTGACAACCTCATCCCTACCGCGTGCCACAGTGGCACTCGCGATATTTCTTCGCTTCTCCTCGCCCAAGTGGCCTTTGACCGGCCTTGTCACGCCCCTGGACGCACCCAAGAGCCGTAGGGCACGGCATGGGCATGCCAGAGCGCGCACGGGCGCGTCCCGCTGACGCCCGTGGCCACCCGGGCGTGCACCACTGCCGCCCCGCCCTATAAAGCCATGCCCAAGGCCCATGCCTTTGCGCACACCCTCACTCTCACTCACTCACTCGCCATAGCCACCACACTGAGCTCGAGCCGCCCTAGATAGCCAGAGAACGCCGGAGAACCACCGCGGCCACCACGGGTGCTCGAGGTGTAATACTCGCGCCCCAAGCCATCCCCACTCTCTCTGTCACTTGAGATCAAACCCCCACCCTCCGTAGAGCTACCCTAACCCTCCCCGTGGTTCCTCGTTTGCAGGAACGCCGGAGAGCTTGTCGAAGCCGCCGCGGGACGTCTGCATGGCGCCGTTGATTGGAGCTACCCCGAGCCCTGATCTTTGCGCCCCTGCACAGCCACAAGCCGATGCGACCTCATCGTCCACTCGCCATTGTTCTACGAGCCCCCTAGTTGAGCTATTTCAACCGAGTTCGCCGCCGGCCGCGCGCGTGCTCGTCGAAGAAGAAAAGAAAAGAGAGAGAGAGAGAGAGACGACGGCCGTGCGCCATAGATCTAAAGATCTACGGACGCGTTTGAATCGTGAACCGGTACGCGCCTTCGTGCGCGTCGCGGAAGCGAAGCGGGCCGCCGAGCGCAACTGGGCCGCGCACCCGTGTGTTGCTCAGCCCGCGGGCGTTTTTCTTTTTCTTTTTCTAAATAAGCTGAATCTGCTGTTTTACTTTAATCGTATATGAAAATGTTAAACTCAAAAATAAAATTAACCAAAATTACCTGAGGTGTATGAACGAATTCTTGAAGGGATGCAACGTGCAGAACTGGATTTGAACGTTTTGAGAACAAATGAAAAATGTTGAACTGAGCACTATCCGTTAAGGCAAAAGTGGAATAACTTTTGATTGGAATGGTTAAAATGTGCAAACTAAAATTACTGGAGTAGCCCTTGACTAGATCTACCAGTATAACTTGACCTCACCTCAAGGTGAGCTACCATTCATCTACTTTGGTAAAAGTCCAGTAGGCTGTTCTGTGATTTTTAGGATTTATTTTACAACACCTTTTTAGGTGAATCCAATTGGATCTGTTAGATATTGGATAGATCTATGTTATCCTAGCTTTGTGTGATTTTTAGAGCTCTAGAATTAATTTGGCAACAGATCTAAGAAATCGCACTTTTCTGTTAATAATAAAATGAGTAGTTTTGATTTGTAAATAATTGATTGCTAGTGTTATTCTGTTTTCTAGCATGCCTAAATGATGTGTTAAGTGTTATCATGTTTTTTTCTCACATATATTCCATGTTATAAAGTTTATGTATGTTTAGCATTTGTTTGAAACTAGTATGAGCATAGGAGCAATATCTAGTTTATTTCTATTTAATATTGTATATGGAAATGATTAGCTAGATTTTTTGCCCAAGTTATTATGAGTGTTTTCACATGGATCCGGTACCATTTTGGTGCTGGGTATTACTTGTTTTAATCTCTTTAAGGGTACATTTGTTTCTTTAGAAATGCATGTGTAGGTTTAAAATTTATTACTAGTAGTATTGTTTTCACCAGAATATCTTGTAGTAGTTTTACTTAGAATATTTTTGGTTTCCACAAGTTGGACCAGAGGATAAATACCTCTTAAATTACATGGAAAACTTAGTGGAACACCCAATGGTTCCATCTCATTTGGTTGAGAATTAATTTATTTCAAACATAGTAGTTGAAGTAATAATAGTAAATAATATTTTTTTTATGCATGCTTGTGTGGAATAGTTTTATGAACTTGTGTGTTATTTTTGTATATTCATTGCTTGTTGTATGTTATAGTTGAGTGGAACTGCTTGCTTAGTAAGGTTCTGATTGAGTGTATTACTTTTATTTTACGACGATAGAAACCGACGAAGAGATAGTTGGAGCAGGAGGTTATTACTACCACTCCTGTTGTGAGCACGAGAAAGACCCTCGTTTCCTCCAAGGCAAGCCATCCTTAAAGCTTGCTGTTATGTTACTTATCATTATCTATCATGCAATATCTACTTCTGAAGTTTTCAAAAACTTGATTACGAAAAACT
Organism: Alopecurus myosuroides; assembly: GCA_028641055.1. Lineage (NCBI taxonomy): Eukaryota > Viridiplantae > Streptophyta > Magnoliopsida > Poales > Poaceae > Alopecurus > Alopecurus myosuroides. The sequence goes on from CM054062.1 coordinate 168,236,743, forward strand.
ATTTTTATTGAGTGAATATTACTAATATTATTATATAGTGTATTATAACTTTGCCATTAGTCAACTTCGTGTTACCAAGCCTTTAGCCGCCATAAGATATATAAATACAGCCTAAGATAATAATCTTGAGTCACTAAGTGGACACTTTTAAAATGTGTTTTTGCAAACAAAATGGTTCTATGAGAAGTCCACGGTGGAAAGGCGGGACCTTGTTCACGGGGGGAACTAAGAAGTTGTTTTCAAATGTTTTACAAAAGGCACATAACCTTGTATTCGCTGTACAACCAAGAAGTACTGCCACTCTACCCCAACATGGGTACGGGGCCTATCTAGATACTTGAACTTGTTAGTGTGTGTTTCATTCCAAGATGCTATAGAGAGGATGATTCTCTGAACCGAAGTGTCGACAGGAGGGAGTAACGGGACATACAAAGTGAGGGATTAAGTTACCCCCCAGAAGTGACAGTTGGGCCTCCTGGCTAGGCAGGGTGGGACCTGATGCCGGGGATAACACCCCAACTGAAGGAATGAGCATATACTATCTTGTGTCAGAGTGGACATTTAGGATCATTCTTCTGATGCTTGCATATCGCTGTGTCAATCCATGGGTGGTTCATGGCAGATGATTGGATCTAGTGGAATGTGTGCACCTCTGCAGAGTAAAACTATTCAGAAAAGCCGAGCCCTCGGATATGGGTAGTTGAAAGGCCATGTAGCTAGTATTGTGTCAAGTTTTTCAAATGTTTTTTTGACAAGGGACTTATACCTGAGAGGTACTGAAGAAGGATCTGGATATGTTGTTCCAAGAAGTTTTGCAAAGAAAACTTTCTTTTATAAAACCTCTTGTACATGCGATATCTACAAGAGAAAGAAAAATTATATTATTTTCTTCTGAAGTATCTTCTTCAACGAAGATAAAGATAAAAGTGAATGCAACTATGATGTCATCTTAGATGTACACCATGGGTAGTGAGCCCTATTTATAGCCTTCCTATCCACCATATAAGCATGATGCATTTTGTAAGTGTATGAAGGATGACTTGCTGAGTACATTCAAAAGTACTCATATTGGTTTTGCCCCTGGCTATTTACTTGGCCATACTTTGAGGAGACGCCTTTGGAGGAAGAATACGAGGAAGGGTACTACTCTGACGACTACGCGAACTAGGCCCGGCTCCCGGTCAGCAGCCTGTCGGTGACGGCGTGACATGGGCTATCTACGTTTGTTTGTTTTCCGTTGTGTTTGTGAGATGTGAGACTTTGCCTGTCCTGCAAGACAGCTAATAAAGACTTGGTCATGTGACTATTGGCTTGTAATACTGTTGTTATTCGTGTAATGGATAATGTATCTGTGTACCACTTCGTATGTTGTTCACGGCTGAATTTCCTGGGATCGTGAATGTATGCATATGAGGGGTTCCGGACCTTCCAGTTTGGGGCCTCTACAAAGTTGGTATCAGAGCCATCCTGACCCTAGGAGCCCTTAGTTAGCATGGACGTCAACTAGTACTCTCTCTCTCTCTCTCTCTCTCTCTCTCTCTATATATATATATATATATATATATATATATATATATATATATATATATATATATATACTTAAATAACTAAGCTTTAAAAGATTCTTATACCTATCTTCCCTATTTTCTCAAACTCTACTTACATTAAGTTATATCATGTTCGACTCTAAAATTATGCACACTTGGGTCTAACTAAATCTCACATAAAATTTTGTGTAGATGGACGTCGTTTACACGGAGGCGTGCCAGTTAGGACTGGCCAGGGACTTCCCTTTTCGCTTTGAGCGGAGACTCATCGCGATGACAGAGCTTCTTGACCGTCCCTTTCCCGAGCTTCGGGGAGGGATGATCACCGGGACTCCCATAGAGGGGGAGTGGTTGGTGGAGTGTATGATACGCCCTCCACTTACTACTCCTACCACGGAGGCTTTCTTCTTCTCCACCGTCGAGCACTCGTGGCAGGAGGGAGCAGTACGCGTGATCTAGGAGGCTATAGCGCGTCTGGCTCAAGTACGGGACTACCAGTTCGTGGGGTCTAGCTACAAGTTCCTCGGGAGGAGGGACGAGACCGGCACACCCGTTGCCATGTCTCAGGACTTTGCGGGTCTCGGTGCACACCAGGACGACATGGAGGTTCTGCTTTACCGCACCCAGCGTCGTCTCGACGATTTGAGCATCCTGCAGCGCACCACTGATGCAGAATGCCGTCTTCTCTGTACCCATCTGGGGAAGACGATGCTCGATCCAGAGGCAGCTACTGTGCAATCCCGAGCCTTGGAGAGGCAGCTACGGACTACTCGCCGTGCCCGTACCCATCTCACCACCAAGGTGGGTTCCCTTCAGGAGGCGAACGCAATTCTGCGTGACCGCCTGAAGACCGCTAGGGAGGAGTTGGCCACTCGAGACTCCACTCTCGAGGAGTTAGAGGAGGATAACTCCGAGCTCCGCAGGGAGAACGAGGACCTCCTCGTTGACGACGACGTCCTGTCCGATGCAGAGGGCATGGACATGAGCGAGCAGAGTCTGCAGGAGGACGACGACTCCGTTGAGGAGGAGGACCCAGAGGAGATCCTCTTCGATGTCGAAAGTACCTAGGACTAGTCGTAGTGCCTCCTCGTTGTGGAGTAGTGCCAGTTAGATGTACACCAACCCTATAGGGCGAATCCCCCCGATGTAGCTCTAAGGAGCGTAGTTTTGGTAGATGTCTGTTGGAGTGTTGTGCTATGTAGGACTTGTTGCTATGAGTATAATGTTTGTCTGTATGATAACTATGTTTGGAAAATTGTCTCAGCCCTTAAAAATCGTTACCCTAATTAAATCACTTGTATTTTCCGTTTGGTTTTGAGACACTCTTTCGGATGTTCGATATTTTAAGCATTCTAAAACAATAAGTCTTGCTGCATAGTCTTACACATGTGTCACTAAACAGCATGTCGCTGCGTCGGGAACCACCACCACCACCCCCGCCGTCCATGGAGGCATTGCTAGCACTTATGATGGAAGACCGCCAGGCCACTAGAGCCGAGAGTGCTGCCACAGTTGCTGCCCTGCAGCAGTTGGCCGCTGCAAGCGCCAACAATAATGGCGATGACAACGGTAATGGCGGACACTCGAAGCTGAAGGTGTTTCAGCAGACAAATCCTCCGGTGTTCACAAAGATCGTGGAACCACTTGACGCTGACGACTGGCTTCGCACCATCGCCAACGATCTGAAAGTGGCAGGAGTTGATGAGAATGACAAGGTGCTCTTTGCCACCCATTTTCTTGCTGGACCAGCGAGGACTTGGTGGGAGACCACCTGTGACACCGTCGCTCCTGATTATGTGTTCACCTGGGAAGACTTCTCTGCCCGTTTTCGCAAGTATCACATCCCTCAGGGGGTGATGAACATCATGAAGGACAAGTTCCTGAAGCTGAGGCAGGGAGGAATGACTGTGTCAAAGTACTGGGAAGAGTTTACTCTGGTAGCCCGGTATGCACCAGATGAAGTTAACACAGAAGCCAAGAAGAAGGAGAGATTCTTGAATGGGATGCACGATGAGTTGCAGTGTACCCTTGTGGTCATTCCATTTGCGGATCTGGAGTTACTCGCGGATGCTGCAATGATGATGGAGCACAAGACACGGAATATCTTTGAAAACAGAAAAAAGGAAGATGCAGTTCCAAGGAGGACCAAGTGCACCCAGAAACCTCCTACCCCATATACCAGGCCACCACCACACATGGCGCCTACTTTTGCACCAAGAAACCACCATAACAGCCACAACCACAACAACAACCACCACCATGGCCACAACAACCACAACAACCACAACAACAACAACAACAACAACAACAACAACAACAACAACAACAACAACAACAACAACAACAACAACAACAACAACAACAACAACAACAACAACAACCGTGCATCCTATGCACCTAAGCCTGGAGGCAGTGGAAATGGGAATGGGAATGGACACAAGTGCAACCATGCTGCCAAGCCAAACCAGAACCCAAAACCCAGTGGAGGTTGCTTTGCCTGTGGCAAGGAAGGACACTTTGCCCGTGACTGCCCGACCAAGAATGCTGCTCCAGCTCCAAACAATGCTACCAAGATGACACATGCACCAGCACCCAGGAAGCATACTATGACCAAGGGATATCTGAATCATGTCACTTCTGAGGAGGTTCAAGACACGCCAGAGAAGGTGATGGGTACGTTTCCTGTCAACTCTGTACCGGCTGCAGTATTGTTTGATTCGGGTGCATCCCATTCCTTTGTTACTATGCCATTTGCTGTGAAGAGTGGTATGAAGTCTATACGATGCGTGATCCTATGTCAGTACAAAAACCTGGAAACAAAACCCAAGCCCACTTCATTTGCAATGAGGTACCCCTGGACATACAAGGGAAAACTTTTCATGCCAATATGATAGTACTGGGATCCCAAGGGATAGAATTAGTACTAGGCATGAATTGGATGACCAAGTACAAAGGTGTGATTGACTGACAGTGATGGGGAAAGGGTTGCCTTCGCCGCAACCAAGTCAAAGTCAGAGACTCACTGCCACACTGGTATAGCCACACCTGCACTTGAGGAAGTTCCGGTAGTATGTGAATACCCGGATGTGTTTCCTGAGGAGTTACCCGGTATGCCACCTGATCGGGATATCGAGTTTGTTATTGAGTTGATACCCAGTACTGGACCCATAGCACAGAAACCCTACCGGATGAACCCGAAGGAGATAGATGAGTTGAAGAAGCAGCTGATGACATGTTGAGAAAAGGTCTGATTCGCCCTAGTGCATCACCATGGGGATCACCTGTCATTTTTGTGGACAAGCGGGACGGTTCCTCACGTCTATGTGTGGATTACCGTAAGTTGAATGATGTCACCATCAAGAACAAATACCCGTTGCCCAAAATTGAAGACCTGTTTGACCAGCTAAATGGGGCTAGAATTTTCTCAAAGATCGATCTTCATACTGGTTATCATCAGTTGAAGGTTCGTGAGATCGATATTCCAAAGACCGCCTTCACCACACAGTACGGGTTGTATGAGTACACCGTGATGTCTTTTGGTCTGACCAATTCCCCCACCTACTTCATGAATCTTATGAATAAGGTTTTCATGGAATGCCTGGACAAGTTTGTCGTGGTTTTTATTGACGACATTCTTATTTACTCCAAGAGTGAGGAAGAACACGAAGAACATCTGAGAATTGTTCTCAGAACACTTCGACAACATCAACTGTATGCTAAGTTCAGTAAGTGCCAATTCTGGTTGAAAGAAGTTGGATTTCTTAGACACGTAGTATCCGTAGGTGGAATCTCTATTGACCCTGCTCTGGTTCAGTCTGTCCCTAATCGGGCTACCCCGACTAATCAGACTGAAGTCAAATATTTTCTGGGATTAGCCGGATATTATCGCAAGTTTGTTCAAGTATTTTCCAGTATAGCCAGACCACTCACTCAGTTGCTCAATAAGGATAGCAAGTTCGTTTGGACGGACAAATGTGCTGAGAGTTTTCAAGAATTGAAGAATCGACTGGTGACAACCCCGGTACTCATTATGCCGGATGTCTCCTAGAGTTTTGATGTGTATTGTGATGCTTCTAAGCTTGGTCTTGGAAGTGTTCTCATGCAAGAAGGAAAAGTCATCTCGTTTATGTCACATCAGTTGAGACCTCATGAGCTGAATTATCCTACGCATGACTTAGAGCTTGCTGCTGTTGTACATGCTCTCAAAGCATGACGACATTTCCTTATTGGGAAGAGGTGTGAAATCTATATGGATCATAAGAGTTTGAAGTATATCTTCACACAGCGTGAACTCAATATGAGGCAACGCCGTTGGATAGAGCTCATGAAAGACTATGATCTTAGTATCCACTATCACCCCGGGAAGGCGAATGTTGTTGCGGACGCTCTTAGCCGAGAGCCGGTCTCTCTGAATTCTATGATGTAGATCAGAAAACCGGAGTTGTGGAAAGAACTTGACCAGCTTGGTATCGAGGTGGTCAGCTATGGCATGTTGGACGCCATTAGGGGTATTAAAACTGCACCAAAGAGGAGGCACCGCAGGCCATTAGCAGTTTTAGCCATCAGATTGCGTTTTACATGGCTTCACGGCTGTCCGATGAGCCGTTTGCTCCCTCCCGAGCCAAATGTCCCGTAGACGGGTACTCTGGAAAACAAATGGAAGGCCTCTCGTTGGTTCTCGGGCTGACGGTCAGGATACAGCCGCATGTGCATAACCAATATCAGCGTTGCCCAAATTCCCGCACCCCCACACCCTCAATCTCCCCGCAGCCCATGCCCACCGCTCCTCGCCGCCTCCGCCCTCTCCATCGTTGATGGCGCCGCCGTTGCCGCCCACCACTTCATCTCCAATATGGTCCTGGTCAGGATACCCGGACCCTCCATCTCCCACGCCCGACCGCTAGGTATAGCCCTCGCAAGTCACCGGCGTCCCCTTTGGAATTAGGATGCATCGTATTCATTGAATCCCATGGTGGCGAGGGGAACTGCGAGTTTGAGGATACCAGAGAAGGCGCCCAAAGAATGGTCGCTGATGTTCAATGACATGTAGTTTAATCCCTTCATCCACGGTTCGTGGTGGCAATTTTTTTCCACGTAGCTACAGCTTGAAGGGCTTCAAAATCTCACCGAACAAGCATATTTGACAATAGATTTGCTTTTAAAAGTATGTATCCTCTTATTACTTCACATAGGAAATTCCTGTACTGGATTGAGTTATTTTCGGGGGGAGAAATTGCACTATATATCAAAACTACTAGCAAGACTGAGATTACCACACCAACTTCTTCACTCTATGTAGCAGGCACTTGAGGCGTGACAATTGAATTATTTTCGGGGGGAGAAATTGCACTATATATCAAAACTACTAGCAAGACTGAGATTTGAAACAGCAAGGTTGCATTCCCCGATCAGAGTACGTAATTATCTTTAGAGGTGTTTCAACAGTACTACATTCCGGACAGACTGCATGAGGATGACCAGCAACACCAGAAGAAGCAGCTAAGGTAATTCATTCCACAACTCCAATCTTTCCTTGGTAGGGGTTAGAATTTGAGGACATTTTCTGTTTGTTTGTAGCTGTTGGTTTCTGCATACGTTGTGTTTGGTGAATTCTCCATGTGCTTTCAAGATTTACATCACATTTTATTTTGCATGGCCTTTGATTTTGATTTTCTAATATGTGATTGACCCTTAGATGAGTTTCATATGTGTCAGCATTTGGTAGTCTTATAATATTCTCTGCATCTTCTAATTTAAATTAAATGGTATATTTATATTGAATCGACTGTATATTGTTGTAAAATTTTGCTCAAACATGCTTGTAAGTATAATTGCGGACAAAGTTGTTCTTGCTCTCGTTCCTAAGACTATAGATAACAACATCCCAGTAACACTGAAGTTACATGTTATAGTAATATTATGGTGAAAGATCACACGCTTGCCTTAGTTTCCTTGAATCCATTAACGCCCTTGTTTCAAGTAATTTATAAGTCATTTGGTTTCAACAGTGCAATGGAGGAGGATCAACCTGCAATAAATTTTGCTCATGTGGAAGCTCAAAGTGCTGAGAATGGTATAGGACCAGTAATGCTAATGAGTCGATACGATGCTAGGTTTATAGTAAGCCCACTGTATATACTTTGACACAATATGACATGCCATTAGCCAATTGTATCTTTGGATACATTTGGCTGGAAAAGTTCTCCTATTAATATGTTTTCTGATAACTTAAAAGAAATTTATTAAAGAAGAATATGTAAAGGAACTCCGGTGCTTTCATTGGAACTGGTGGATCATTTGCATTTTTTCTTGTGAATTTCCACTTATAATTGTTGTTAACAAGTGTTATCTGCCGCACCTAAGGAAATCCGAAAAGTCCTATTTCAGTTTTTGAATTTATATATGAACTTTAGAGGCATGCCTTCTGATACCTTAGCTAATGTGCGCGTAAAATTTCTGTGTTTACCGGAGTAAAACATGTCATTAGGTGACATATGTGAACTTACTCATTATCGGAAAAAGTGTGAACTTACTGAATTCTTGGGGTACCAAATTCTGTTTAGCAAGCATTTGGCATGTTGTTTGTGAACCCAACATGTTAACTCTAAACTAAGCATGCCTATGATCTTTAGAAAACTTTGGAATACTAATGTTAGTTTGTCGGTACCTTTGCTTTATTTCTACTTTTATTGATGCAGGTTTCATAGAACATTATGCCTCCCTAGCAAGCAAAGATGTGGTACTATTGTACAAACAGACATGAAGGGTAACAAGTGTCATCACACCCGTTCCAATCTTGCTTATATCTCATAATAATAATTGAATAATAATGGCCAGTATACTTATATTAATTAAATTACCCAAACTGCACTCTACACTGTTATCTTATTTTAAATATAACAAACTTCTAAGTTGAATGGACGGGCGCGGCAACGCGCACCTACATGATCTAGTGGAAGTTAAACCAACACTAGTTGATCAAATCAAGGAAGCTCAGAAGGACCAGAAGAGCATTGAGGGAATTAAAACCCGCATGGAGAAAGAAGTGGTTGCTGGTTTTACCATTGATTCTGATGGAGTCTTATGGTATGAAGGACGCATTTGTGTTCCGGTTGAATCTGAGTTGAAGCAAACAATCATGACTGAGGCTCATGACACTTTATACTCTATTCACCCTGGAGGAACTAAAATGTATCAAGATCTGAAGGAGAAGTTTTGGTGGCACGGAATGAAATGAGATATTACCTCATTTATAGCCAAGTGCCATATTTGTCAGCAAGTGAAGGCTGGACATCAGCGTCCCGCTGGTTTGTTACAGCCATTGCAAGTACCTGTTTGGAAATGGGACGAAGTTGGGATGGACTTCATTACTGGACTGTGACGGTCCAGTCGAGGAAATGATTCGATATGGGTAGTCGTTGACAGGCTCACCAAAGTTGCACACTTTATACCTGTCAAGACCACATATCGTGGAGACCAGCTTGCTGATCTCTATATTTCTCGGATAGTCAGTCTACATGGAGTTCCCAGCAGGATTGTGTCCAATCGAGGATCACAGTTCACCTCTCGATTCTGGAAGAAGTTACATGAAGCCTTGGGAACCAAGCTAGCCTTTAGCACAGCCTACCATCCGCAGACTGATGGGAAGACAGAGCGTGTGAACCAGATATTGGAAGACATGCTTCGTGCCTGTGTTTTGTCTTATGGAGTTAAGTGGGAAGACTGCCTGCCGTTTGCGGAGTTTTCCTACAATAACAGCTATCGGGCAAGCCTGCAGATGGCACCTTTCGAAGCGTTGTATGGACGGAAATGCCGTACCCCTCTGAACTGGACTGAAACATGAGACAGTCAAATCTTTGGAGTTGAGACTCTCAAAGCTGCAGAGGAGCAAGTGCATTTAATCTGTGACCGTCTTAAAGCCGCACAATCACGCTAGAAGAGCTATGCGGACACTAAGCGTCGCGATGTCTCTTTCACAATAGGAGGTTTCGTGTATCTTCGTGTTACGCCGCTCAAAGGGATGCAGCGTTTTCATGTCAAGGGAAAGCTTGCACCCTGGTATATTGGCCCTTTTAAGATCCTAGCCCGACGTGGAGAGGTATCTTATTAGCTGGAGCTACCTGAAGAGTTGTCAGCCTTTCACGATGTTTTTCACGTGTCATTGCTCCGGAAGTGTCTTCATGTACCTGAACAGAATATCACTTACCAAGACATTGACTTCAAGACCATTGACATCAATGATGATTTGACCTACCGTGATCGACCCCTGCGGGTACTTGAGGAGAATGTTCGTGCTACCAGGAGAAATTCTTTCAAGTTCCTTAAGATTCAGTGGACTAATCATTCAGAGGAAGAAGCAACATGGGAGCGTGAATATTATATCAGGAAGGAGTTCCCTGGTTTCCTTAAAGACTAAACCCGCGAATCTCGGGGCGAGATTCTTTTAAGGGGGGATATCTTTCACACCCCAGATTTGGGAAACTTGTAACACATGAGGGAGACCATTTTTGTGAGCCAACAAAAACTTTTTAATGCCCTTTTGCAATCCAACATTATGTATTGAACCATGGTTATCTATGAAATGCAAGCAAATTTGATTCAAAAACCATTCACTTGTTTTCTGATGTTTTCTGGATATTCTGGATTGTTTTCATTTTGGTATCTTTGTTATTCTAAATCAAAATTCATGTGGCAATGTTGTGACCAACTTATAATTAATATTTGTATTGTTTAGAATCAAGAAAACAATTTGAAAAAAGTTTAATCCAAGGTTTTCCTTAGGATTTTCTATTAAAAACCATTTCTGAAAAATAAGTCAATTAGGTGTTTTTCACCCTTGTTATCTATATGCTAGGGATTCACATTTTGTGTTTTCTTGGCATGGATGTGATCTCTATTATATGGACTACAAATTGGTTAACTTTGTTTGAAAAATTGAATCAAAGAAACAATCAATTGCTTGGTGTTTTTGTGTTAACAAAATAAGGCAGAATAAGTGGTTTTTGGAAAACAGAGAAAAACCCAAACTAGCCATTTTCCCACCTTGTTTTCATGGTGCATTTGAATTTCAAATTTGTTTCTTTTTGTTGTTTATGGAAGTACTAAAGTTGCTTAAGAGAACCATGCTTGGAAAACAAATTTTGGTTAAGGTTTGGTCCATGAAAACAATTGAAACTTTTGGCTAATCCACACTGCAAACCAACACTTAAAAAATTTCTGAAACTGAAACTGTAACGGAATTTTTTTCAGAAACAGTGAGATTGCTCGATTTTCAAATGATCATAACTTTCTATTGGTTCAACCAATTGCTGCACGGTTTGGTGCTTCTAGAAGCCTAGTCAGCACCCTATCCTTTCCATCCATTAGCTCCCAAGTTGTTTGACCAGAGAGGGAGAGAGAGAGAAGGGAACAGAGAGGGGAAAGGGAGGGGAGAGGGATGGGCACGCCTGACAGCCTCATCCTTGCCGCGTGCCACAGTGGAACTCGCGATATATCTTCGCTTCTCCTCGCCGAAGTGGCCTTTGACTGGCCTTGTCACACCCCCGGACGCACCCAAGAGCCGTAGGGCACAACATGGGCATGCCAGAGCGCGCACGGGCGCGTCCCCCTGACGCCCGTGGCCACCCGGGCGTGCACCACTGCCGCCCCGCCCTATAAAGCCATGCCCAAGGCCTCTGCCTTTGCGCACACCCTCACTCTCACTCACTCACTTGCCATAGCCACCGCATTGAGCTCGAGCCGCCCTAGATAGCCAGAGAACGCCGGAGAACCACCGCGCCCACCGCGGGTGCTCGAGGTTTAATACTCGCGCCCCAAGCCATCCCCACTCTCTCTGTCACTTGAGATCGAACCCCCACCCTCCATAGAGCTACCCTGACCCTCCCCGTGGTTCCTCGTTTGCAGGAACGCCGGAGAGCTTGTCGGAGCCGCCGCGGGACGTCTGCACGGCGTCGTTGATTGGAGCTACCCCGAGCCCTGATCTTTGCGCCCCTGCACATCCACGAGCATCTGCGACCTCGTCGACCACTCGCTATCGTTCTACGAGCCCCCTAAGTGAGCTATTTCAATCGAGTTCGCCGCCGGCTGCGCGTGCTCGTCAGAGAAGAAAATAAAAGAGAGAGAGAGAGAGGCGACGGCCGTGCGCCGTAGATCTAAAGATCTACGGACGCGTTTGAATCGCGAACCGGTACGCGCCTTCGCGCGTGTCGCATAAGCGAGGCGGGCCGCCGAGCGCAACTGGGCCGCGCACCGTGTGTTGCTCAGCCCGCGGGCGTTTTTCTTTTTCTTTTTCTAAATAAGCTGAATCTGCTGTTTTACTTTAATCGTATATGAAAATGTTAAGATCAAAAATAAAATGAACCAAAATTACCTGAGGTGTATGAACTAATTCTTGAACGGATGCAACTTGCAGAACTGGATTTGAACGTTTTGAGAACGAATGAAAAATGTTGAACTGAGCGATGTCTGTTAAGGCAAAAGTGCAATAACTTTTGATTGGAATGGTTAAAATGTGCAAACTGAAATTCCTGGAGTATCCCTTTACTAGATCTACTAGTATAACTTGACCTCACCTCAAGGCGAGCTACCATTTGGAAATGGAATCCACTTTGGTAAAAGTCCAATAGCTTGTTCTGTGATTTTTAGGATTGAATTTACAACACTGTTTGAGGTGAATCCAATTGGATCTGTTAGATATTGTATATATCTATGTTATCCTAGCTTTGTGTGATTTTTAGAGCTCTATAATTAATTTGGCAACAGATCTAAGAAATTGCACTTTTCTGTTAAGAATAAAATGAGTATTTTGATTTGTAAATAATTGCTTGCTAGTGTTATTCTGTTTTCTAGCATGCCTAAATGATGTGTTAAGTGTTATCATGTTGTTTTCTCACAGAGATGCCATGTTAGAAAGTTTATGCATGTTTAGGATTTGTTTGAAACTAGTATGAGCATAGGAGAATATCTAGTTTATTTCTAATTAATTTTGTATATGGAAATGATTAGCTAGATTTTTGCCCAAGTTATTATGAGTGTTTTCACATGGATCCGATACCATTTTGGTACTGGGTATTACTTGTTTTCATCTCTGTAAGGGTACATTTGTTTCTTTAGAAATGCATGTGCAGGTTTAATATTTATTACTAGTAGTATTGTTTTCACTAGAATATCTTGTAGTAGTTTTACTTAGAATATTTTTGGTTTCCACAAGTTGGACCAGAGGCTAAATACCTCTTAAATGACATGAAAAACTTAGTGGAACACCCACTGGTTCCATCTCATTTGGTTGAGAATTAATTTATTTCAACCATAGTAGTTGAAATAATAATAGTAAATATTATTATTTTTTATGCATGCTTGTGTGGAATTATTTTATGAACTTGTCTGTTATTTTTGTGTATTCATTGCTTGTTGTATGTTATAGTTGAGTGGAATTTCTTTCTTAGTCAGGTTATGATTGAGTGTGTTACTTTTATTTCACGACGATAGAAACCGATGAAGAGATAGTTGGAGCAGGAGGTTATTACTACCACTCCTGTTGTGAGCACGAGCAAGACCCTTGTTTCCTCCAAGGCAAGCCATCCTTAAATCTTGCTGTTATTTTACTTATCATTATCTATCATGCAATATCTACTTCTGAAGTTTTCAAAAACTTGATTACCAAAAACTATTTTTATTGAGTGAATATTACTAATATTATTATATAGTGTATTATCACTTTGCCATTAGTCAAATTGATGTTACCAAGCCTTTAGCCACCATAAGGTATATAAATACCGCCTAAGATAATAATATTGAGTCACTAAGTGGAAACTTTTAAAATGTGCTTTTGCAAACAAAATGGTTTTATGAGAAGTCCACGGTGGAAAGGCGGGACCTTGTTCACCGGGGGAACTAAGAAGTTGTTTTCAAATGTTTTACAAAAGGCACATAACCTAGTCTTCGCGGGACAAACAAGAAGTACTGCCACTCTACCCCAACATGGGTATGGTGCCTATCTAGATACTTGAACTTGTTAGTGTGTGTTTCATTCCAAGATGCTATAGAGAGGATGATTCTCTGAACCGGAGTGTCGCCAGGAGGGAGTAACGGGACGTACAAAGTGAGGGATTAAGTTACCCCCCGGAAGCGACAGTTGGGCCTCCTAGCTAGGCAGGGTGGGACCTGATGCCGGGGAGAACACCCCAACTGAAGGAATGAGCATATACTAGCTTGTGTCAGAGTGGACATTTAGGATCATTCTTCTGATGCTTGCATATCGCTGTGTCGATCCATGGGTGGTTCATGGCAGATGATTGGATCTAGTGGAACGTGTGCACCTCTGCAGAGTAAAACTATTAAGAATAGCCGAGCCCTCGGATATGGGCAGTTGAAAGGCAATGTAGCTAGTATTGTGTCAAGTTTTCAAATGTGTTTTTGACAAGGGACTTGTACCTGAGAGGTACTGATGAAGGATCTGGACATGTTGTTCCAAGAAGTTATGCAAAGAAAACTTTCTTTTATAAAACCTCTTGTACATGCGATATCTACAAGAGAAAGAAAAATTATATTATTTTCTTCTGAAGTATCTTCTTCAACGAAGATACAGATAAAAGTGAATGCAACTATGATGTCATCTTAGATGTACACTATGGGTAGTGATCCCTATTTATAGCCTTCCTATCCACCATATAAGCATGATGCATTTTGTAAGTGTATGAAGGATGACTTGCTGAGTACATTCAAAAGTACTCATATTGGTTTCGCCCCTAGCTATTTACTTGGCCAGACTTTGAGGAGACGCCTTTGGAGTAAGAATACGAGGAAGGGTACTACTCTGACGACTACGCGAACTAGGCCCGACTCCCGGTCAGCAGCCTGTCGATGACGGTGTGACATGGGCTATCTACGTTTGTTTGTTTTCCGCTGTGTTTGTGAGATGTGAGAATTTGCCTGTCCTGCGAGACAGCTAATAAAGACTTGGTCATGTGACCATTGGCTTGTAAGACTGTTGTTATTCGTGTAATGGATAATGTATCGGTGTACCACTTCGTATGTTGTTCACGACTGAATTTCCTGGGATCGTGACTGTATGCATATGAGGGGTTCCGGACCTTCTGGTTTGGGGCCTCTACACCGCAGGCGCTGGCAAAACTGATGTCCCAGAAACCGACCATGGCATAAGCATTGGAGAAATCCGTGGGCAGGGTCTGGTGCCCGATGAAAGGGGTGGATTGTAAATATCTGCGGGGGAATATGTTCATCTTCACCTTCAAGCAGCCAGCACGGAAAAGATGGGCGATGGAGGGGGACCGTGGATGTTTGGAGATGATGCCTTGATTTTGGAGGACTATGATCCAAAGAAGACGCTGAATTAATATGCGTTTTACTCGTACCCAGTGTGGATTCACATCCAAAACCTGCCTGTAGGTATGCTGATCAAGGAGGTGGGGGAGGATTTGGTCGTGAGAATTGGAAAGTTCATGGAGATGGAAGCGGGTGGAGATGGAAGATCTCTTGGGAAAGTGCTGCGGGTAAAATTTTGAGTCAAGATTAACAAACCACTACGTCGTGGGCTTATGGTGAACATCGGAGCTCTAGGAGGTAATCGGTGGTGCCCTCTAGTATACGAGTTCCTGCCAAACTTCTGCTACACATGTGGTTGGATCGGACATGTTGATAGAAACTGTGAGATAAAACTCAAAAAGGGAGAGACCCAGCAGTACGGACCATGGATGTGCTATAAGATGCCGAAGCGGAAAACAAGAGAGGTGAGCTGATCAGGGGGAAGTGGGTACAAGGGCACGTACCGCCACCCTAACATCAGTGGAAGCTTGGAAAAATCAGGCAGTGACAATCGCTCATGGCGTAAGGAGGGTGGCAATGAGAAAAATCTAACCGAGAAAGGAAGTGGGGAAAAGAGGTGACGAGTCCCCTCAAACTCACCTAGGAGGACAAGAGTGTGAAACAACAAGACAAAGCATGCAAGAAGCTGATGTTCCCGTCATAGCAGAGGGTGGATAAAGAACCCTTTAGCGTGAAAGGAGCTATCCTGCCTCCTGCCACAACTGAGAAGGAAGAGCGTGTGCAGGCTAAGCCCATGCATGCCTCGGGATCTGTGTCCCCCGTGCATGTCGATCAGAGGGAGAAAAAGGTAATCCCGGACCAACAATGTACGAATGGTCTAAAAAAGTACAAGAAGATCAAGGGGGACATGAGAGGCGGTACGAGCGGAGAGGGTGGACACGGAGAGGTGGTTGTGTATACTAAGGAGAAGAAGAGGTTGTTGGACTTATCAGCAGAGGAGGAATAAGGGGTGGTTAAAAAGTCCAAGGGAAGTTATTTGACTGGAGAGGTACAAGGAACCAAAACACTGAGGCGGGGCTGCCAGGTCAGCCCGGCCAGGACCAATGAGGATATCAGCCTCAAACTGTCGGGGTTTGAGGAATGGCCCGACGGTAAATAGTATTCTGGATCTCCGGAAGAGCGAGGACCCCGACATTCTCTTCCTATCTGAAACAAAACTAGACAGGGAGAGGAAGGGAAAGTTTAGATACTTGTTGGATATGCCGAACATGCTAGTAAAGGACTGTAAAGGAAAGAGTGGGGGATTGGCTTTATTCTGGAGAAGAGACTTTGATGTTTCACTAAGGTGGATGGGGAGAATGCACATTGATGTCACGGTAAAAGAGTAGGATGGTTTTAAATGGCGGTTGACCGGAATCTACGGAGAACAAGGAATGGAGAATAGGGAGAACACATGGCGACTCCTCCATACTCTCCACTTACAGGAGAATCCCCCGTGGATTTGTGTTGGGGATTTTAACGAGGTTCTTTATAATCATGAGAAACAAGGTGGTCTCCCAAGACCGCAACGGTGCATGGATGCATTTCGAGACACGTTAAGCATCTGCAACCTCAATGACCTGGGTTTCGAAGAAGATCTTCACTTGGAGGAACAACAACTTTAGGGTTGAAGGTTACATCCGGGATAGACTCGACCGTGTTGTTGCCAATCCGGCATGGAGAAACAGGTTCCCAGGGTATAAGGTAATCAAAGGTAATCAAGGACATTCTGATCACCGCCATCTCAATGTGCTTGTTCGTGGTTCGGAGAGGACATATAGGTCAGAACGGGGCATGGAAAATAAACTCTTTGAGGCAAGGTGGTTGCTGGAGGAAGGAGTGGATGTCGTGGTGAAAAATGCATGGAACCTAGCACAGGAAAGAGGGGAGTCACGGGTTTCTGATCTGGTTGGGGATATTTCACGGGATCTCCATGATTGGAACAAGAATGTTTTGGAGAACCTGCAAAAGAGAATCAAGAAATTAAATGCTGAGCTAGAGGAATGTCGTAGAAGTGCACTTTCATAGAGTATGATCAATAAAGAGCAAGTGCTCCAATTCAAGTTGGATAAACTTGAGGAGCAAAACGAAATTTTCTAGAAACAAAGAGAACACGTGCAATGGTTGGAGAAGGGGGATAGGAACACCTCATACTTTCATTCCTTTGCCGCAGAGAGGAAAAAACGAAACACAATCAAGAAGATGACATGGGAAGATGGTGTGGAGGTGGAGGGAGAAGAGGATTTGAAAACCCTAATTTCTAACTATTTCTCCTCTTTGTTTACCCCCGTGGAAGGTACAAATATCGATGAGGTGATACACCACATTCCTCCAAGTGTCACGCCACAAATGAACGAGGCCCTTAGTGCGGAGTTCACAGTAGATGAAGTAAAAACGGCTCTGGATATTATCAATGATCTGAAGGCGCCGGGGAGTGATGGCATGCCGGCGGTGTTTTACAAGAAGTATTTGGACAAGGTGGGAGACATGGTTATTCATGAGGTTCTAGCTGTGTTGCGAGGCGACAGTATACCGGAGGGGTGGAATGAAACTGTTGTTGTACTCATCCCAAAGGTGCATAACCCAAACCTCCTAAAAGACTTACACCATATTAGTCTTTGCAACATGGTCTACAAGCTTTGCCTAAAGTCCTGGCCAACCGCTTGAAATGCATTCTGGGGGATATCAATTCTTCAAACTAGTGTGCCTTTGTTCCAGGGAGGCTGATCTCAGACAACACCATACTAGCTTATGAGATGTCTCACTTTCTTCCGAGGAAGAAATTAGGGAGAGCAGGATATATGGCTCTCAAATTGGATATGAGAAAGGCTTACCACCGTGTGGAGTGGACCTTTCTCCAAGGAGTTATTAGGAGAATGGGGTTTGATGAGAGATTCGTGCAGCTGATCATGGAATAGTTAAATACAGGTTCAGAGTTAATGGTAGCCTTACTGAGGAGGTAGTACTAGGAAGGGGTCTCCGTCAAAGAGATCCTATATCACCATATCTGTTCCTACTGTGTGCAGAAGGGTTTTCGGCTATGTTACACCAAGCAGAGAGGAACAGATAGATCAATGGTATCAAGCTGGCCCCTGGAGCACCGATGGTGTCCCACCTCTTGTACGTGGATGCTTTTGCTGTTGGAAGCGAGTGAGCAAACTGCAACCAAAGTAAATGAGATATTGAAATTATATGAAGCTTGCCCGGGACAAGTAATAAATAGAGAGAAGTGCTCCATCTTATTCAGCCAAAACACCAAGAGAGTGGTCAAGAATAGGGTCCTGGACATATTGGGCCTAACATCTGAATCCTTCGGTGGAAAGTATCTCGGGCTGCCAACCTATATTGGGCGAAATAAAACTGCTTGCTTTGAATATTTGAAGGAGAGGATTTGGAAGAAACTCCAGGGATGGAAAGAAAAGGGCTTATCAAAGGCTTCCAAAGAGATCCTACTCAAAGCCATGGCGCGGGCTATACCTACATACGCCATGGCGTGCTTTGATTTGCCAAAAAACATGTGTGACATCATAAGCAAACTGATATGTACCTTCTGGTGGTCGCAAAATGATAAGGAGAGGGCTATGCATTGGGTTTCCTGGGAAAAGATGATGCAACACAAGGAGGGACGTGGATTAGGGTTCCGGGACCTTCACTTGTTCAACCTTGCAATGCTAGCAAAGTAGGTGTGGCGGCTAATCCAAGCTCCGGAATCTCTATGTGCGCGAGTGTTGTGGGCATTATATTTCCTGGATGGAGACGTCTTGAACGCCACGGCAAGAGGGGTCTGCAGCTATGTATGGCGCAGTATTACCAAAGGTATTATAATGATCAAGAAAGGGTACGTTTGGAGGGTGGTGTCGGAGAGAGCTCGTCTGTCCTGGACATGATAGCTCTCAAAGGTTCGAACACTGGGGGCTAAACACACTTCCTTCGCTTCCAGAGGAGGCTTCGGGAGGGAAGATTGAGCACGAAAACAATGGAGACACAGAGAGTTTACCCAGGTTCAGGCCAGTGTGGTGTAAAACCTATTCCTGCTTGTCTCATGGATTGCACTCCGTTGATTACAGTACAAAGGCGAGCTTGTGCTCGGAATAGACTACTTGGGCTCTATGCTGGTTTGAGCTCTCTTTGTCTAAGGGCCGGTGGTGCCCTTCCTATACTGCGTTTGGGCCTCCTTCCCGCTCACTTAGCGGGAAAGGGTTACCACAAAGTGCCAAAGGGAGGAGTGTCCCGTGCTTTTGCGCCTCCTGCGCGGTCCTGGCCGCTGGGGGACAGCTCCACCGTCCATGGCATCACGGTGGGGGAGACCGGAGACGCCGCCTTTGTCTTGTAGCGTGGTCTTGGTCTTCTTGCATCAAAGGGGAAATCTTTGGTAACCTCTTTGGCCGCCGCAGCTGTCCCCCCGGCCTTTATACACCAGAATGGAAACTGGAGACAAAGCGGGCCTGCACACCTGCGCGGTTTCTATCATCGCACGGATATGCGGCCGTCAGCCGCACATGCCTTGTCCCCCTCCAGGCGGGTGAGTCCCTTCAGGAGGAGTGAACTAGCAGGGTCAAGCTCCTCCCGAAAGGAAGGTACGCCAAGCCTCACCGTCGGTGACTTCTAGGGAGCCCGAGAGAGAAATGCCAGACCTCTCCATGGGCCTGATCACTTGGCGGCCTTCAAGAGATGCTCGTTGGGCCGAGCAGCAGCAGACGGGCTGGTGTACCCCTGATGCGTGTGAACACACGTTTGTTG
This sequence comes from Alopecurus myosuroides, assembly GCA_028641055.1. Classification (NCBI taxonomy): domain Eukaryota; kingdom Viridiplantae; phylum Streptophyta; class Magnoliopsida; order Poales; family Poaceae; genus Alopecurus; species Alopecurus myosuroides. The sequence goes on from CM054062.1 coordinate 168,256,353, forward strand.
GGAGAACCCAAGAGGAAGGTATGAAGAGTGCAACAACAAGTTTCCCTCAGAAAGAAACCAAGGTTGAATCGACCAGTAGGTGGAAGGAGTAACTTCAGAAGTTTGATGCAGCGGAGATGGCAGGGTGCATTACCGGTTCAGCAACAACGTGGAACCTCCACAACACAATCAAATCGCTTTGCCCAAATGAAGCAGTGAGGTTGTCAATCTCACCGGTTTTGCTGAACACAACGAGGTTAAACATATGGTGTGGAAAACAGTAGGAAAACAGTAGGAATAGTATGAAAGAAGTATGAAACCAGTAGTGTTTTTATCCGTATGAGGAAAATGGACCGAGGTCCATAGTTCACTAGTGGTGTCTCTCCGTGAAAGATAAATAACATGTGTGGTGAATAAATTATAGCTAGGCAATTGACAGAAATGAAGGCTGCACCGTAGTGCATATGCAAGACATAAAGATTACTATGTGATTCATGCGGGCATTACAACAAAATACATAGATCGTCATCCAGCTGCATCTATGTCTAATAATCCACCCTCCGAATATCATCCGAACAAACGTTGGGTATTAAGTTGCAAGCAACAGATTATCGCCGTAAGCAAAGTGTGTAATGTAAACTAGGTAAACACCGTTGTTTTCTCCCTAATGGCAACATCAAATCCTCCATCCTTCACGTTTCTGTCACTCGAGCACAAATGCAAGGGAGGCATGAACCCACTATCGAGCATAAATACTCCCTCTTGGAGTTACTAGCATCTACTTTGCCAGAGCATCTACTAATAACGGAGAGCATGCAAGATCATAAATAACATATGCATGAAGATAACATGATAGATTGATAATTAGAAGACATAGAATTCAACATTCATCAGATCTCAGCAAACACAACATGTAGAGTTACATAAAGATGATCTTGATCATGTTAGGCAGCTCACAAGATCTAAACATGAGGTACAAAGTGGAGAGAACAACCATCTAGCTACTGCTATGAACCCGTAGTCCAGGGATGAACTACCCACGCATCACTCCGGAGGAGGGCATGGTGGTGTAGACCCCTCCAGTGATGAATTGCCCTCCCGGCAGGGTGCCGGGGAGAGCTCCAGAATCCTCCCGATCTCGGGATGACGATGACGGTAGCCTCGGGTGTTTTTCGGGACGAAGTGGAATATCTTTAGGGTTTACGTCTCGAGGGGTATAAATAGGCGAAAGACCAAAGGCGGTGGAGGCCGTGGTGGGCCACACCAACCCATGGCGCGGCCAGGGGCGCGCCTCCTTATGGTGTGGTCCTTCGGAACTCCGTGGAACCTTCGAGAATTCTAAGACTTCCAGGCTTCGAATTTTCCAATTCCAAGAATATTTCCAGAACAACTTTTCTGAAACTAAAAACAACAGAAAATAGGGATCTGGCTCTGTGGCATCTTGTCAATAGGTTAGTCCGGAAAATCGATAAAAATGACATAAAGTGTATAGCAAACATGTGGGAAACAATAAGAAAACAACATGGAACATCAGAAATTAAGGATATATTTATGACGTATCAACCCCAGTATCCAAAGGCCCGATAGTAGCCCCCGGGCCCGCGAGGAACACGTGTTCGCAGGATGCGAGAAGACGCGGGGCCACTGCTGCCTGCCCGACGTGCGGCGTGTAGCGTGACGGTTCGCGCACCACCTCCCACGACTAATTGGACGTAGGGACAACGGCTCTCTGCGCTCCAGCCCGACAGTTTGTGGAGGCTTAGGGAACCGCGCCGCGACCTCCTTCTTGGCTTCCGCGCGCCTCCTCTTCTTCCCCTTTTCTTCTCAGACCGAAGCGGTTCCCCTTTGCTTTCCCTACAACTCGCCGCTGCTCTTCACCAGAGCACAATGACTCCCGTGGTCGCGCCTTCCATCATCGATGATGGCAAGATGAAGATGGCCCGACGCATGGAGGCGCACTCTTCCAATGAGCACGGCGCCATCGTGCTTCTCGCGGGTACAGCCGACCTTGACGACCTCTCCCCGACGATGTACCCGATCTTCTTCCGGTCGGTGATCGCGGGGGTGATTCCTCCCTTATCTTCCTTCTTCTATGCCATCCTTGATCACTACCGCATCCACCTCATCTATCTTTCCCCCGGTTCCACCATGATAATTTCTGCCTTTGCTTTTTACTGTGAGTCCTTCCTGGGCGTGAAACCCTCTGTAGCTCTCTTCCGCTGATTCTTCAATCTGCAAGAGGATCAGGCAGAGTCGGGCATCGAGGACCTCTCCTTCCGCCTGGGGACTAGCCTGGGTGCCGCATTCCCCCAGATGGAGATCCTCCCTGAGGGCCCTAGTTTCTGCTCGTCGTGGATGTATGTCGAGGCCCGGGTATTCCGCGACCTGCTGGAATTCCTGTCGTCCCCGCCCGTGCGCCACTCGGGGTGGCGGTCGGAGGAGCTCTCCGGCAGTAGTCTTCAACCTCTGATGGAACTCATACATGATCTTCACGGCTTCGGCCTCACCTTCGAGATGCTTGTTTCGGAGATGGTGCAGAGGCATCTCTCCCCCTTGCAGCATCATGGGAGGCCCTTGGGGTTGTATTCGGGCCCCAGCGACCCAATACGCCTGGACCATCGCTTCACCAACATGCACACTACCTCCATGGCACTCAGGGTGTTTCTTCACTTTGACTTGCTGACGGGACTCCCCCCGGCTTGGTTCCTCTTAGTGACGTTCCGGCGTTGGATAGGGAGGCGATCTTGCAGATGGTGCCGTCCTTCGACCGGTGGGGCCCTCTCGCCGAAGGGGCGGAGTCACCCGAAGATAACTCGTATTCCCTAGATTCTGTCGAGGAGGGTGCCGAAAGCTCTCCCTCTCCTCATGTCGTCGTGGCTGATGTATCCCCCTCACGGAGGCAACGCCGGTTGGTGCTATCTTCCGATGGGGAGGACGATGGCGAGAGTGCCTCGCGGCAGCCGTGCCCGAGCGATGGTGAGAACGCCAGGAAGAGGCCACGAATAGATGATGGACCGTCGTCCTCCAGAGTTGCGGCTGAGAATCCCTCAGTTGTGCAACCTCCGTCACGCTGGTGCCGTCTTAGAGTGTGACGCTTCAGCGGAGGCTAAGAGATGCTTCCGCCAGTTCTTTCTTCTGCTTTTCTGGTTCATGTTGTGATAAGTTGTCGTTGTTCGTGGCAGGGAGCAAGTCGACAACACCCTCGGAGAGCCGCTTCCTGGCACCGCTGCGGCGCCTCGGGAGAACCCAACCCCGACGGAGGTGGCTGTGGTCGAGGTTATTGTCGAGGATGTGCGTCCGGCCGAGGTCCTCCCGGAGGTGCTTGCGGATGAAACCTTCGTGCTCCCAACAGCCCCCTGCGTCGAGGGGGGCGTCGTCATCTTGCTGGGTCCGGGCGAATCCAATGTTGGTGTAGAGGTTGTGCCGGACATAGAAGCGGCGCCTTCTGCGGTCGATGTAGAGGCAGCGCCGGAGGAAGGCACGGCGTCCACCGAACATCGGTGTTTGGAGCCGACCAACGCGCCCACCGTCTTTGGCCCTAACCTCTGCTCCCTTGTGGAGGATCTGTCCAGACAAATCCACGAAGTCATTTCCACCCAGGCCTCCTCTCAGGTAGCTACCCTGTCCGCCGAGCTGGAGCGTCTTGAGGCCCTAGGTGGCCAGCTGCTGGAGGCAGTCGTTGCCGGCCTGGCGCAGGAAGAGACAGCAGCCGCGGCGAGGCTCGCGATCCTGGCAAAGGCTGAGCGTGAGCGCGAGGAAGCCTCCGCAAAGCTGAAGGAGGCCCAGCTTGCCCTGGCGGCCGCACGAGATGGCCAGGAGGAGCTCCGCCTGGACAAAACTAGCATTCCCTGGAACTGGAGGAGTGGCTTCGTCTTCGCCAAGAGAAAGAGGAGGGACTTGCTTCCAAGGAGGTCGCGGTCAACGAAGCTGAGGGTGACCTCGTCAAGCGGGAAGAGCGGTTGTCCTGTGGTGAGATTGAGCTCAGCCTCGAACGCGAGCGCCTCGACACCCTCGAAGCGGAGGTGCGGCAGATAGAGGCCTGCACCCAGAAGAAGGTCGACGGCAGCAACGCCTGTCTCACCCGGGAAAGGGCTGACTGCGACCGGGGCATCGGGAAGGAGGTCAAGGTGGTCCGTGCCGCCATCTGCGATGAACTCCTGAAGGAGTTTGGTCGGAAGAACAAGGACCTAGAAGCCAAGTATACCAAGCGGAAGAAAGAGTTGGAGACACAGGCGAGGGAGCTGGAGGTGGATTTGGAGAGGGTCTGCCGGAGGCGCGACGAGGAGAGGCAGGCCAAGGTCTTGGTGGCCAAGGAGGTTGCGAAGCACCAGGTGGACCTTCTCGCCCTCCAGGAGCAGATCGCTCTACTCGTGGCTGCTGGAGAGGAGGGTCGTGCCTCCGCTCTGCAGGCGCTGGAGCTGTAGAACCAATTTCAGGCGTTGTTCCGCTAGGTGGTGCACCGCGCCCGTATTGTCACCGATCTCCTGCACGTCGAGACACCAGCCCTGCCCCTCGAGTACATCGGTGCCGGCTGCGACAACCACTTTTCCCAGTTCGTCAAGACGCTCGAGGAGGAGGTTCGGGATCTGGACTGAATCTTGAACGAGGAGAGTCGCCAGCTCTTTGTGGTCGCGTTCACTCACGCCTTCTCCCGTCTTCAGCTTGCCGATACCCTCTTCGACTTTGATACTATTTCCACGCCTATCCCGCGCCATCTTCAGGAGTTCGTCCGAGGCCAGGTGCGCGAGGTAGTGAACGCCTTCACCGAACAGTTCGGTCCGCCTTCATCGACCCCCCTGATGCCGACGAAGCGGGAGGATCTGATGATTGTGCTGAGGATGCTGCGTGATCATGTTCTTCCTTCCCTGATGCATGTAAATAGGGAGTAGGTGAAGATTTTGTTGGATGGCAACTTTGTTTTGTTGGGTTCTATTTTACTGATACTCCCTTATTATGATACTTAGCTCTTTTGTGACGGTGTCCTTCGAGGCTCTTTGTTTTTGTCCTTCGCAGTGATCCTCCAGCTGCTCCTTGTGGAGGATCCTCTTGAGCTTTGTGTGGGGGTTTGCGTGTTGCTAGCTTGTCCCTTAGAGTGAGGTTGACACTGTTACCTACAGTTTGTGCCTCTTGGTTATTCCTTCGTGAGCATCTCCCTAAGAGAAACACCGAGGGACTTGGCGAAATGTTTGTCTGCGGTAGCGACCCGCTCACATAAACTGTTCTAGCCCCCGCTCGCGGGATGCTTTCGAGAGGAAAAATTCGTTCGCACGCCTCTCTGGAGAGAGGAAGGATGCATGCTTGGATGAATGCACATGATGTTTGGCTGGATGCAAGATGCAGGCATGCCAGAATGCTAGGAGAGATTGCTTTGTGAAATCAACAACATTTTACTGCTAGGGTGAGGCATTTTTCTTTTACAAAACACTTGGGGATGTCATGACCTTGTGGTCCCCCAACAGGCACTTGACATCACCGTGCGGACACGGGACTCCCATCATCATGGGGATGATACTCGCACGAGTTCAGGTGCATAGCTCGAGGATGTAGTGGCCTTGTGGCCCCCTTGAGTAACAAAAAATTGCCCCGCCGGAGCGAGGCTCCCATTTGTGTGGGTAGAAGCTCCCGCGGCCTTGTGGTCCGCCTGGCGAGAGCTCCATGAGACCCTCACGGAGAGAGGTCCTGGCGTCACGGGGTCCCCTCGAGGGTGCGTCTCCATGGCCTTGTGGGGGCCATGGAACGAGAATGTGGTAAGAGCTCCTCCCTAGGAGAGAGGCGCACTTGCATGGAGAGTAGTGGCAGCCCCCGAGCCTCCAACGCGTTGGGGGTCTTCTGTGTAGTAGCCTCCAAGCCTCCAGCGCTCTAGGGGGTCTTCTGGGTGGCTGCTACTTCATGTGAAGCGAGCTGCCTCTTCTTGGGAGCCTCATCGAGGTGTCCCACATCGTCTTCATCAGCCGGGTGGGAGATGGCCACCTCCTTGTAGGCTCGCTCGACTGAGCGTGTTGCCTCCTCCACCGCTCTGTGGATGGTGATGGTGCCAGCAGGACCGGGTAGCTTGGTGAGGTTGTACGCATGGTGTGTCATGACCATGAACTTCGCGAGAGCTGGGTACCCGAGGATGGCATTGTAGGGGAGGGAAATGTGCGCGACGTCGAAGTCGAGAGTCTCGGTGCGGTAGTTCTAGCGAGTGGCAAGCATGACGGCGAGGCGCACTTGTCCCAGTGGGACAGTGGTGGCACCGGTGACGCCGGTGAACGGCCTCGTGGGGGCCAGGTGCTCGTAGGGCACCTGGATCCGCTCAAATGTAGGCACCGAGATGACGTTGAGGCCTACACCCCCGTTGAATAGTGTCTTGTTGATGACGATGTTGTTGATGGTAGGGTTGCATACCAGGGACAGGATCCCCACGGTCTTTGTGGACTTGGGGTTGTCGTTGGTGTCGAAGGAGACTGTAACACCTGGGGTGTTCCCCCTTAGTAGGAAGTTGTTTGTTTTCTTTTTACTTTGCATCACATGCATCATATGCATTGCACCATGTTTTCACCACAACTGAAAAATTCAAAAAAAACAATTAAAACTTTCACACATGTCTAAAATTCCAATTGAAAGTTGCAAAGTAAACCACTCAATTGTTTTTCAAAAGTTGAAGTTGAATTTATTTTAAATTGCCTGCTAAAAAAATTAAAAATTTCCCTTTTGTTAAAACCCTAATGGCAAATTAAATTTGAAATCAATTCCTTCTTAATGGGCATGATCAAATTGTGTTTTAAACATTAAATTCTTGCAAGCAATTAAATTCAACAATATTTTCATAATTGCTTGAGCTTATTAAATAAAACTTGTTTATTCCCAAAAATTCCAAATCAAACTAATATTTGAAAATCCAACTAACCATTTAAAATCAAACTAATATTTCAAATTTTGAAATCAATAATAACCTTGCTTTTACTCACTGTTTTGCAATTAATAAAATTTAATTATAAAATAAAAACCCCCCAAACCCTATTTCTATCTCTCTCTCTCTCTTTCATCCTTTACAAAAAAAAAGAGAAAAGGAAAAAAATCAAAAGAAAAGGAGGCAGGCCAGCCCCAGCCCTTTTCCCTCTTCCCCAGCCCACCTAGTGGCCCAGCACCCCCTCTGCTTCTACTTTTGGCCCGATACCCCTTCGCTGCGAGGAGAGCTTCGTCTCCGCTGTCGTCAGCGTGGTACGACTGCATCGCCACCGCTTGATCATCGCCTCCCCCTCTCCGATTGCTGCCGTACCAAGCTCCAAGCCCCATATAACCACCTCCCCTCTGCGTGCCCTAGCCCTACTCCTTCTCCCATCGCCGCCAGCTTCCCCTCTCTCTTCCACCTCCCCTATGTTTTCTTTTTTGCTCTGAACCTTCCCCCTCGATCAGCAGCAGAACCGTGGGAGGGCACTCATGGAAACCGCCGCCCCGACCACCTCCGGAGCAATCTGTGCCCGGGAATGGCACCAGGGGGTGCCCTCTGCGCCTCCATGCCCTCGGCCAGGACCGGGACGCGTCGCAGCCCCGCCGCCGTCGACGACTTCCTCCCGGCGGGGAACCTGCTGCGCCACCGTCTCCCTCCGATTCCCCGAGGTGAGCACACGTCCGTCCCCCCTCTGGTTTTCCCCTGCTGCACGCCCCACACCTACACCCTCCTGGAGCCTGTCTATCATGCACCCCATCAGCGATCGCAGCAGCGCTGCCATCGACGATCCCCTGCTCTGTATGTCTGAATCTTGCTGCGTGAAATTCAGTTAAGTGGCCACCGAGAACCTCTTCTTCTGTCAGTTCCTGTTGTATCACCAAACGAAGCAGCAGCGCACTGGTGCCGTTCCTTGCACGCGCGTAGTAGGTCGCGGGGTCGAACCCTGGGGAGGCGAAATTCCCCACCTTTTTTCGTTCTTTTCCGCGCGCCCGCGGCTGGCCCCACTGGTCAGCGACCGTGGAGGCCAGCACCGCTGCCAACCGCGCCCACGTGGACGCCACAGATGCACGGTCCCGCACTGCAGAGGCCCATGCTAGGGTGCCCTGGGTGAAAAACGCCCCAGGGGCCCATCTGCAATTCCTTTTCCTTCTTTTTAGGTCCCTGTTATTACAGATTGATCCCTAGTCTTAAAATGATAATAACTTTTATTTCCTAAATTCAAATGATGCAAATAAAATATGTTTCTTGAACCAAATTTAATTCTCTACCTATTCAAAGCATTTGTTTTCTGTTTTGAATATTTCAAATGCATTCAAATTTCAAATTCAAACAAATCCTCTTAATTTTGGTTAATTCCATAAATAATTCATACTTAATCCAAATAACATAAATAAAATATGTTTTCCATGCTATTTTGAACCACCTTTTCAAATATAACTTTTGTTTAATGTTTTGGATAATTAAAATTCCTTGAATAATTTAAACCTTGTTTAAATCATTTAAAATTTGCTAAATTCATAACTTGCTCAAATTAAATTATTTTTGAACTTATAAAATATGTTTTCAAACTAGAAAAGTATAACCTTTTCAATGATGAATTTGAATTTATGTTTTGAACAAATAAAATTCAAATAATATTCACACTTGAATTAAATTCAATTAAAACTTGTTTAAACTTGTTTAATTCATAATTAAATCATTGTAATTCCTTTTTCAATAATTGAAACATGTAATCCACCTAAAATTTTGTGTTCTAATCAAATATGAAAGTTGTTATCTGTTTGGAAAAATTAAACTGGATGAAAACAACAAATGCTTGTGTGACACCTTTAAGAAACCAAAATTCCAAAACTTAATAAGTGAATTTCAAAATGGGTAAACCTTATTTCCAATTGGTTCTATTGTTGTTATTTTGTTGTTTTCCTCATCCATGCATCATACTAAACCACTTTCGCCTGTTGGTTAGTTGTAAAACAATTGTTTCAACCATAATTCATGGGCTTTTCATATGCAACTCAAATTGCATATGGGTCCATTTAAACATGTTTATCATGTCAACTAGTTTATTTCTATGCATCCATTAAATTGTCATGCATCCCTATCTTGATCATGCTGGATCTTTTACCGTAGTAGTAATTGTTGCATCCGGTGTTTGTTCGAGGTTCGTTGCTTCTTCCCGGATAGGACGTTCAGATGATGTGAGCAACGACAAGTTCTGTGGATGTACCTCTACTTGCTGGATCTCAGGCAAGTATACTCACTTGCTGCCAAATGGCTGCCTTTCATCACTTGTTACCGATTCTTTCCGTTGTTCTTATTCTAGCCTGTTGATACGATGCTTGTGTCTCGATCCTATTATATGTTTACCTTGCGGCCATGATATAGCCTTTTCCTTCCACTTCCTATTAACTGTTGTTTGTTTACCCTGTTGGCCCTCGTGTCGTAGTTGCATGCATAGTGTTGTTTGCGCTCGAGTCCTGTTGCCCGTCTTATCACCTGTTTAGTTTGATAGTGGGTTTCAATTCAATCAACAACCTGTTAATGTTTTGGGTAATAATAATTTGATGATAAGGCACCGGCAGGAGGCCCGGCGTGGTTTTGAAGCCTGCTAGTGTCGACCCTAATAGGAAAAGGGTCTTGTCTACTGATCCATGATGAGCGCACTACCCGCATGTGGGAAGCGTGTATGGGCGCCCCCCTCAATTTGATTCGATTCGCATCTCGTCCAAATCGCCTCATTTAGTTCGGGTTTTCCATTTGCCGCATGCATGTTCTTGCGAACCCTTGGTACCCGGGTGGAACTTTTGTAGTCGGCATTTAGGGAGACACGTTCTTAGAGTGCTATGAGGGTCCCCTTTTCTTCGTGGGGCTTGATTAGCCGTGCGCTCACTGCACGGGGTTCTTTGGGCTTGATGCGAAGAAGAGTTGAGTTGTGTTGAGTGCCTCGCTTGGTGGAAGTGCATTTCCTATCTGGCGGGGTATTCTTACGTGTACGGCCAAATTGGTGCACCCCTGCAGGGTAAATCTTCTCGAGAAGCCGTGTTTTCCGCGGTTATGGTTAACTTGGTGAAAGTACTGGCTAACAAGTACTCAGAACAACTTACACCTAACTAATGATACTTGACTAGTAATAGTCTTATTAACACAATAACTTGATCCATCCTTAATCCAACAGTGTGAGTTATCCTTGGGTTGCTTCCTTAGTAGGGGGTAACATTGGATGGGTTTGTTTGGTGAGTAGTTGTAGTTGGTTACGATACGCTATCTTATCCCCCTCTTTTAGCCGGATGTTGTAGTGAGTCTCTGTAGTTGGTTAGTGCAGCCCGCTGCCGCTTATTTGCAATAATCCCTTCCTTTCCGTTGATCCCTAAGTATTTGTATCTTGTGATGACTGGCTACGCCGGTATCTTGTGAGTATGGTTTATCCACTTGCCAGTACTTAACCGTACTGACCTACGAATCCTTTTTCGTGGATGCATATTCAACATTGCAGTCAACAGGTTTGAAGTCTGACGACGTTAGCTTGGGAATCCCTCCGGCTTGGCCTGGGCAGGGATTGGACGCTCTCGGTTATCTTCATGACTCTTAGTCCAATTTGTATCTTGTCCGTAGACGGACGCTATGTTGTATCTTCCGCTGTTATTTGGATCTTTGTATTGTATCAGTTGTATCCCTGACTCGTTGAGTCATCTTGTATATATCTTTTCTGTTGTTGTTGCGGAGTATTCGTGAACTGTTGTAATGTTATCACAAGTGGCAACCTGGAATCGGTTATTATGTGGATTTTGGCGGAAATGCTGAAATCTACATAGTGCCCGATCTCGGGGCGTCACAAATGGTATCAGAGCATGGTTTCCGATTCCCGATATTGTTTCGATACGAATGGTTATCGAAGCAACGGGTCCGCAAAGCCTGTAGGATAACCTCGCTAACGGTCCTTGTTTCTAGAGTGTCAAAAACTATTTCTGCTAAACTATTTTGGAAACATCTCAATAGGATTCTTGTTTTCTCCTTATCCCTATTCTATTTCCCCTCCCATCTTATTTGTTTTGGAGTCTTCCCCCCTTGTCTATCTTTCAAAGTTTTAGGATCCTACGTGGGTGGACGTTTTCTGAGCCTTTAACCTAATAGGTTCGAGCATCTGAAGATTCCTGGTGGGAGAACATCGTCGTCACTCCGAGCAAGAATCCCTTGTTAGTGGTGTCGAGGAGATAAACTGGAAGCACGAAGAATCGATAGTCGAACTTCTTTCCCCTCCCGGGTTAGCAGGTGGATTGCGAGGGCGCAATCCCTTGTTAGTGGTGTCGTCTGTAACACCTGGGGTGTTCCCCCTTAGTAGGAAGTTGTTTGTTTTCTTTTTGCTTTGCATCACATGCATCATATGCATTGCACCATGTTTTCACCACAACTGAAAAATTCAAAAAAAACAATTAAAACTTTCACACATGTCTAAAATTCCAATTGAAAGTTGCAAAGTAAACCACTCAATTGTTTTTCAAAAGTTGAAGTTGAATTTATTTTAAATTGCGTGCTAAAAAAATTAAAAATTTCCCTTTTGTTAAAACCCTAATGGCAAATTAAATTTCAAATCAATTCCTTCTTAATGGGCATGATCAAATTGTGGTTTAAACATTAAATTCTTGCAAGCAATTAAATTCAACAATATTTTCATAATTGCTTGAGCTTATTAAATAAAACTTGTTTATTCCCAAAAATTCCAAATCAAACTAATATTTGAAAATCCAACTAACCATTTAAAATCAAACTAATATTTCAAATTTTGAAATCAATACTAACCTTGCTTTTACTCACTGTTTTGCAATTAATAAAATTTAATTATAAAATAAAACCCCCCAAACCCTATTTCTATCTCTCTCTCTCTTTCATCCTTTACAAAAAAAAAAGAGAAAAGGAAAAAAAATCAAAAGAAAAGGAGGCAGGCCAGCCCCAGCCCTTTTCCCTCTTCCCCAGCCCACCTAGTGGCCCAGCACCCCCTCTGCTTCTACTTTTGGCCCGATACCCCTTCGCTGCGAGGAGAGCTTCGTCTCCGCTGTCGTCAGCGTGGTACGACTGCATCGTCACCGCTTGATCATCGCCTCCCCCTCTCCGATTGCTGCCGTACCAAGCTCCAAGCCCCATATAACCACCTCCCCTCTGCGTGCCCTAGCCCTACTCCTTCTCCCATCGCCGCCAGCTTCCCCTCTCTCTTCCACCTCCCCTCTGTTTTCTTTTCTGCTCTGAACCTTCCCCCTCGATCAGCAGCAGAACCGTGGGAGGGCAGTCATGGCACCGCCGTCCCGGCCACCTCCGGAGCAATCCGTGCCCGGGAATGGCACATGGGGGGTGCCCTCTGCGCCTCTGTGCCCTCGGCCAGGCCCGGGACGCGTCGCAGCCCCGCCGCCGTCGATGACTTCCTCCCGGCGGGGAACCTGCTGCGCCACCGTCTCCCTCCGATTCCCCGAGGTGAGCACACGCCCGTCCCCCCTCTGGTTTTCCCCTGCGGCACGCCCCACACCTACACCCTCCTGGAGCCAGTCTATCATGCACCCCATCAGCGATCGCAGCAGCGCTGCCATCGACGATCCCCTGCTCTGTATGTCTGAATCTTGCTGCGTGAAATTCAGTTAAGTGGCCACCGAGAACCTCTTCTTCTGTCAGTTCCTGTTGTATCACCAAACGAAGCAGCAGCGCACTGGTGCTGTTCCTTGCGCGCGCGCAGTAGGTCGCGGGGTCGAACCCTGGGGAGGCGAAATTCCCCACCTTTTTTCGTTCTTTTCCGCGCGCCCGCGGCTGGCCCCACTGGTCAGCGACCGTGGAGGCCAGCACCGCTGCCAACCGCGCCCACGTGGACGCCACAGATGCACGGTCCCGCACTGCAGAGGCCCAGGCTAGGGTGCCCTGGGTGAAAAACGCCCCAGGGGCCCATCTGCAATTACTTTTCCTTCTTTTTAGGTCCCTGTTATTACAGATTGATCCCTAGTCTTAAAATGATAATAAATTTTATTTCCTAAATTCAAATGATGCAAATAAAATATGTTTCTTGAACCAAATTTAATTCTCTACCTATTCAAAGCATTTGTTTTCTGTTTTGAATATTTCAAATGCATTCAAATTTCAAATTCAAACAAATCCTCTTAATTTTGGTTAATTCCATAAATAATTCATACTTAATCCAAATAACATAAATAAAATATGTTTTCCATGCTATTTTGAACCAACTTTTCAAATATAACTTTTGTTTAATGTTTTGGATAATTAAAATTGCTTGAATAATTTAAACCTTGTTTAAATCATTTAAAATTTGCTAAATTCATAACTTGCTCAAATTAAATTATTTTTGAACTTATAAAATATGTTTTCAAACTAGAAAAGTATAACCTTTTCAATGATGAATTTGAATTTATGTTTTGAACAAATAAAATTCAAATAATATTCACACTTGAATTAAATTCAATTAAAACTTGTTTAAACTTGTTTAATTCATAATTAAATCATTGTAATTCCTTTTTCAATAATTGAAACATGTAATCCACCTAAAATTTTGTGTTCTAATCAAATATGAAAATTGTTATCTGTTTGGAACAATTAAACTTGATGAAAACAACAAATGCTTGTGTGACACCTTTAAGAAACCAAAATTCCAAAACTTAATAAGTGAATTTCAAAATGGGTAAACCTTATTTCCAATTGGTTCTATTGTTGTTATTTTGTTGTTTTCCTCATCCATGCATCATACCAAAACCACTTTCACCTGTTGGTTAGTTGTAAAACAATTGTTTCAACCATAATTCATGGGCTTTTCATATGCAACTCAAATTGCATATGGGTCTATTTAAACATGTTTATCATGTCAACTAGTTTATTTCTATGCATCCATTAAATTGTCATGCATCCCTATCTTGATCATGCTGGATCTTTTGCCGTAGTAGTAATTGTTGCATCCGGTGTTTGTTCGAGGTTCGTTGCTTCTTCCCGGATAGGACGTTGAGATGATGTGAGCAATGACAAGTTCTGTGGATGTACCTCTACTTGCTGGATCTCAGGCAAGTATACTCACTTGCTGCCAAATGGCTGCCTTTCATCACTTGTTACCGATTCTTTCCGTTGTTCTTATTCTAGCCTGTTGATACGATGCTTGTGTCTCGATCCTATTATATGTTTGCCTTGCAGCCATGATATAGCCTTTTCCTTCCACTTCCTATTAACTGTTGTTTGTTTACCCTGTTGGCCCTCGTGTCGTAGTTGCATGCTTAGTGTTGTTTGCGCTCGAGTCCTGTTGTCCGTCTTATCACCTGTTTAGTTTGATAGTGGGTTTCAATTCAATCAACAACCTGTTAATGTTTTGGGTAATAATAATTTGATGATAAGGCACCGGCAGGAGGACCGGCGTGGTTTTGAAGCCTGCTAGTGTCGACCCTAATAGGAAAAGGGTCTTGTCTACTGATCCATGATGAGCGCACTACCCGCATGTGGGAAGCGTGTATGGGCGCCCCCTCAATTTGATTCGATTCGCATCTTGTCCAAATCGCCTCATTTAGTTCGTGTTTTCCATTTGCCGCATGCATGTTCTTGCGAACCCTTGGTACCCGGGTGGAACTTTTGTAGTCGGCATTTAGGGAGACACGTTCTTAGAGTGCTATGAGGGTCCCCTTTTCTTTGTGGGGCTTGATTAGCCGTGCGCTCACTGCACGGGGTTCTTTGGGCTTGATGCGAAGAAGAGTTGAGTTGTGTTGAGTGCCTCGCTTGGTGGAAGTGCATTTCCTATCTGGCGGGGTATTCTTACGTGTACGGCCAAATTGGTGCACCCCTGCAGGGTAAATCTTCTCGAGAAGCCGTGTTTTCCGCGGTTATGGTTAACTTGGTGAAAGTACTGGCTAACAAGTACTCAGAACAACTTACACCTAACTAATGATACTTGACTAGTAATAGTCTTATTAACACAATAACTTGATCCATCCTTAATCCAACAGTGTGAGTTATCCTTGGGTTGCTTCCTTAGTAGGGGGTAACATTGGATGGGTTTGTTTGGTGAGTAGTTGTAGTTGGTTACGATACGCTATCTTATCCCCCTCTTTTAGCCGGATGTTGTAGTGAGTCTCTGTAGTTGGTTAGTGCAGCCCGCTGCCGCTTATTTGCAATAATCCCTTCCTTTCCGTTGATCCCTAAGTATTTGTATCTTGTGATGACTGGCTACGCCGGTATCTTGTGAGTATGGTTTATCCACTTGCCAGTACTTAACCGTACTGACCCACGAATCCTTTTTCGTGGCTGCATATTCAACATTGCAGTCAATAGGTTTGAAGTCTGACGACGTTAGCTTGGGAATCCCTCCGGCTTGGCCTGGGCAGGGATGGACGCTCTCGGTTATCTTCAGGACTCTTAGTCCAATTTGTATCTTTTCCGTAGACGGACGCTATGTTGTATCTTCCGCTGTTATTTGGATCTTTGTATTGTATCAGTTGTATCCCTAACTCGTTGACTCATCTTGTATATATCTTTTCTGTTGTTGTTGCGGAGTATTCGTGAACTGTTGTAATGTTATCACAAGTGGCAACCTGGAATCGGTAATTATGTGGATTTTGGCGGAAATGCTGAAATCTACATAGTGCCCGATCTCGGGACGTCACAGAGACCTTGTGGTCTGATCACTTGAGTAACTTCGCCGTGGCTTTTCCTGAGTGGACAACGGCAATCTCGTGCAATATCTTCTTGAAGTGGCGGTTGGAGAGTGGAGCTTGTGCTCCGCCAAGAATGCAGGCCATGTAGCCCGTTGGTTTTTGGTAGCCCCCGCAGTGTTCGTCGCCCCGCCCCTGGTTGCACTCAGCATGTGGCTGCGTGGCAGCGTTCACCTGAGGCGCGGGTCGGTTGGGACGCTGCTGTTGCTGCGGGGGTGGCTGCTGCGTGGGCGGCTGGTAGCCACCATTGTTGTAGCCGCCGGTTGTAACATCCCTATTTTTTTTTTAGTTCAAAAATCACTAAAAAAATTGAAACTTTTTGTTTTCATGTTATGCATTTCACCAAAAACCAAATGATAAGCTAGAAACAAAAGGAAACAATACATATTTCAATGAAATTGAAATTACCAATCCAAATATACCTCTATTCCATAAACCCTAAAATGCTCTCAAAATGAATTTTCATTAGATAAAGAAAACCATTTTATCTTTAGCAAACTTTATTACATAAAATATTTTCAATTCAAATATTACTTTGAAAATAGTTTATGGCAACAAAAAAATCAAAGATTTATAACCCTTAATAAAGTTCTAAGCCTCAAAAATATTTGATGAGAATAAAATATTTCAATAATAGCTTTTAGTTGTTATTCCAAGTTTTAAACATAAAGGTGTGAAAATAAAATGCATTGCTTTGAAAATAACATAAAAGAGGACATTAAAAACAATATTATGACTTGTGGTTTTATTCTAAATTTTTAAGCCACTTTAATAATTATTAGTTTTTCTATTTTAAAAAAATGGCATTAAGTTGCTATTAATAAATCACTTGTATCTTTAAAATATAAAATAGGAAAATAAGTTGTAAGGACTTTCAAAAATAATATTTCACTTATAGAATGTCATTGGAATTTTATTTGACTAAGTTTTACATTTTAATTATTTTATATTTTGGAAATAACATTAAGTCACTATTAGGGATTTATTCAATTTTCAAAATTCAAAATTTAAAATGTGTTCAAAGTTGCATAAAAATGTTTCCAATGGAAACATATTAATTTTACAAGTATTTAGAAATTAATTTGAGGTAATTTGGGTTAATAAAACAGAAGTTATTAAAAACTGAAAAAAAGAAAAAAAAAGGAAAGAGAGGGATGACGTCATGATGACGTCATCGCCATCAACCTACCTCCAACCGTTTCTACCGAATAATGGAGGATTTAATCCTCTTGATTCCAGGCGTTACAAGCCATCAATCACAGAGCTGTTTGCTCCCCTTAAATCCCCTTCTCCTCGTCGTCATTTCCCATCTAAAATCACAAAGGACCGTCCACCCAAATTGCGTCGATAGCTCGCCGGAGTAATCAACATCCGCCGCCCCGTTTTGCCGATTCCGGCCATCTCAGTAAGTCCCCGCCGCCCTTTCTAGGCCCTTAGCCTCCCTAACTCTCTCGCGCACCTCCTGAGATTGTTCCTTGGTTCTTTCCCGCACAGGAACGGCTGCGCCGCCCATCCCGAAGTTTGCCGTCGTCCCGAGGATGTCCGTCTGCATCGCGCCATCTCCTAGAGGTTCGAGGGCCCGCACCGTCATCTCCATCCTCCTCTCCGTGTCGCGCTGAGCGTCACCGTGGTCTTCCCGAGCCCCGGGAGCCACCGGATCTCCGCTGCCGTCGAGGAAACTGCATCGCCGGCCGCCCCGTGGCCATTTCCGGCGACAACTCCGGCAAGGTACAACCCTAGCCCTTCTAGCCTGTCCGATCCAGTTCAATGGATGAGAATATACCATTTAAACGAAAAGGTACCGACCAATAGGAATCTGCCACCTGTCTATCCAGTAAGCCAGCGCATTATGATTTTATCTGTCGCCCAGCACAGCGCACAGACGGCCCTGGCCCAGCAGTTATCCATCGCACCACGCGGCAAATAGCCTATATGATCCCAGCTATCTCTGGATTTTTATTTACGAATAAAAATATAATGACATTTTGCAGAAAAGTCCCTGTTTATTAGAAACATCTTAACTTTTGATCCACTTAGCCAAATTTAGCAAACTTGAACTTTTTGAAATCCCCATAATGTGTAAAATCTTTAGCACTGTTCAAACTCAAAATTGACAAACTTAAATTGGTTCAAATTAAAATATGCTTGTTTGATGAAATTTGACATAATTCAAATTCTGTAAATCCAATTTAAGCAAACCAAATTTCTTTGGGTTCCTTAGAATGTGTACTAACAGTACCCACTGCCCAAAATTCTATTTGATTTATTTTTCAAGTGTTCTAGATTTTAGATGGCCATTTGGGTACTTAGACATAATTTAAATTCTATAAGTAATTAGAAAATGTTTTCTTAAGCAAAGTTGCTCCATTTGGTAACCTTGAACCAGAGACATCAGTACCCAAACCTTTGGACACCCTTGGACTATGACCATACGTTTTTTACTAAAAACCAAACTTAGTGATACATCCATGTTCACCATGTCTTAGAAATTATTTCCCTCTTTTATTCTTTGATGTTATGACTATTGGAGCCAAGACCATGTCCCTAGTATGTCAACCATATAAAAGACCAAGTAGTGAACCTCAAACACTAGTACCTTGTTTTCTATCTACTTCTCCACTCCCCCTTTCTTGCTTCAAGAATTCACCAAGACAGCAAAATGGAGATCAAGACTCAAGCACAAGAAGAAAACTCCATCTTCAACTTGGTGGCAACATGAAGAGCTACAAAGAAGATCATTGAATAATTTGAAGTAAGGGAATTGGACTTCACAACAACTAGAAGCAACTCAATGAAGTACACGTGTGAATAAATCCAGAAGAAAACATCTCCCTCTCTCTTTCTATCTTTCTTATTTCCTTTCTTTCCAATTGGACTTAGTGGTATTTTGTGCCCATCCCACACCCAAACCAATTAGTAAAGTGAAATCCATGAAGAATCTATCAAGACCAAGAGAATAATCCATCCAAGGAACAAGAGTACAATAGAAGCATGAAGATGATCGTCAAGAAGACAAGCATGTGAAGACTTGGAGCCATCCACACAAGTTGAAGAATAACAAGTTGTTTTTGTCCAACCATTGACCCACATGGAAAATCCCAAGACTAACCTAGACCTACCTTAACCCAATATGGAAATACTAAACTTAGATCACTCTAATGTTTTCATGAAAACAACTAAGTGTTACACTTTGTTATGTGTTACTTTAGTTGAAATAGTAGATCACCCTTAGTGAACTCTTGGAACTTCCTCGACAAGTATGTTTATAGTAAAGTTAGATCACATCAAACTCAACCTAGTTAATCCCAAGTAAACCCTTGGAATTTCCTTAACAAGTATTGAACTCAAACCTTGACCTTGTCCTAAACAACTTGGTTAAACCCGTTTTGATATGTTAGTTGCTCTGTATGTTTTCTACACTTGTATGTTTTCTGGCTAGGATGCTTGTTTATTTTCTTACTGTGTTGTCAATGAATAGATTGTACGGAGAGCAACGATCTTTTGTGAAGAGAGTGTGATATCTTCACCAACTTCAATTAGGCAAGTAACACACCATTCAACTACCCATTATTTTCTATATGCACTAGTTGGTTTTGAGTAGTATGCATATAGGAAATTTTACTAAGTTATATTATGTTATGCTATATCCTAGTAGTGTGTAGCCATCCTTATACGTTGTTACTTTTGAAGACTTGGTACTTAGTGGATGCTTAGCCTTGCTACAAAAACTGTTTTACTTGATGTTGTGGAAAATTCTAAGTAACAACTTCAATGAACCACCTGGGTGGATTGGTAATGCGGGGATGTTGATAGGTTAGTGTCTCCCCGAGGGGAGTTCACTTGAAGGAATGCCACCCAGGAACAAAGTGATTATGGTGTTCCCCAAGTTTAGATTGCCTCTAGTGCAGCCTTTACTCATATGGGCTCTATCTTGATCCACTAAGTTGTGAGGGTTCAGCCTGGGCTTGACAAGCAGATGTAGCATAATTATAGGTGGAACGGGTCTTGCCATTGGGTTGAATTCTTGCTTCCGAAAGATCTCGTCTTGATTCTTCTCCTTTCCTTAATGCACTCAGGGTGTATAGGATGTTTGGGTTGAATTGAGTATGAAGGTGAAAGTGCACAACCTCTGCAGAGTCAACAAACTAAGATCTTAGCCGTGTCCCCGGTTATGGACACCTATGAGCAGCTCGGCAAGGAAGGACGGAAGAATCACATCACCATTTTTAATAAGTAAAATTTTGACCAAGTAAAAAGTAGTTGTGGTACTTGGATTTTAGTCCAATGATGCCACCCCTTTGAAAAGAAAATTTTGGTTTACAAATGTGATAGGAGAAAACTGACTTTATGCAAACTTAGCCAAAACTCCCCTCAGCCAGAGAAGCATGTAGTATTAGTCTTGACATTTATATCGACCATAGTATTACTTGCCAATACAGTAAATTGTATTGACTCCCTTGTGGCTGAATATTCCATCCTGCAGATGATTCTGAAGACGAGTGAGGATTTCGTTTAGGATCTCGAGACTATCGCCAACATGTTTTGCCTGTGGCACATGAAGAAGATGGGCTAAATATTGTTCTATGTTTTTCTGTTGTATTTCTCTGTTTTCTGCTAGTCTTCTAAGACTGTGCAAGTTGTAATTTTATTTTGTAAAGACTGGATCATGCGATGTAATAGAATTTGATGCATTTGCATGATATTTCATCGTGTACTGTTGTGCTAGCAATTGATCCATGGACTAGCACAATAACACAGATGTTCTTACATTATTTAAATGTGGGAACGCTACAAAATGGTATCAGAGCATTGTGTTGCCTGTAGGATTCGAGACCCTAAGTTTGGAGAAGACCCTAGCATTGAAAATTATCTATGTTCAAACTTCTAGAAATGAAAAAAATCATCTTAATTCTTCTCATATCATCTCATCTATTATTCACCTTCAAAATTTTCTAGATGACCTACCTCTTCAATACCATCAAGACAGGAATGTGGATGACCACACCAAGGAGTGCAAGAAGTATTTGCACCAACATGAAGCCCTACACTGAAGAATTATTGAAGAACTTGAAGAAAAACTTAGAGTTCAGAACAATCAAAAACATCTCAAGACAATGAGAGAAGAATTTGAAGAAAACTCAAGAAGATATAGATGAGACCATCAATCTAGTTACTTTGTTAGAACAACGTTAACGTGTTAGTATATTGATCATACCAATGAGTGTGGTATGACAATACTAGATGTTTTCTAAAACTATGTTGTATGGTGTGATGAATGTATTGCTATATGTTTGTTATGTGTTGTTTGCAAGATGAGTTTCCTTGATCTGCTGTGTTTGGGTAGGAACCTCCTTTAGATATCTTTGTAATCGCTACTCATCCATGCTAAGCCAAACCAAATCCTATACCCAATCACCAACCATAGTGAGAGGCTATTTTGTATGCAACAAACCATGAGAGCACCCCAGGAATCCTACAACCAGTATCCTACCAAGACACAAGCCATCCTATTTAAGGAAGGTTAGCCTCAAACTGCTTTCTTCTTTGTGAAGGAACAATCACATCCATGATCAATGCCAACTACCTCATAAGGAGCATCAAGCCAATAAAAAAATGAAGATGGACAAGTGGCCAAGACACAAGCCATCCTATTTAACGAAGGTTAGCCTCAAACTGCTTTATTGTTTGTGAAGGAACAATCACATCCATGATCAATGCCAACTACCTCGTAAGGAGCATCAAGCCAATCAACAAGTGAAGATGGACAATTGTACTCAAAGTTGCATGAGCTATGAAGAATGGGAGCTTACCACACCAGGAGAATAAAAGATGAACAAAACTACAACAATTCAGATAGTGTTGTATAAGAGTTTTACGCAACCCACTAGTTGAAAATTGATAGTTTAGCTCAAGTTTGTCTTAAAGATTGGAAACTTTATGTTAGAAAAGTGAGGTTACCTAGTGTTATTAAACAAGATTCATCAATCCAAGTACAAGATAATGATTGAGTGCAACATGGATTGGCCCCCATGGTGACTACTCACATTATTTACTTTTGCTATGAGGAATGTTAAATCTGAGTGACATACCTATTAGAGGGACGATGGTGTTAAACCTGAACCATAGAATGGTAGAATACAGTAATGACCCTATGTTAGTGTTGCTGAAAACGTATTATTTTCGGCGAGGATCAAGCTAACCTTGGAGGTATCAAGCAATGGAAGATTTTGCCTACCATGAGAGTTTCGTTAAAAATAGCATGGTGTTTGCCTTCAAGGATGACAACGACAAGATGGAAGATTTCCAAAGATATCAAAAGATCAAGTTGAGAGTGAACAAAAGACTATTGATTCACCCAAAGAGTGACCCCTCAGTGTTAAAGGTAGTTCAACAGAATTCTGTTGGTTTGTAACTCTACCATGAGGGAAAGTTCTACTCAAGCCATCTTAAGTTAAACCACACACCTCAAGATATGTGAATGGACACATCCTACTGGAAGAGAATATTAACCCATGGAACCTAAAGGTAGTATACTTGGATTCAAGACCCCAAATACCAACAAGGAGTTGATGAATACTATGCAAGAATAATGTGGATAATGAAGTATGACTCCAGCTGAAGATATAGAAATATATGAACAAGAGTTTAGACTACCCACAAAAGTTTCTTTTAAGGGTGGTAGACCACCAAGTTGTTCTGGAACCCAATTACCCAATCTTTCTTTCTAGCCTTCCCAAATCTCGGGACGAGATTTCTTTTAAGTGTGGTAGTCTGTAACATCCCTGTTTTTTCGAAAGTTCAAAAATCACTAAAAATTGAAACTTTTTGTTTTCATGTTATGAAAGTCACCAAAAACCAAATGAGAAGCAAGAAACAAAAGGAAACAATACATATTTCAATGCAATTGAAATTACCAATCCAATTATACCTCTATTCCATAAATCCTAAAACCCTCTCAAAATGAATTTTCATTAGATAAAGAAAACATTTTATCTTTAGCAAACTTTATTACATAAAATGTTTTCAATTCAAATATTACTTTGAAAATAGTTTATGGCAACAAAAAATCAAAGATTTATAACCCTTAATAAAGTTCTAAGCCTAAAAAATATTAGATGAGAATAAACTATTTTCATAATAGCTTTTAGTTGTTAGTCCAAGTTTTAAACATAAAGGTGTGAAAATAAAATGCATTGCTTTGAAAATAACATAAAAGAGGACATTGAAAACAATATTATGACTTGTGGTTTTATTCTAATTTTTTAAGCCACTTTAATAATTATTAGTTTTTCTATTTTTAAAAATGGCATTAAGTTGCTATTAATAAATCACTTATATCTTAAAAACATAAAATAGGAAAATAAGCTGTAATGATTTTCAAAAATAATATTTCACTTATAGAATGTCACTGGAATTTTATTTGACTAAGTTTTACATTTTATTATTTTATATTTTAGAAATAACATTAAGTCACTATTAGGGATTTATTCAATTTTCAAAATTCAAAATTTAAAATGTGTTCAAAGTTGCATAAAAATGTTTGCAATTGAAAGATATTAATTTTACAAGTATTTAGAAATTAATTTGAGGAAATTTGGGTTAATAAAACAGAAGTTATTAAAAACAGAAATAAAAAGAAAAAAGAAAAGAGAGGGATGACGTCATGATGAAATCATCGTCATCAACCTCCCTCCATCCGTTTCTATCGAATAATGGAGGATTTAATCCTCTTGATTCCAGGCGTTACAAGCCATCAATCACAGAGCCGTTCGCTCCCCTTAAATCCCCTTCTCCTCCTCGTCATTTCCCCTCTGAAATCACCAAGGATCGTGCACCCAAATTGCGCCGATAGCTCGCCGGAGTAATCAACATCCCCCGCCCCGTTTTGCCGATTCCGGCCATCTCAGTAAGTCCCCGCCGCCCATTCTAGGCCCTTAGCCTCCCTAACCCTCTCGCGCACCTCCTGAGATTGTTCCTCGGTTCTTTCCCGCACAGGAACGGCTGCGCCGTCCATCCCGAAGTTTGCCGCCGTCCCGAGGACCTCCGTCTGCATTGCGCCATCTCCTAGAGGTTTGCGGTCCTGCACCGTCATCTCCATCCTCCTTGCCATGTCGTGCTGAGCGTCACCGTGGTCTTCCCGAGCCCCAGGAGCCACCGGATCTCCGCCGTCGTCGAGGAAACTGCATCGCCGGCCGCCCCATGGCCATTTTCAGCGACAACTCCGGCAAGATACAACCCTAGCCCTTCTAGCCCGTCCGATCCAGATCCAATGGATGAGAATAGACCATTTAAACGAAAAGGTATCGACCAATAGGAATCGGCCACTTGTCTGTCCAGTCCGCCCGCGCGTTATGATCTTATCTGTCGCCCAGCGCAGCGCACAGGCGGCCCAGGCCCAACAGTTATCCATTGCACCGCGTGGCAAATAGCCTATTTGAGCCTAGCTGTCTCTGGATTTTTATTTCCGAATAAAAATATAATGACATTTTGCAGAAAAGCCCCTGTTTATTAGAAACATCATTACTTTTGTTAGCCAAATTTAGCAAACTTGGACTTTTTGAAATCCTCAGAATGTATAAATCTTTTAGCACTGTTCAAATTCAAAATTAACAAACTTAAATTGGTTCAAATTCAAATATTCGTGTTTGATGAAATTTGACATAATTCAAATTCTGTAAATCCAATTTAAGCAAACCAAATTTCTTTGGGTTCCTTAGAATGTGTACTAACGGTACCCACTGCCCAAAATCCTATCTGATTTATTTTTGAAGTGTTTTAGATTTTAGATGGCCATTTGGGTACTTAGACATAATTTAAATTCTATAAATAATTAGAAAATGTTTTCTTAAGCAAAGTTGCTCCATTTGGTAACCTTGAACTAGAGACATCAGTACCTAAACCTTTGGACACCCTTGGACCATGACCATGCGTTTTTTACCAAAAACCCAACTTAGTGATACATCCATTTTCACCATGTCTTAGAAATTATTTCCCTCTTTTATTCTTTGATGTTATGACTATTGGAGCCAAGACCAAGTCCCTAGTATGTCAACCATATAAAATACCAAGTAGTGAACCTCAAACACTAGTACCTTGTTTTCTATCTACTTATCCACTCCCCCGTTCTTGCTTCAAGAATTCACCAAGTCGGCAAAATGGAGATCAAGACTCAAGCACAAGAAGAAAACTCCATCTTCAACTTGGTGGCAACATGAAGAGCTACAAAGAAGATCATTGAAGAATTTGAATTAAGGGAATTGGACTTCACAACAACTTGAAGCAACTCAATTAAGTGCAAGTGTGAAGAATTCCAGAAGAAAACATCTCCCTCTCTCTTTCTATCTTTCTTATTTCCTTTCTTTCCAATTGGACTTAGTGGAATTTTGTGCACATCCCATACTGTAGCGTTCTCACATTTAAGTAATGTAAGGACACCTGTGTTATTGTGCTAGTCCCTGGATCAAATGCTAGCATCACAGTACAAAATGAAATATCATGCAAATGCATCAAATTCTATTACATCGCATGATCCAGTCTTTACACAATAGTATTACAACTTGCATAGTCTTAGAAGACTAGCAGAAAACAAAACTACAACAGAAAACATAGTACAACATTGAGCCCATCTTCTTCACGTGCCACAGGCAAAAACATGTTGGCGATAGACTCGAGATCCTGAACGAAACCTCACTCGTCTTCAGATTCATCTGCAATATGGAATATGCAGCCACAAGGGAGTTAATACAATTTAATGTATTGGCAAGTAACACTATGGTGGATATAAAATGGCAAGTCTAAACTACATGCATATCTGGCTTGGGGGAGTTTAGGCTAATTTTTCATAAAGTCAGTTTTGTCCTATATTTAATAAACCTTTGTAAAACTTTGAAAATCAACATGGGTAGACACACCATGTAGTTTGATAAAGGCATCATGGGTAGACACACCATGAAGTTTGATAAAGTCATCATGGGTAGACACACCATGAGTTTGAAAAGGTAGCCAGAGGGGTAGACACACATCTGCTCTAGGAAAAGGTTTCTACCATGTTTTAATTCATTCGGAAAAGATGAGGAGATCCTTCTATCCATCCTTGTCCAGCTGCTCGAAGTCTTCCATTACCGGGAACACGGCTATGCTCATTATTTCTAACTCTGCAGAGGTTGTGCACTTTCACCTTTTGTCTTCAGTTAGCCCAAACATCCTGTACACGCTGAGTGTATCATGGAAAGGAGAGAATTGAGACGAGATCTTTCAGAAGCAAGAATCCAACCCAACTAGCCAGACCCACTCCACCTATAATTATGCTACATCTTCATGTCAAGCATGGGCTGAACTCTCACAACTTAGTTGATCAATAAAGAGCCCATATGTCAAAGGGTTGCACGGGTAGCTACTAAACTTAGAGGGACTTAGGGATCTCTTTGTTCCTGGGTGGCAAACCACAAGTGCACTCCTTAGGTGAAAAACACCATAGACATGGCCCCAAGGAGCCACTCAACATAAACCTTGCAATCACCAATTCCACCCAGGTGTTTCATTGATTGTTATACTTAGAATTTTCCACAACATTGAGTAAAACAAATTTGTAGCAAGGCTAAGCATCTACTAAGTCTAATGATTATAGGTTTTAGGTAGGTAATAGATGTGGCTATATATATACCACTAGGATAGGATAATAGCATAGCAATAATATATAATACCGAAAAATTTCCTATCATGTATACTACTCAAAATCAACTAATGCATAAAGTAAAATAATGGGTAGTTGATGGTGTGTTACTTTCCTTTGAACTTGGTGAGGAAAACACAATTCCTTCACAAAAGGGAACATTGCTCTCCGTACAATCTATACATTGAAAACACAACAACAACATCAACAAGCATTCATACAAACAAGAGAAAACATGCAACCAACAATCACAACAAAAGAGTTTTAAAAAAGCTATTCACAAAGGTTCAACAAAAGAAAGACTTAGTTAAATAGGGCTTATGGTTAGCTAATAGGGCATGGGCTGGTTAAGGGTAAAGTTTGAATAACACAAACTCATACTTGTCAAGGAAGTTCCAAGAGTTCACTAAAGGTGATTACACCAATATTAAACCAAGGAAACCAGACATGTTCAACACTTAGTTATTTTCATCAAAACATTTGATTTATTTAATTTAGATTCCACTAACTTCATTGCAAAGGGGCAAATAAAATGAAGTCTTTGGATTTCCTATTTGTCAAAGGTTAGACAAAAACAACTTGCTACTCCTCCACTTGTATGGATTGCTCCAAGTCTTCTCATGCTTGTCATCTGGAAAATTATTTCATTTCTCCTAAGTTGTTTTCTCCTTGATGTAGTGTCTCCCATGAACTTGAATAATTCTTCATGACTTGCTTTTTTGTTGAAATACTACTAAGTTAAAAGAATAGAAAGAAGAAATAGAGAGAGTTAGAAATATAGAGGGATTGTTCTCCTTCTTCATTTCTTCTTGCACTTGTATTTGCTTGTGTTTCTTCTAGTTGAGTGGAGTCTAAGTCCTTCCTTCAATTTCTTCTTAGGCCTTCCTTGTAGCTCTTCATGTTCTCCACCAAGTTGAATTTGAAGTGTCCCCATGTGCTTGAGTCTTGATAAATCTTGAAGTAAGAATTAGAGAAGTGGACAGAAAATACTTGTACTTGTGTTTTGAATTTACTAGTTGGCTAAGTAAATACTTGAACCATACTAAGGACTTAGTCTTGTTCCAAAATAGCCACAACACATAAAACATATATGCAAAATATTTTCTAAGTCAAAGGCAACAAAGAAAATAAATAAATAGTGAGAGTGAAATTTTGACTAAGTCTTCATGAAGTTCTTCTTGATTCCTTCTGGGGTGATGACTCCGTTGCTCCTTGAAGGACTTGATAATTTTGGTACCTTCATGAAGTCAAATGGAAAAGAAAGAAGAGGGGGAAAATACTTAAGAGAAGAATGGGGTTGGTCTTATTGAAGTTTCTTCTTGTTTTCTTCTAAGTACTTCTGCATTCTTGGAGAGGTTTCTGAAGTCATATTTTCTTGGCTAATTCCTTCATTTGTCTTCTTGCTTCATGTTGAAAATCTTCGAGTTGATAATTGTAGCATCCTCTCCATGGCTTTTCATTAATCTAGACTCAGTGGTTTTCAACTAGGAGGGACAACTAGGAAAAAAATAACTTAGAAATATTCTAAGGGCTTTGGTTTTTTTGTCTCTCTGGTCTAAGGTTAGTCCTTAGCACAAATTTTCTAGAGAAAACATATTGAAAATAATTACAGAAAATAATAAGTCAAAAATAGTCAAATGAGCATATAACAATCAAAACTATTTTAACTTAGCCAAAAATTATTTTGGGCGCAAGGGACTATTATTACACATCCTAAGGTCTCCAAAAATATTTTATTTGCAAAAATTGGATTTACAGAATTTAAACTATGCCAAAAATCACTAAACAAGCATATTTGAAATTGAACAAATTTTAAATAGTCTATTTTAATTTTGGCCATTACTAGCAGGGTCTACATGTTTAGGGCTTTTCAAAAAGTCCAAATTTGCACAAATTGAATTTATAAAACAAAAGTTATTAACAAATCATGGTTTACAAGGATCTACAAATAACAAGTTTGTTCACGTATCAAAAGTGAAATTTCTTGATTCTAAAGTGTTCTACACATCTTGCTGATTTCAAAAAGTACAAAATTACTCAATTTGGCCAAGGGGTTCAAAAGTTATTAAGGTTCTAAGCTGGGGGGCTTTTCTACAAAATCACAGGGGATTTTCTGTTTAACTAGAAAATAGGCGATCCGGGGAATAACGAACGGAGCCTCCTGATTGGTCGATACCGATTTGGCGCGGATCGGGGCTGCGAACCGTTGGATCTAAGTGACAGAGGACGCACGGGATTACAAGATACCTTTTTGGTCGAGGATCTAATTTGGGCGCTTGGATCAGGATCCGACGGCGGTGGGTGACAGAGGGGCTCGGGGTCGCCGGCAATGGAAAACGTAGCGGTTCTCCGGTGAACTGCGGGTCAGAAATCGACGGTGTTGGCCTTCCCGTGGCTTTCCAGCTCGATGGAGGTGACGAAGAGGTGCGGCGAGGGATGGAGAGCGCAATGGAGGTGATGGCGTGGTCCCTCGTTTCCTGAGGCGACGGCTAGGCGCAGGCGGAGACGATGTGGGCTCCGGTGTCCTTAGGTGAGCATGGCGCGGCCGTTTTGCTACGTACAAAAAAATATGGAGAGGGTTCAGGGAGGTGCGCCTTGATGCGGGGAACCAGAAAAGGGAGGAATGAGTGACAGAGGCGAGCTCCGGTGGTCGGATGCGAGTAAATATGACGGCGGCAGGAGCTTCTCCGACGAGCTATTCCGGCGGCCTGGAGGCGTTTAGATCCAGGGTTTTCGAGGGGAAACGGCGGGGATGGTATGGGCTTTATAGCTAGGCGGTTAGGGCGGAGAAAGACTCTGCGGATCGCGAGGAATCCGGGTTGGATGTGATCCCGTTTCGGGAGTTTGTGTCTTGCACGAGAGGTTAGGGACGGGGTGATGTCACCAACGCGTCACGCTGACGTCCCGTGTGGGACCCACCTGCTAGAGAGAGAGAAACGGAGAGAGAGGACGCGGGCTGCTCTGTCTCTTCTCTGGGCTGCTCGCTGGGTCCGTATGGGCCAGTCCTTGCTGCGCGCGCGGTAGAGAGAAGTGGGTTTTCGGCCCAGATGCTGGCTGCTCCCTTTTTTTTGGTCCCCTTTTTTCTTCTTCTTTTAAACATAACTTTTGAATAGAATTTCCAAATGGCCTCAAACAAAATTCCTTAGTTTTGTAAAATCTTTATCTTTCAAATTAAAACATGTAGGTGTTGTTTTAACACACTTAAAATAATTATATTTTCAAAATATGATTAAACAACTATAGCTACCTAATATTATTTTAATTGAAAACATGACAGTTCATTTGAAAAGAGGTTTTATAAAATCCAAAAACATTCTATAAGTCAAAACTTATTTTCCAAAAGTCATTTAACTTATTTTTTTTCATATTCATATTTTAAAATATGAGTAACCTCTAATAGCAACTTAATGTTATTTCAAAATAAACAAATAGATACTTTGAATAATAAAACTTATTTTGAATTATTTCTTTTAAGGGTTATATATGTCATGTTTGGATTATTATTTCCAATAGCATTGGACTAACATGTAATACTTCCTTTGTGTTTTTGTTTTTGGTGGCTTGGTTTAACCATAAAGCAAAAGTTTTAAATTTTTGTGATTATTGAATGTTTCCAAAAATCAGGGATGTTACACATACCCAAACCAATTAGTGAAGTGAAACCCATGAAGAATCTATCAAGACCAAGAGAATAATCCATCCAAGGAACAAGAGTACAATAGAAGCATGAATATGATCTTCAAGAAGACAAGCATGTGAAGACTTGGAGCCATCCACACAAGTTGAAGAATAACAAGTTGTTTTTGTCCAACCATTGACCCACATGGAAAATCCGAAGACTATCTTATTTTCTCTATTGTTATGAAGTTAGTTGAACCTAGACCTACCTTAACCCAATATGGAAATACTAAACTTAGATCACTCAAATGTTCTATTGAAAACAACTAAGTGTTACACTTTGTTATGTGTTACTTTAGTTGAAATAGTAGATCACCCTTAGTGAACTCTTGGAACTTCCTCGACAAGTATGTTTATAGTAAATTTAGATCACATCAAACTCAACCTAGTCCATCCCAAGTAAACCCTGGGAATTTCCTTAACAAGTATTGAACTCAAACCTTGACCTTGTCCTAAACAACTTGGTTAAACTCCTTTTGATATGTTAGTTGCTCTGTATGTTTTCTACACTTGTATGTTTGTTTGCTAGGATGCTTGTTTATTTTGTTACTGTGTTTTCAATGAATAGATTGTACGGAGAGCAACGATCTTTTGTGAAGAGAGTGTGATATCTTCACCAACTTCAACAAGGAAAGTAACACACCATTTAACTACCCATTATTTTCTATATGCATTAGTTGGTTTTGAGTAGTATGCATGATATGAAATTTTACTAAGTTATATTATGCTATGCTATATCCTAGTAGTGTGTAGCCATCCTTATACATTTTTACTTTTGAAGACTTGGTACTTAGTGGATGCTTAGCCTTGCTACAAAAACTGTTTTACTTGATGTTGTGGAAAATTCTAAGTAACGACTTCAATGAACCACCTGGGTGGATTGGTAATGCGGGGCTGTTGATAGTTGAGTGTCTCCCTGAGGGGAGTTCACTTGAAGGAATGCCACCCAGAAACAAAGTGATTATGATGTTCCCCAAGTTTAGATTGCTTCTAGTGCAGCCTTTAGTCATATGGGCTCTGTCTTGATCAACTAAGTTGTGAGGGTTCAGCCTGGGGTTGACAAGCAGATGTAGCATAATTGTAGGTGGAACGGGTCTTGCCATTGGGTTGAATTATTACTTCTGAAAGATCTCTTCTTGATTCTTCTCCTTTCCTTAATGCACTCAGGGTGTATAGGTTGTTTGGGTTGAATTGAGTCTGAAGGTGAAAGTGCACAAACTCTGCAGAGTCAACAAACTAAGATCTTAGCCGCGTACCCGGTTATGGACAACTATGAGCATATGGACAAGGAAGGACGGAAGAATCACATCACCATTTTTAATAAGTAAAATTTTGACCAAGTAAACAGTAGTTGTGTTACTTTGATTTTAGTCCAATGATGCCACCCCTTTGAAAAGAAAAGTTTGGTTTACAGAAGTGATAGGAGAAAACTGGCTTGATGCAAACTTAGCCAAAACTCCTCTCAGCCGAATAAGCATGTGGTATTAGTCTTGACATT
>CM054062.1:168287888-168488992 GCA_028641055.1 Alopecurus myosuroides
TGCGGATTCGAAGGACCTGCCCCCGGCGTCCTGTGAGCCAGGAACCCAAACATATTTGCCTGCATCTCGCTATCCGCCGCTCGGCTGGTGACCGAAGCCGACTCTCCGTCAACCCGGGTCAGAACCGGATTTCCTTCAGCCGGATTTTGCTGCTGGGCCAATGCTTGCGCCGCTCCGACCGCGGCCGTGGTCACGTTCCCCTGATTGAGATTGGTCGCGGGGGCTGTGTAGACCGCGACCTGGCGCGCAATGCTTGGCGACGACTCATACTCCTCCTCATCGCAGCTATCTTCCTCGTACCACCGTGGGGACTGCGTCCAAAGGTGTTTACATCACGGGAGAAGCTCGGAAGAACATGGAGAATCTTGTCGTCGGCGAGATCTACATCGACCACAAAGGAGAGAAGATGGTGGACGATTCCGGCTGGGGGCCAGAGTCGGATCACCTCGAATCCGGATCCGTCGTGACAATCGGCCGGATCAGCGTCTTCATCGGTATGGTATGTACTTCCGGTTCGATCCCTGACAATTTTGGATCTGATTCTGTGTCAGGGGAGGCCACTTATATCCAATCAGATGGAGAAGAATCAGTTGGAACGACAGATCCGACAGAAGAACCCATCGCGAAGTGGGAACAGTCGGAGGAACCGGCATGGACCCCGCGTGACCGGGTCGAAAGAGAGGATGATACCGAGTCCATCCTGGATCTGCTGGAGAACCAGTATGAGGAGAATAACAGCGAAGAGGAACAGTATGGATCCGCGCCAAGCATTGTGCGTCGGGTTGCGGTGTACACGGCTCCCGCGACCAATCTCAACCAAGAGAGCGTAACCGCGGCTGCAGCCGGGACAACACAAGCATTAACCCGGCAGCAAGGGCCAGCTAACGGGAACACGGTTTTGGCCCAGGTTGACGGAGAGTCGGCATCGGTTACCAGTCAAGCGCCAGAAAACAAGTTACACGCGAACACGTTTGGATTCCTAGCAAACCGGACACCAGGAGCGGGTCCTTCCAATCCACAACATCCGGCCTTGTTCGACAACAATCTTATCCTAGATCCGACAGTTCTTGCCACAGTTATCACTCCAGAGAACGCGGCGGAACGTGTTAGGGATTTGGACGTAGCCCGTCGTGCATTGGAGCAGCAGAGGAGGCAAGTAGAAGCAGAAAGACAAGGGATGGCCACACGACAACGCGAGCTGGATGCACTGGAAACCCGGCTCCGAGAGGAAACGACTAGAATACATCAAAGGCACCAAACAAGATTGCCAGCATTGGGAGGAGTCATAAACCCGGCCGCACTATTTATCACGCCTCAGGATCAGCCGATTCCAGCGGCAAATCAAGGAACCGCCCCTCAGCCGACAACCGGAGGAGTACAACCGGTAGACACGCAGGCCGGGTTACCCACACCACAGACTGGAGTTACTACCGGCAATACTGTACCACCGCCACCGTGAGCAGTTTGGGAGAGGGTTTAGCTCAGAGGAAAACATGATGATACTCGATCTGGTAGCCGGCAATCAAGTCGCCGAGTCTCCGATCTCAATATAATAACTCAACTCTCGTATTACACTGGATATTCGATATCAGGTGATATTGCTAGGACTTGGATCTCCCTCAACTAAACCTAGGGGTCGGTTTATAAAGCACCCGTACCCCCTGGCTTACTCTCCAAGGCGCACCCTGAATCCTACCCGGACACCACATACAAACCCTAACTTTCCTTTACCGTAACCCACAATCCGGGTTACGAGGCCTACAAACTTGGGCCTTCCAGAAGTTTCTTTATCCTTAGCCGGATCTTGCGCAGCGTCCTTTGGGTCGGGTTATACCTTGGAGTTGGCCTACCGGGTTATTATCCCTCCATCAGTAGTCCCCAGAATAGCTTGGGCTTCACGGATCCTTCCTTGAAGCGCTTGCTATTCCCTGCAAAAACATCAGATGCACAAATGCATGAAGGCCGGGTTAAAGCGCTTTGATAAATAGCTAGGCCCAACTCCATGGTGGCCATATAGTAACCCGGCTTTTCTCCAAACACTTGGCTTAGCTTTTCGGGTCTAAGCCCCGATAAAAAATGTCAAGATCCTGTACTTTACTTGATAATTGATCTTGATATTATGAAGAATATCTCCTTCCTATTTCTGTACGGATACCTCGCCCAATACTTAAAGCGTATCTCGCAAAACTTAAACAGATAGCCGTTACTCCGTAACTTCCGGCTCCCACCCGTTGAACTGGGCTTATCCACTCACGCTATTATAAATTGGCTCTTAGGGGTAACCCTAACCCCAACAGCTCATTTCCCCCCATTCTTCTTCCTTTCTTCCTTAGCGCTCTAGCTCACAGAGCGCCACTACGGAAACCTCGCTCGCATCACCGGAGCCTATCTGCCGCCGGCTACGCTCCGCCACGGTGCGCTCTGCACCACCGCCCAGATCCGCCGCCGGATCCCCGACCTGCCCGCCGGGAATCGCAAAGGGGCACCAGGCTTGTGCCATTTGCCTCCGTCGAGCTTCACTGCAATCCCCTCCAGTAAGCCTCTCTCATCCATTAACTGGCCTCCGCGATTTCTTGATTTTCTTCAGATTAAATCTAAGTCAACTCGCCGGTCCTTTTCCTGGTCACGCCGAATTAGGTTGCTCGTATTCATTCTAGCTCATCCAATGAATTGTATATAGACTTTATTTCGCTTTCCTACCGCCCATAGTCGTTAATTTTACCACAAATCTAGAAACGGAGTCTCCAATCTGGGCTCGGGCCGCCCAAATTTTCCACCCTTTTCTCTATCACCCGGAAAATCCTCCCTTTTCCGGTTCTTTTTATTTGCAATAGGTACCTGTGCAACCATCTATCGCCCTCAAAGGCTCTTTCAGTGCATAGGCCTCCATAACTTTTATTATGATGCTTGATACCCGGATAGTTTGAACCTTACTCTGCAGATTGATACCCGGATAGTATGCAACTTCCATGTTGTCTCGATATCACTCGCCGATACTCGGCCAGCTCACGGTTTCCGAGTCTTATTCCTCACACTCTTCTACCTTGTGCTTTGGAGGTCAAACCCATGGCTCCCAAGAAACAGGGAAAGCAGCCGACCAAGACCAAGACCACCAACTCCATATCCGCCAACTGGGCGCGATCTACGGTCACCAAGGCCAAGTTAGAAGAACTGGTCGAGCTAGGGGTTCTTCCCCCCCAAGAGGATATCCAGTGGAGGGTGCCGGGTAACGAGACCCGGCCTACACCGGCAAAGGATGAGGTAATATGTTTTGTGGAGCACGTGACCCGGGGCTTCCGTCCTC
Source organism: Alopecurus myosuroides (assembly GCA_028641055.1). Classification (NCBI taxonomy): domain Eukaryota; kingdom Viridiplantae; phylum Streptophyta; class Magnoliopsida; order Poales; family Poaceae; genus Alopecurus; species Alopecurus myosuroides. The sequence continues at coordinate 168,291,193 of CM054062.1, forward strand.
CGGGTCACCCTTTCTTTCGTGACATTTTGAGCCACTATGGCCTTCGTATATTTGATATAGTGCCTAACTCTGTGTTAAATATCTCCCACTTCATCGTCCTTTCCGAGTCATACTTGTGCACTCCGCCAAGTTTGGCTCTTTTCGTCGAGCTTTTCCAGTGCAAACCATGTCGCGAGAGCGGTGACGGGGCACTTCTCGCTTGCGGCGGGGTCTCTATCCAGCGCCGCAAGAATTCTCCGATGCCACCTCTTACCCTCAACTCCCACGTCAAACATTGGCAGCTCTCATACTTTTACTGCCGAGACACTTCCCCACCCGGCCAAAAGAAACTGTCGGGTTACTCAGAGGGCCTTCTTGACATCTCTGAGAATTTTAATGCCTTTGCCCCTGACTCGGACAGGGAGGCGATTCAACGTTTGTTAGCCAAAATCACTGTTCTTTCGGCCCAAGGTCTCATTGGGCTTAACTTGGTGAAAACTTGGGTCGATTTCCGGATCCAGCCTAACTCCATCCGCACAAAGTTAATGTGCGAATATACGGGGCACACCACCGACCCGCTCCGGTACTCTACCAACAGCTTTGCACCCGGCGACACCAATAAAACTATCAAGAGCTTTCTGACAGAGAAACTGGAGGTAATCCGGAATATAACCGGATTAGAGCCCTTCACACTCGAGAACCCGGCCCCCGTGGTAAAAACCCGGTTCTCATGTTTTCACCTTTATTCTTTCCACTTGATACAGCTGATAACCCTTGCTCTTATGTCTTCATCTCAGGCCGATGATGATTTCTGGAAGATTGAAACTCCTCCTAACTCCGAAAATCCAGAGGAGCAAGAGGACGGCGATAACTCGGATGAAGGTACGTTCCGAACTTCACTTAGTTCCTTTGAGTTCGTCGTGTCCCGTTCTTCATTTTCCAACTGTGACCTCGATAACTTCCAGAGCAAGAGGACAAGGACGAAGAAGAAGAAACTGACGGCAAGGTAGAATCCGCCAGTGATGAGGAGGAAGTGGAGCCGACAATCAAAGTCGGATCTAAGAGAAAACCCCGAGGGGTCGTCTTCAAGGTTTCATATCGCCTCCTTGTATTCAATTCGTATTCCTTTGATGATATACATGAGCTAACTTGACGTTATTCCACTGGCCGTATTTGAAGGAGTCGCCCATGACCAAGCGCAGAGCGACTCGAAATTACCCGGGTGATGGTGCTTTTAACCCGGGTATTCCATTGTCTCCGGCTCGGCGCGCTGGTATTTACCTTATCCTTTCTCGGACGAAACAATCTTCATGAACCATTCCCTTACAAGATCTCGCTTGATACTTTTCAGTTTCGTCCGGGTCCAGCAGCGAATTCCCTGCGGACTTTGCGGTGAATCCCGGGTAAAGTTCCTTTCCTGACGTTCTATCACATTTTCATCACCCTTTCCTGGTTGTACTCTAACTGCTCACTCATACTATCTATAGGGCCACGGTCATTATTAGCGACCAAGACGATATGGAGACCGATGACCCGGGTAAGGGGAACCCGACTGATAATACGACAGCCGCAGCTGGCGGCGAAGGACAAGTGTCACCGATGAACCCGGCCACACAAGAAGCCGAGTATCCGATAGCCTCGCATGCAAGCGAGAAGGAAAAAACTGCAACTTTGGGTGCGGGAGGAGGAGCACCAGATTCCGACATTCGGATGACCCGGATGCCGTCTCCCGCTAAGGAGAAAACTCCTTCTCCGAGTTTCCGAGACCCCGGATCCTCTAGCACGGGTAATGATACTTTTGACCAGCTGATGAGCACTCTCCTCACTATGAAGACCTCAGATATTAATATTCTAGAGCGCATGGCCGCAGAGCGCCAGGTAACAACACTTGATATCTCGTAGTATACACTTAGTCCCCAAGTTCCGAGCATAACTTTGTTGAAGTTGTGCTTGGTACTTTATGCAATATTCGGCTTGCCATGATACCCGACTGATACTTGTGCTCCTTGTTCTTTACAGGCACAGATGACCCGGTCTGATGAAATTTTGCTCAAGACTGAACAACTTCTTCTTGCCGAGGTAAAGCGGAGAGAAGCCCTTGAGGCTGACGTGGAAACCTTGAAGAAGGATGTTTCTAAATACAAGAAGAAGTGCAATACTGCTCAAACCGCACTGAAGAAATTATCGGACCAGGTTACCGATACCTATCGCATCTTGCTTAGTAAGTTTTTGCTGCCGACTGACTTCATGCCTTTACTTTATTACATGATACTCGGGATTACTGATACGTCCTTCCTTTGTTTCAACTGCAGGTGCCAACCTTGCGGCCCCAGAAGAAGATGTTGTTGCCAAAGCTAAAACGCTGAAGACTGTGTTCCGGACTTTCTTTACCGGCACCAAGTTTATACTGGATGCCGTGAAGTGGCCTACCGAGGTATATCCGGGTGAAGAAAATCTTATCCAAGCCTGCTCCACCGTGCCTGCATGGATCGAGATCTGGAAATGCTCGGCATGCCGGATTGGTATGACCCGAGCCTTTACTCTGGCAAAGGCTTATTTTCCCAAGCTTGATCCGGCAAAGGTAATATCCGGGTTTCCAGAGTTCAAAGCTGATGGCTCCAAGTTCGTACCCAAGGACTTCAAGGCCATACAATCCGCAGTGCATCACTCGGCAACCACTTTTGCCGATAGTATGGATCTGAGCGCAATTATGAGTGCGTACGATGCTGAAGGCAAAATCGTGAAGGAGGACGCACCCCCGCCCTTTGATATTTTGGAGAAATGGGCTGCTGACTCGGCCAGGAAGAGGGAAGAAACTGCGAAGAGAGAGGCCGAGTTAGGATCAGAGCCAACCACCTCTACACCAGCTGTCCTTCCGCCTGTCCGTCCTGACGCGAAGAATCCGGGTGATGATGCCGGGAGAGCTAAAGAGCAAGCCCAGGACCAAGACCCGGAGGGCAAGGGCAAAGATGTGGACCCTACTCAGGAAGCCGAATAGGCAAATGCCATCAAAATACTTCGATCATCTGATGCTTTTATTCAAAACAAGTATTCTTTTGACGGTGCGCCTGTGCACCCTTGATACTGGTGTCGCAATTTGTAACGCACTTTAATTCCGTGATACACTTCGTGCCTTTCTAGGCCTTTTGATGAACTTGATACTTGTCTATTTTTGAACTTATTCTTGATATCCAACTTTCTTTTCATTTCTTTTTATTCCCCTCTTTATTTCCGAGTATCGTGAGTTTTGACAGGTGGACTTTTCTTTAAGTCCCCAAGTTTCCACGACTCGGACATTGGGGTCTTTCGAGCTTAGCGACGAAACAACTTGATTCTGTTTCGAAACCCACAGTCCCCAAGGCCCGAATTTCCGAGTCTGTGGTGTGTGGTCTTTTCGAAGAGAACAAACTTGTTATTGCTAAGCCGAAACCCGGAGTTGTTTCATATAGATAATGAAGTTACGCTTGATAAACGTTGTGTTTCCAGCTATTAGCCTTGTACTCTGCATAACTTGTGGTTTAGATGACCCTTTTGACTATCTTGTACTGTAAGCCGGCTTTCGCGTGGATACCATGTTGTTACATCTATACAAAAACAGGGTCAGACAAGTCCCATTGGGCTTCATGGCTGATTGTAATCGTAAGCGAGCAAATCATGCCACTTTAGTGCGAGTCACATCGAGCTTAAGTAAGAAAAGTCAAGAAAATTTGGCAACTTTGTCCGGTTATAAGATTGCAGCCGTACTCGTTTGCGAGTAATCGACCCTTATAACTCATAGGCATCAAGGCCGGGTCTTTGGGTTTGTGGCTGTGCTATTCAAGCAATCAGCCCCCAAGACCTATATATATTCAACATACTTGATGATACTGATGTATTGATAGCAATGGATACTACTTACCTGTAACCGAAGTAAAGATCGTAACAAAATAGGACTTGATAACCATCTCTTTATTGATACGAGAAAGTTTGGATCAGCAGGCCGCCTCATTAAAAACCTTCCAGTCCCCTTAGGTACCCTGGGTAGGAAAAGAGCGCGTCTAAAACCTGCTGCCCGTTACATTGTTTAGTTCTTGTTGGGAACCGGTCCCGGGCTGACGTGACCGATACACATTCTCCATTTGTTAGACTTTTTCATGATGAGTACCGGGTTTACTAGCCAACCCGGGTGAGGCGTTTCCATAACGCGGCTGGCTGTGAGCGGCCGTGCAATTTCTTCTCCTATGCCAGATTGTTTGGAGGAATCATCCTTGATAAAAGCCACCATCTTAGCATCTTGTGCTGCCTTGGACTTTACTCTTTCGCCTTCAGTGCTCGGCCTTTTTGATGTGGTTCTGTCCTCCGGGCCTGCTTGAGACCGGTAATGCTTGAGTTCCTCTTTTCTATAGGCTTGCTCGGCCATTGCTGCATCTCCTTCATCGCATTCAGCTGCTATATCTCGATTTCCATGTATGGTAATGGTCTGCTTAGGACCCGGGATTTTTAGCTGTAGATACACATAACACGGCCTTGCCATGAATTTAGCATAAGCCGGCCTTCCGAATAGCGCGTGATAAGGACTGCGCAACTTAACCACCTCGAAAGTAAGCCACTCAACTCGATAATTGTCCTTTGATTCCCCAAAAGCTACCTCCAATGTGATTTTTCCCTCGGGGCACGCTGAATGACCCGGTACTATGCCATGAAAAACTGTCGTACTTTTTTGGAGCTGAGATTCCTTGAGACCCATGCGTAGAAAGGTTTCCTAGTACAGGATATTGATGCTGCTTCCTCCATCCATCAGGACCTTTTTCAGCTCGTACCCATTGACCTGTGGTGCAACTACCAATGCTAAGACTCCCGGGTGTTCTATTCTTTCCGGGTGATCTCTTCTGCTCCATGTTACATCCTGTTCTGACCACCTCAAATATCTCGGGACAGCCGAAGAAACTGAGTTGACCGCTTGCTTCAGTATCTTTTTGTCCTTGTTAGAACCTCCTGTGGTATGCACGTGATATTGACCCAACTGTTTGGGGTTAGCTTGGAAACCTCCAGCTCCCCCTTGATTGTTTCCCTGATTTCTTGCTGCCGGGTTACCGGCTGGGGGTGGGCCGTTGCCCGGGTTTCCTCCTGGACCCGGTCCTCCTCCCCGACCCGCACCTCGCATGGCTCTGTTCACTTCCTCGTTCTTCCATCTCTGTAGGTCGGCGCATTGCTCCAAGGAGTGGTTAGCCGGCCTACCGTTCCTGCTGTGCTTCGGGCACGCCATTCTAAAGATGTCCCAATTGTTACTCGGCCTCGGCGGCCCTTGATAGTTTCCTCCATTGTGGTTTCCAGTGTTAAAATTTCCTTCTGCCCTGGGTCTCGAATACCCGGCTTCCGTGTTGGCGACAAACTCGGAGCCTCCTTCAAACGGGCGCTTGTTCTGGCTATTTCCGTTGTTACCCGGTGCTGATCCATTGCCGGTTCTTCCACTATTACTTGTGTTTGCTTTTGCTTTTTTATCGTCAGTTTCCTCTTCCGTAGTGTCCGTTGCGGCATGTTTGTTGCATGCATCCATCAGTTCTCCCATTGTAACCTCCGAAGCATTCCGACTAGATTTCATGCGAGTTAACTTTTGTACTAAAGGTGTGTACTTGCAGGTCTTTGCCATAGCTTGCAGCGCATCCTTGGGCTGAAGATCTGTAGATGAATGAAGTATTTCCATAACCCGGCGCACCCAGCTGCGCGCCGATTCTCCCTTCTTCTGAACACATCGCTCTAGGTCATCAATAGTGAATAACTGTCTGCACGTCCCGTGAAAGTGCTTGATAAACGCAATTTTCAATTCTTCCCATGACTTGATAGATCCTTTCGGTAGAATGGTGATCCATAACTTTGCTGCTCCCTCTGACATCATTAGATACATGAATTTGGCTTGAAGATTCTCGGACGCATTGCTAATCGACATGGCCATCTCATAACTGCTCAACCATGTTTCCGGATCCATAGTCGGCTCGTAATTCACTACTTTACCCGGTTCTTTGAACTTTTCCGGGTAAGGCTCAGCCCTGATGCTATCTGAAAGACACTTAGGTCCTGCAAGAATGGTCGAAGCTGGTCTTACTCGGGAAACGTGTGATCCTGCAGGGGGTACAGCTGGACGCGGTACTGCTGGTATCCCATGTACCGCAGACCCGGCCACGACTCTCCTGGCTCTGGAACTGTCCACGATGGCCTGTGCTGCTGATGTTGCTGGTACTGCCTGAATGTGTGGAGGAGGCGGCATTTGCTGCTGCTCTTCCCTCCGCCGTGCCGAACTTGTTTGGATGTTGCCAGTCTTACCTTGCTGTTGGCTGACATATGGTGTCCCATGCATTCCACTTCTGTGATCCGGGTAATTAACCTGTTGCGCCACCGCGGTGCGCAGCATATCTATCGCCCGCCGGGTCTCCTCTGCGTGGGGTGACTCTCTCACGGGGATTTGATTTAGTGCAAGCGTTGCCGCGTACACGTTGTCCATGGGATTGTTGTAATGACCCGCTGGTGTGTGAAAACGTGATGGTGGTGGTGGTGGTGGTGGTGGCGGTGGTACAGTATTGCCGGTAGTAACTCCAGTCTGTGGTGCGGGTAACCCGGCCTGCGTGTCTACCGGTTGTACTCCTCCGGTTGTCGGCTGAGGGGCGGTTCCTTGATTTGCCGCTGGAATCGGCTGATCCTGAGGCGTGATAAATAATGCGGCCGGGTTTATGACTCCTCCCAATGCTGGCAATCTGGTTTGGTGCCTTTGATGTATTCTAGTCGTTTCCTCTCGGAGCCGGGTTTCCAGTGCATCCATCTCGCGTTGTCGTGTGGCCATCCCTTGTCTTTCTGCTTCTACTTGCCTCCTCTGCTGCTCCAATGCACGACGGGCTACGTCCAAATCCCTAACACGTTCCGCTGCGTTCTCTGGAGTGATAACTGTGGCAAGAACTGTCGGATCTAGGATCAGATTGTTGTCGAACAAGGCCGGATGTTGTGGATTGGAAGGACCCGCTCCTGGTGTCCGGTTTGCTAGGAATCCAAACCTGTTCGCGTGTAACTCGTTTTCTGGCGCTTGACTGGTAACCGATGCCGACTCTCCGTCAACCTGGGCCAAAACCGTGTTCCCGTTAGCTGGCCCTTGCTGCCGGGTTAATGCTTGTGCTGTCCCGGCTGCAGCCGCGGTTACGCTCTCTTGGTTGAGATTGGTCGCGGGAGCCGTGTACACCGCAACCCGACGCACAATGCTTGGCGCGGATCCATACTGTTCCTCTTCGCTGTTATTCTCCTCATACCGGTTCTCCAGCAGATCCAGGATGGACTCGGTATCATCCTCTCTTTCGACCCGGTCACGCGGGGTCCATGCCGGTTCCTCCGGCTGTTCCCACTTCGCGACGGGTTCTTCTGTCGGATCTGTCGTTCCAACTGATTCTTCTCCATCTGATTGGATATAAGTGGCCTCCCCTGACACAGAATCAGATCCAAAATTGTCAGGGATCGAACCGGAAGTACATACCATACCGATGAAGACGCTGATCCGGCCGATTGTCACGACGGATCCGGATTCGAGGTGATCCGACTCTGGCCCCCAGCCGGAATCGTCCACCATCTTCTCTCCTTTGTGGTCGATGTAGATCTCGCCGACGACAAGATTCTCCATGTTCTTCCGAGCTTCTCCCGTGATGTAAACACCTTTGGACGCAGGTCCCACGGTGGGCGCCAACTGTCGTGGGATAAACACGGCAGACGTTACCGGGGGTAACTTATCTTCGGGCAAGACGACACAGGCGTTTGGGAGAGGGTTTAGCTTAGAGGAAAACATGATGATACTCGATCTGGTAGCCGGCAATCAAGTCGCCGAGTCTCCGATCTCAATATAATAACTCAACTCTCGTATTACACTGGATATTCGATATCAGGTGATATTGCTAGGACTTGGATCTCCCTCAACTAAACCTAGGGGTCGGTTTATAAAGCACCCGTACCCCCCTGGCTTACTCTCCAAGGCGCACCCTGAATCCTACCCGGACACCACATACAAACCCTAACTTTCCTTTACCGTAACCCACAATCCGGGTTACGAGGCCTACAAACTTGGGCCTTCCAGAAGTTTTGATGGAGGGATAATAACCCGGTAGGCCAACTCCAAGGCGTAATCCGGCCCAAAGGACTCTGTGCAGGATCCGGCTAAGGATAAAGAAACTTCCGGAAGGCCCAAGTTTGTAGGCCCAGTAACCCGGATTGTGGGTTACGGTAAAGGAAGGTTAGGGTTTGTATGCCGTGTCCGGGTAGGATCCAGGGTGTGTCTTGGAGGACAAGCCGGGGGGTGCGGGTGCTTTATAAACCGACCCCTAGGTCTAGTTGAAAATCCAAGAACCCTAGTAGTACCGCTTGATATCGAGCATCCAGTGTATACAAGAGATCGAGTTAATATATTGAGATCGGAGACTCGGCGATTTGATTGCCGGCTACCAGATCGAGTTCCACCATGTTTTCCTCTGAGCTAAACCCTCTCCCAAACGCCTGTGTCGTCTTGCCCCAAGATCAGTTACCCCCGGTAACGTCTGCCGTGATTATCCCACGACAGTTGGCGCCCACCGTGGGGCCTGCGTCCGAAGGTGTTTACATCACGGGAGAAGCTCGGAAGAACATGGAGAATCTTGTCGTCGGCGAGATCTACATCGACCACAAAGGAGAAAAGACGGTGGACGATTCCGGCTGGGGGCCAGAATTGGATCACCTCGAAGCCGGATCTGTCGTGACAATCGGCCGGATCAGCGTCTTCATTGGTATGGTATGTACTTCCAGTTCGATCCCTGACAATTTTGGATCTGATTCTGTGTCAGGGGAAGCCGCTTCTATCCAATCAGAAGATGAAGAATCAATTGGAACGACATATCCGGCGGAAGAACCCATCGCGAAGTGGGAACAGCCGGAGGAACCGGCATGGACCCCGCGCGACCGGGTCGAAAGAGAGGATGATACCGAGTCCATCCTGGATCTGCTGGAGAACCGGTATGAGGAGAATAACGGCGAAGAAGAACAACGTGAATTTACACCAAGTATCGTACGCCGAGTTGCGGTCTACACGGCTCCCGCGGCCAATCTCAACCAAGAGAACGCAACCGCGGCAGCAGTCGGGGCGGCTCAGGCGTTGGCCCAGCAGCAGGGCGCGGCTAACGGAGACCCAGTTCTGGCCCGGGTTGATGGAGAATCGGCGTCAGTAACCAGCCGTGCAGCAGACGAGGAGTTGCACGCAAATACGTTCGGATTCCTGGGAAACCGGACACCAGGGGCGGGTCCTTCGAACCCGCGTCACCCGGCCTTATTCGATAACAATCTGATCCTAGACCCCACGGTTCTTGCTACGGTTATCACTCCAGAAAACGCAGCGGAACGTGTTAGGGATCTGGATGTGGCTCGTCGTGCGTTGGAACAGCAAAGAAGGCAAGTAGAGGCAGAAAGGCAAGGGATGGCCACGCGGCAACGGGAGCTGGATGCGCTGGAAACTCGGCTCCGAGAGGAAACATCTAGAGTACATCAAAGGCATCAAACTAGGTTACCAGCAACGGGCGGGGTTATTAATCCGGCTGCTTTATTTATCACACCTCAGGATCAGCCGATACCTGTGGTGAACCAGGGGACCGCACCCCAACCGGCAACAGCGGGGGCACATCCGGCAAATGAGCGGGCCGGGTTACCCCTACCACAGACTAGAGTCACAACCGGCAACGATCTACCACCACCGCCACCATCACGATTTCGCACACCAGCAGGTCACTACAATAATCCCATGGACAATGTGTATGCAGCGACACTCGCGTTAAATCAAATCCCCGTGGGAGAGTCACCCCATGCAGAGAAGACCCGGCAAGCAATCGATCTGTTGCACACTGCGGTGGCGCAGCAAGCCAATTATCCGGATCATAGAAGTGGGATGCACGGGACGCCATACGTCAGTCAACAACAAGGGAATATCCAAACAAGCTCAGCACGGCGGAGGGAAGAGCAGCAGCAAATGCCGCCTCCTCCCCGTGTTCAGGCAGCATCAGCAGCACAGGCTGTTGTGGACAGTTCCAGGGCTCGGAGGGCCGCGGCCGGGTCTGCAGCGCATGGACTACCCGCAGCGCCGCGCCCAGCCGCGCCCCCCGCTGTATCACACGTTTCTCGAGCAAGGCTGGCCTCGACCGTTCTTGCAGGACCCAAGTGTCTCTCGGACAATATCAGAGCTGAACCTTACCCGGAAAAATTCAAAGAGCCAGGAAAAGTAGTGAATTACGAGCCAACTATGGATCCGGAAACATGGCTAAGCAGTTATGAGATGGCAATGTCGATTCGCAACGCATCCGAGAATGTCCAAGCCAAGTTCATGTACTTGATGATGTCAGAAGGAGCAGCAAAGTTGTGGTTCACCAATTTGCCGGAAGGATCGATCAAGTCCTGGGAGGAATTGAAGACCGCGTTTGTCAAGCACTTTCATGGGACGTGCAGAAAATTGTTCACTATTGATGATCTAGAGCGATGCGTCCAGAAGAAGGGAGAATCGGCACGCAGTTGGGTGCGCCAGGTTATGGAAATACTTCACTCGTCCACAGATATTCAGCCCAAGGATGCACTACAAGCTATGGCAAAAACATGCAAGTATGTACCTTTAGTGCAAAAGTTAACTCGCATGAAATCAAGTCGGAATGCGTCGGAGGTTACAATGGGAGAATTGATGGATGCATGCAACAAACACGCTGCGACAGATACTACAGAGGAGGAAGTTGATGACAAGAAGGTAAAAGCAAACACAAGTAATAACGGAAGAACCGGCAATGGATCAGCACCGGGTAATAACGGAAATAGCCAGAACAAGCGCCCGTTTGAAGGAGGCTCCGAGTTTGTCGCCAACACAGAGGCCGGGTCTTCGAGACCCAGAGCAGAAGGAAATTTCAACGGAGGTAATCACAATGGAGGAAACTATCAAGGACCACCAAGGCCGAGTAACAATTGGGACATATTCAGAATGGCATGCCCGAAGCACAGCAGGAACGGCAGGCCAGCTAACCACTCCTTGGAGCAGTGCGCCGACTTACAAAGATGGAAAAATGAGGAAGTGAACAGAGCTATGCGAGGTGCAGGACGGGGAGGAGGACCGGGTCCAGGGGGAAACCCGGGCAACGGCCCACCCCCAGCCGGTAACCCGGCGGCTGGAAATCAAGGTAATAACCAAGGGGGGGGGGTAGGAGGTTTCCAGGCTAACCCCAAGCAATTAGGTCAATATCATGTGCATACCACAAGAGGTTCTAACAAGGACAAAAAGATACTGAAGCAAGCGGTCAACTCAGTTTCGTCGGCTGTCCCGAGATACCTGAGATGGTCAGAACAAGATGTAACATGGAGCAGAAGGGACCACCCAGAAAGAATAGAACACCCGGGAGTCTTGGCATTAGTAGTCGCACCACAGGTCAATGGGTATGAGCTGAAAAAGGTTTTGATGGATGGTGGAAGTAGCATCAATATACTGTATTGGGAAACCTTCCTACGCATGGGCCTCAAGGAGTCCCAGCTACAAAAAAGCTCAACAATTTTTCATGGGATAGTGCCGGGTCATTCAGCGTGCCCCGAGGGAAAAATCGCATTGGAGGTAGCTTTTGGGGAGTCAAAGGATAACTATCGAGTTGAGTGGCTCACCTTTGAGGTAGTCAAATTGCGCAGTCCTTATCACGCGTTATTCGGAAGGCCGGCTTATGCCAAATTCATGGCTAGGCCATGTTACGTGTATCTACAGCTAAAAATCCCGGGTCCCAAGAAGACCATTACCATACATGGAAATCGATACATAGCAGCTGAATGCGATGAAGGAGACGCAGCGATGGCCGAGCAAGCCTGTAGAAAAGAAGAACTCAAGCACTATCGGTCTCAAGCAGACCCGGAGGACAGAACCACATCAAAAAGGCCGAGTACTGAAGGCGAAAGAGCAAAGTCCAAGGTAGCACAAGATACTAAAATGGTAGCTTTTTTCAAGGATGACTCCCCCAAACAATCCGCTATAAGAGAAGAAACGGCACGGCCGCTCACAACCAGCCACGTTATGGAAACACCTCACCGGGTTGGCTAGTAAACCCGGTACTCATCATGAAAAAGTCCAACATGTGGAGAATGTGTATCGGCCACGCCAACCCGGGACCGGTGCCCAAGAAGAACTAAACAATGTAACGGGCAGCAGGTTTCAGACGCGCTCTTTTCCTACCCAGGGTACCTAAGGGGACTGGAAGGTTTTTAATGAGGCGGCCTGCTAATCCAAACTTTCTCGCATCAATAAAGAGATGGTTATCAAGTCCTATCTTGTTACAGCCTTTACTCCGATTACAAGTAAGTAACATCCATGTGACATCAATACATCAGTATCATTAAGAATGTTGAGTATACATAGGTCGCGGGGGCTGGTTGCTCAAGTAGCGCAGCCACAAACCCAAAGACCTGGCCTTGATGCCTATAAGTTATAAGGGCCGATTATTCGCAAACGAGTACGGCTGCAATCTTATAACCGGACAAAGTTGCCAAATTTTCTTGACTTTTCTTACTTAAGCTCGATGTGACTCGCACTAAAGTGGCATGATTTGCTCGCTTACGATTACAATCAGCCATGAAGCCCAATGGGACTTGTCTGACCCTGTTTTTGTATAGATGTAACAACATGGTATCCACGCGAAAGCCGGCTTACAGTACAAGATAGTCAAAAGGGTCATCTAAACCACAAGTTATGCAGAGTACAAGGCTAATAGCTGGAAACTCAACGATTATCAAGCATAACTTCATTATCTATATGAAACAATTCCGGGTTTCGATTTAGCGACAACAAGTTTGTTCTCTTCGAAAAAACCACACACCCCAGACTCGGATATTCGGGCTTTGGGGACTGTGGGTTTCGGAACAGAATCAAGCTGTTTCGTTGCTAAGCTCGAAGGACCCCAACGTCTGAGTCGTGGGGACTTGGAGACTTAAAGAAAAGTCCACCTGTCAAAACCCACGATACTCGGATATCAAGAATAAGTCCAAAAATAGACAAGTATCAATTTCATCAAAAGGCCTAGAAAGGCACGAGGTGTATCACAGAATTAAAGTGCGTTACAAGTTGCGACACTAGTATCAAGGGTGCACAGGCGCACCGTCAAAAGAATACTTGTTTTGAGTAAAAACATCAGATGATTGAAGTATTTTTATGGCGTTTTGCTCATTCGGCTTCCTGAGTATAGTCCGCATTTTTGCCCTTACCCTCCGGGTCTTGCTCCTGGACTTGCTTTTTTCCGGCATCATCACTCGGATTCCTTGCGGCAGGACGGACTGGTGGAGGAACAGCTGGGGTAGAGGTGGCTGGCCCTGATAACTCGGCCTCTCTCTTCGCAGTTGCTTCCCTCTTCCTAGCCGAATCAGCAGCCCATTTCTCCAAAATATCAAAAGGTGGGGGTGCTTCCTCTGTAACAATTTTGCCTTCAGCGTCGTATGAACTCATAATCGTGTTCAGATCCATACTATCGGCCAAAGTGGTGGCCGAATGACGCACTGCAGACTGTACGGCCTTGAAGTCCTTGGGTGTAAACTTGGAGCCATCCGCTTTAAATTCTGGAAACCCGGATATTATTTTTGCCGGGTCAAGCTTTGGAAAGTAAGCCTTAGCCAGGGTAAAGGCCCTGGTCATACCAATCCGGCATGACGAGCGTTTCCATATTTCAATCCAGCCAGGCACGGTGGAGCAGGCTTTGATGAGATTTTCTTCACCCGGGTATACTTCAGTAGGCCACTTCACGGCGTCCAATATAAATTTTGTGCCGGCAAAGAACGTCCGGAGCACAGTCTTTAAAGATTTAGCCTTTGCAAGGGCATCCTCCTCTGGGGCCGCAAGGTTGGCACCTGCAGTTGAAGCAAAGCAAGGACGTATTAGTGATCCCGAGTATCATGTAATAAAGTAAAGGCACGAAGACAGTCGGCAGCAAAAACTTACTAAGCAAGATCTGATAGGTATCGGTGACCTGGTCCGATAGTTTCTTCAGCGCGGTTTGAGCAGTATTGCACTTCTTCTGGTATTTAGAAACATCCTTCTTCAAGTTTTCCACGTCATCCTCGAGGGTTTCTCTCCGCTTTACCTCGGCAAGAAGAAGTTGCTCGGTCTTGAGCAAAATTTCATCAGACCGAGTAATCTGCGCCTGTAAGTAGCAAGGAGCACAAGTATCAGTCGGATATTATGGCAAGCTGAGTATTGCGTAAAGTACCAAGCACAACTTCAGCAAGTCATGCTCGGAACTTGGGGAATAGGCGTGCACTACGAGATATCAAGTATTATTACCTGGTGCTCTGCGGCCATGCGCTCCAGAATACTGCTCTCTGAAGTCTTCATAGTGAGGAGAGTGTCCATCAGTTGATCAAAAGTGTCATTACCCGTATCAGAGGACCCGGGGCCTTGGAAATTCCGAGAAGGAGTTTTCTTCTTAGTGGGAGGCGGCACCCGGGTCATTCGAATATCGGAATCCGATGCTCCCTCTCCTGCACCCAAGGTTGCAGCTCTTCTTTTCTTGCTTGTGTGGGAGGCGATTGGATACTCGGCTTCTTGTAAGCCCGGGTTTAGTGGTGACACTTGTTCTTCGCCGCTAGATGCGGCTGTCGCCTTATCAGCCGGGTTCCCTTTACCCGGGTCATCGGTTGCCATCTCCTCTTGGTCACTAATAACGACAGTGGCCCTATGGACAGTATGAGTGAGCAGTTAGGGTGCAATCAGGAAAGAGTGATGAAAATGTGACAGACCGTCAGAAAAGGAACTTTACCCAGGATTCACCGCAAAGTCCGAAGGGAAGTCGCTGCTGGATATGGGCGGAACTGAAAAATATCAAGCGAGATTTTGCAAGGGAAGGGTTTAGGAAGATTGTTTTCTCCGAGAAAGGATAAGGTAAATACCAGTGCGCCGAGCCGGAGACAATGGAATATCCGGGTTATGAGCGTCATCACCCGGGTAATTCCGAGTCACTCTGCGCTTGGTCATGGGCGACTCCTTTAAACACGGCCAGTGGAATAATATCAAGATAGCTCATGAATATCATCAAAGGAATACGAATTGAATACGAGGAGGCGATATGAAACCTTGAAGACAACCCCTCGGGGTTTTCTCTTAGATCCGACTTTAATTGTCGGCTCCACTTCGTCTTCATCACTGGCGGACTCCACTTTGCCGTCAGTTTCTTCTTCTTCGTCATCTTCTTGTTCTGGATACCATCAAAGTTATAGTTGGAAAATGAAGGGGTTATGATGAGCTTAAAGGAATCAAATAAAATCCGGAGAGCACCTTCGTCCGAGTTAACGGCCCCTTCTTGCTCCTCTGGACTCTCGAAGCTAGGAGAAGTGTTGATCTTCCAAAAATCATCGTCAGCCTGAAAATAAAAGTATGAGTACAAAGGTTATCAACCGTATCAAGTGGAAAAAGCAAGGGAAAAGACGTCAAAATTGGATCTTCACCTTGGGGGCTGGGTTCTCGAGTGTGAAGGGCTCTAATCCGGCTATGTTCTGGATTACCTCAAGGTTTTCTGTCAGAAAACCCTTGATAGTTTTATGGGTGTCACCAGCCGCGAAGCTGTTGTCAGAGTACCGGAGCGGGTCTGTGGTTTGCCCCGAATACTCGCACATTAATTTTGTGCGGATGGAGTTGGGTTGAATCCGGAAATCGACCCAAGTTTTCACCAGGTTGAGCCCGATGAGACCTTGGGCCGTGAGAGTGGTGATTTTGGCTAGCAGAGGTTGAATTGCCTCCCTGTCCGAGTCAGGGGCAAAGGCACTAAATTTCTCAGAGATGTCAAGAAGGCCCTCTGAGTAACCCGGCAGTTTCTTTTGGCCGGGTGGGGAAGTGTCTTGGCAGTAAAAGTACGAGAGCTGCCAGTGCTTGACGTGGGAGTTAAGGGTAAGGGGTGGCATCAGAGAATTCTTGCGGCGCTGGATAGAAACCCCGCCGCAAGCGAGAAGTGCTCTGTCACCGCTTTCGCGGCACGGTTTGCACTGGAAAAGCTCAACGAAAAGAGCCAGACTTGGCGGAGTGCACAAGTATGACTCAGAAAGGACGATAAAATGGGAGATATTTAGCACAGAATTAGGACCTATGTCAAATACACGAAGGCCATAGTGGCTCAGGACGTCGCGGAAGAAGGGGTGACCCGGAGGACGAAAGCCCCGAGTCACGTGCTCTACAAAGCATATTACCTCATCCTTTGCCGGTGTAGGCTGGGTCTCCTTGCCCGGCACCCTCCACTGGATATCCTCTTGAGGAGGAAGAACTCCCAGCTCGACCAGTTCCTCCAACTTGGCCTTGGTGACCGTAGATCGCGCCCAGTTGGCGGATATGGAGTTGGTGGTTTTGGCTTTAGTCGGAGTTTTTCTCGGCTTCTTGGGAGCCATGTGGTTGACCTGCAAAGCACAAGGTAGAAGGATAAAAGGAATAAGACACGGAAGCTGTGAGCCGGCCAAGTATCAGCAAAGTAATATCGAGACACGTAAATTGCGTATATCCGGGTGGCAGTCTGCAGAGTGAGGTTCGAACTATCCGGATATCGAGTATTATAGTAAAAATTATGGGGATCTAAGCGTTGAAAGAGCTTTTGAGGACGATGGACGGCTGCACATGCACTTAGTGCGAATAAAAGGAACTGGAAAGGGGAGGATTGGCCGGGTGACTGAGACAAAGGCGGAAGTTTTGAGTGGTTTGGGCCCAGATTGGAGGTTCCGTTTCTAGGTTTACGGTAAAATTAATGAATGTGAGTGATAGGAAAACGCAACAAAGTCTATATCCCACGCATTGGATGGGTTAGAATGAATACAAGCGATCTAATGCGGCATGACCAGGAAAAAGACCGGCGGGTTGACCTAGATCTAGTTTGAAGAAAATCAAGAAAATGGGAATGGGAATCTTACTGGAGGAGGTTGAAGCGAAGCTCGACGAAGGCAAATCACGCAAGATTGGTGTCCCTTTGCAGTTCCCGACGGGCCGGTTGGAGATTTGCCGGTGGATCTTGGCGGCGGCGCGAAGTGAGCCGCTGGGGTTAGGGTTACCCCTACGAGCATATTTATAATGGTTTACGCGGATAAGTTCGGTTCCGCGAGTGGGAGCCGGGGATTACGGAGTAACGGCTATGTGTTTGAATTTTGCGAAATGTGTTTTAAGTGTTGAACGCGATATCTGGGCAGAAATAGGAAGGGGATATTCCTCATAATATCAAGAGCAATTATCGAGTAAAGTGCAGGATTTTGACACTTCTATCAAGGTTTAGACCCGGAAAGCTAAGCCGGGTATTTGGAGAAGAGCCGGGTTTCCATATGGCCACCATGGAGTTGGGCCTAGCTATTCATCAAAGCATCTTAACCCGGCCTCCATATATTTGTGAGATTGGTATTTTTGCAGGGAATAGCGAGCACTTCAAGGAAGAATCCGTGAAGCCCAAGCTATTCTGGGGACTACTGATGGAGGGATAATAACCCGGTAGGCCAACTCCAAGGCGTAATCCGGCCCAAAGGACTCTGTGCAGGATCCGGCTAAGGATAAAGAAACTTCCGGAAGGCCCAAGTTTGTAGGCCCAGTAACCCGGATTGTGGGTTACGGTAAAGGAAGGTTAGGGTTTGTATGCCGTGTCCGGGTAGGATCCAGGGTGTGTCTTGGAGGACAAGCCGGGGGGTGCAGGTGCTTTATAAACCGACCCCTAGGTCTAGTTGAAAATCCAAGAACCCTAGTAGTACCGCTTGATATCGAGCATCCAGTGTATACAAGAGATCGAGTTAATATATTGAGATCGGAGACTCGGCGATTTAATTTCCGGCTACCAGATCGAGTTCCACCATGTTTTCCTCTGAGCTAAACCCTCTCCCAAACGCCTGTGTCGTCTTGCCCCAAGATCAGTTACCCCCGGTAACGTCTGCCGTGATTATCCCACGACAAGTTTCTTTATCCTTAGCCGGATCTTGCGCATCATCCTTTGGGCCGGGTTATACCTTGGAGTTGGCCTACCGGGTTATTATCCCTCCATCAGGTCCTCCAGCAGGTGCAAGATAGACTCGGTATCCTCTTCTCTTATGACCCGGCCACGCGGGGTACATGCCGGTTCCTCCGGCTGTTCCCTCTTCGTGGCGGGCTCCTCTGTCGGATCCACCGTCCCGACCGATTCTTCTCCGTCCGACTGAACGTGGGTGGCCTCTCCTGACACAGAATCAAATCCAAAATCGTCAGGGATTGAACCAAACGCGCGTACCATGCCGACGAAGACGTTGACCCGGCCGATCGTGATGACGGATCCGGATTCGAGCAGATCCGACTCTGGCCCCCAGCCAAGATCGTCCACCATCTTCTCTCCATCGGGGTTGGTGTAGATCTCGCCGATGACGAGGTTCTTCATGTTCTCCCGAGCTTCTCCCGTGATGTAAACACCCTTGGACGTAGGCCCCACGGTGGGCGCCAACTGTCGTGGGATAATCACGGCAGACGTTACCGGGGGTAACTTGTCTTGGGGCAAATCGACTCTGGTGTTTGGGAGAGGGTTTAGCTCAAGGGAAACCATGGTGATATGCAATCTGGTAGTCGGCAATCAAGTCGCCGAGTCTACGATCTGAATATACTATCTCAATACTCGCGTTACAATGGATACTCGATATCTCACAATCTCTATCTCGTAAACTTGTGTCTCTTGTGAACTCGTCCGATCTAACCCTAGGGGCCGGCTTATATAGTGCCCGGATCCCCTGGCTTACTATCCAAGGCGTACTCTGAATCCTACCAGGACAATGCTTGCAAACCCTAAACTTCCTTATCGGAACCCACAATCCGGGTTACGAGGCCTACACTATTGGGCCTTCTAGAAGCTCCCTTTCCATAAGCCGGGTCTTGCGCAGCGTCCTTTGGGCCGAGTTACTCCTTGGCGTTAGCCTACCGGGTTATCATCCCTCCATCAGCCCTCCCTATCTACTTGTCCTCTTCCTCCTACCCATGCGTTGGCCATGGCGCCCAGGACGCGCTCGCCACGTCCCTCGCGTTCCAACACCTGGGTCGCATGCCGATCATTGCGGACTTGTCTACTAGCTCCACGAGCTTCCCAGCAACACACCCGTGATCTGGATTCGTTCCCTCTCAGTGTCGAACACCTGCGAATCCACACAAGTCCACCCACCTCCTGCCCTCCTCATTCCCTCTTGAGCTATCTACTCTCTTGCTGGAGGATTACCTGGTCATGCTCCACTTACCAGACAACAATATATCCTTCCTTGATGCCCGCACGAGAGCCTCCATGGTCGCCGTGTGCCATGTCCATCGAGCTCCGCCCCCAGGAAGTACAGAGCCATCACCTGGCTCTTCATCGTGCCTCCTAGCCCACATTCATCCTCAATCGAACCCCATCACCCATTTCCTCCTCTGTTGTTCATCGGATCGGCAAAATCAAGCTCCGAGCACCGACGGTCAACCCCTCCCCAATCTCCTGGTACAGAACGCCTCCGTCCCCTAAGTTTCTTCCTCGGGCAATCCTTTGCATACTAATGCTAAATCCCCTGTGAATCTAGAGTTCTACTCCTCAGGAACACCACGCCATCGTCACCCTCGGATAGTGGCCGCCGCACCCGTCGATCTCTCTGCTTCGACCTCCCTCTGATGAACTCAATGTGGGCATTGAGTGCGCGTCATCGCGCCGATCCTCCTGGTGCTCTCCTCATTTCCAGGCGACCAGGGAATACACCGGCGGCGAGCTCGGGCCTCCATTTCGGTGGCCGGAGAGGACTCCGCCCGGTCTTTTGGTTGCCGCCGGCGGATATCGATGTGGACTGATTTCAACCGCAAGATCTCCATCCAACGGATCCGTTTGAACCTTGTAGTTTTTAATCTCGGCCGTCGGTTGCTGATCAGACGGCGACTTACCATTTCAGCTTACGCGTGCTCGCTCGCGGGCCAGCCTGCTCCTGTGCGGCCCGTCTCTCTGCAGATCTGGCCCTTTATTTTTTTCTCTTTAGGTTACTTCTTTTTTTCATATATGTTATCTGGTGCCGTACTTTAAATCAAAACAAAAATGCTAACTAGTGAATCTTGCCAAAATAAAAATCACAGTGCTAGATCTACAAATTCTTAACCATCTCCAACTTGTAGATCTAGGTTTTGTGCTGTATTGTAGGAGAATTAAAATAAATGCCATAAGCACTCATTTACACCATTTGTTTAATAACTTGAGTTTTATGTATCCAAAACATGCAAACTAAACTGATCTGAGTAGCCCTTGATAATATCTATCTGTGGTAGTTGGCCTTGTGTTTACTTGAGTTGTTGAGTGAAAATGACATGCATGTTAGTTTTAGGCTAGAGAGCATTTCTATGATTTATTCAATTTTATTGTGACGCTTTTTGATTTGCATCCAATTGTGTTGGTTTTCTAGTGACTAGGAGCACCTAATACTAGGTTTTCATGATATTATGAGTTACAGAATAGGCTTGGTGAATTATTTAGTGTTTAGCCCTTTTCTGCTATTTGTTGCTATGCCTTTATTAAATTATTGTGTTACATTGTTATTGTTGTAAATGTGTTTCCTAGCATGTTTAGGGTGGTAATCCATCATTTAGATTTTATTTGTGTATTTCACTAGCATGTTAGTAATTATGTGTGAAAACTATGTGTGGTAGAGTTTTTCCTCTCATAATAGGGGTTTCCTAGTATTTAGGGATTATTGATTGTTTTATGCTTGATATTTTGATAACTTAAATGATTGCTTTATTATTTTTTGTCATAGCATAGATAATTTTATTTGAGCATATTATACTTTCTTGCATGATTGAATAAGTTCTAGATCATTTTGGCATGCCATGCTAGTTTTAGGTGTTTTCTGCCATAGTTGTTATTTGCATGCTTAATTTTTGATGCATTCATTAGATTGTTATTTGATATTACTAGCATGTCTAGGTGTTGTTTTCTCTGTTATATGGAAGCTATCTTATAGATCTATCATGTTAGAATAAGTCTTGGTTGATGATCTATTATTGTTATGCATGTATGCATGTCTAAATAGCACATTTTCCATCTCTAGTTTTAATGGTTATTTTGCTCCATGATTGTTTTCATGTATTGAGTGATGCCATGAAATGTTTGGTATTGATTTTTCTCTGTTATTAGGTTGCTTAGATACTGGTTATACTATTTCTCCATGTTTAGAAAAGCATGTGTTATTATGAGCTGGTAGTGGTGAGTGATATTATTTTCCTATGCATGTGTAGTTGTTTCTAGTTTGTTTTCTTGTTATTTTGTTCATCCTCTTGAATGACCAGAGAGTCATTTAACCTTATATGGACATGTTATGATAGTGGCACACCCACTGGACTCATGCAATTTTGGTTGAGGATCCATAACATCAATTCTAGTGTTATCCGTGTGTATTGTTTGTGCATGTTTTGCTTGTTGGTGTACTCTAGTTATTTTGTAATTGAGTGTATTTGGTTGATGAATTGCTTGCTGTATGTTTACTTGTTATCAAGTTATTGACTTTGTTTGGTTCTGATTGGGTGTTTTACTTTTTATTTTACGATGTTAGATAACGAAGACGGTATTATTTCCCGGAGAGGTTTTTATTGCAACTCTTGTTTATTTCAAGAGCAAGACCAAGACCAGTGCCAAGGCAAGCCACTCTAAATGCTTGCTCGTTTTTTACTTATCATTATCTATCATGCATGTTTTACTTCTGAAGCTTTACAAAAGTTTGATTCAAAAACTACTTTAGTAAGTGGACTATACTACTACCTTTATTATGTATCTCATATGCTATATCCACTATATAATATTGGTGTTACCAAGCCCTTTAGATATTTTAGTATCATCACTTTATTAACTTAAGTCCCTTAGTGGACATTTTAACTTGGTGTTTTTGGAAAAACAAAAGCTTTGGAAAAACCCCGAGGAAAGGTGGGACCTTGTCCGAGGGAGGTTTGTGATGGAGGAAATGTTTTCGACTTGTTTTCCAAAAATGACACATAACCTAGTCTTCTCCGGAGAACCAAGCCGTGCTGCCACATTACCCCAATATGGGAACGAGGTCTAGCTAAAAGCTTGTCGATGTTAGTCCGTGTCTACCTCAATGTGCTATAGGGGTTAGAGCCCCCCAAACCGAATTGTCGCTAGAAAGGAAAACATGGGACATTCAGAGTGTGGGATTAAGTTCACCACCGGTTGCAACAGTTGGGTCTCCTTCCATGGCGGTGTGTTGTCAGGGGAAACCGGATCGATACGGCCGACTCACTCAGTGTCGGGGAGAAAGAACCTAGTTGAAGAGGTAGCCATTTACTAGCACTTGCATAGTGGATAGTTAGGACCAGTTATCTGATGTTTGCATACTGTCTTGGACAGTCCGTGGTTGTTCACGGCGGATGTACTGGATCTTCTGGATTGTGTACACCTCTGCAGAGTAAAACTATTCAGAATAGTCCCGTCCTCGGATATGGACAGTTGAATGGCCATGTAGCTAGCATTGTGTCATGGTTTTCGAAAAGCTTGAAAAGTGTTTTGGAAATTGTACCTGGGATGTATGTGGGAAGGGAATTATTGTAACTTTGAGGTACCGGAAAAATGATGGTTTTGAAGATGTGATCTTCCAAGAAGTTTTCCAAAGAAAAACTCTCTTTTATTTAAAATGTTTTATCAAAACCTTGTGGACATGCAATATCTACAAGAGAACTTAAATATCTTTTAAAGTATCTTCTTCAACAAAGAAAAACTAAAACTTGTGCAACTGTGGTGGGTCTTAAATTCATCATGGCTAGTTGAACCCTAATTACAACCTTCCTACCACCTTTACATATGCATACTTCCATGTTTTAGCTTTCATTTGGGGTGTCTTGCGAGTACAATCCAATGTACTCATATTGGTTTCATCCCTGGCTATTGTCGTAGACAGAGTTTGAGCAGAATCCAGGAGAAACGGAAGAAGATGGTGTCGCTGACGACTGTGCGAACTAGGAACGTCTCTGAGTCAGTAGCCTATAGGTAGTCAAGGCATGACTTGGATTTACCACGAGTGTGTTTTCAAAGACTTCCGCTGTTTAGTGTGTTTTCCTGCCCTCGTGGCAGTTTTTTTCAACTGAGTCATGTGACCAGTTGTGTAAGCCGTGTATTCATGTAGTGGATGTTGTAATCTGCAATGCCAACTCGAGTATGTTGTTCACGACTAACTGATCATGGGATCATGAATGTATGCATACTGGAGGTCTCAGATTGCTAGTCTGGGGTCCCCACATTCAGCAGCCAGGCGAGCGCGGGGCCGCGGAGTGCGAGGGGGAAGGACCTCAAGAGGCACCGGTCGCCTCCCCCGGCGGCTTTGACTTGCGCTTCATACTTTTTTGGAAAATCCACCGGGGGAACATCGACGATGTAGCGATGTGGAAGGCAAGGCCAGAACGCAGATGGCCACCTTGCCTCCCACAGGTCCATGGCGAACGAGTAGCAGCACCCTGCCCGGGCGCTCGCCCGCCGCTCTCGGTAGCTAGGACACCCTGAGTTGGCGGTGGCGTTTCCCGAGGCAAAGGATGTCGTTCCATGCTCTCGAGGACGTCGAGCCCTGCGTGCGCGCGGTTCCGCTGGTTTGGCCACAAGCGTGGTCTCTACGGTGGAACTGTTCCGCTCCCAGTCGGTGGATGGCGCCAGAGTGATTTTGGTGGTGTGCACCAACCGGGAACCACATGCGTCGGGATTGGGCGGACTTTGCCACGGCCCTTGTGCTCCAGGCATGGCTTCCTGCGAGCGCTGTCGACTATGCATGCGCATAGTCGATGGCTGCAGGGCGAGCGTCGCCTGCGCAGGAGACTGCAGGGGTCGTGTCGGGTCCACGAGGGACTCGCCGACAGGCGTCGTGTCACGCCCATGGCACGACGCGGGGGAGAGAGAGTGGTAGAGCCTGATGCTAGAGAGGCTGGTGACGAGGTCGCCGATGTCATTCCGCTTCTAGGACAGCACCCTGCGGCCGGTCCGGTCGGCGCGAGAGGCGACCATGGCGACGGAGATGCGAGAGAATGCTTCAGCCCCCTACCAGGCGCGCCAAATGTCAGAGAAGCTGTTCTGTCCAAGAAAGGGTAGCTCCTAGGGGTTCGAACTCTAGGGGCTAACCACGTTCTGTTGCACCTCAAGAGGCTTCGAGAGGGGAGCTCTCGAAGGGAAAACAATGGAGACACAAGAAGTTTTACCTAGGTTCGGGCCACTGTGATGGTGTAAAACCCTACTCATGCTTGTCTGGTTGATTGCACTAGGAGGTGTACAGTACAAGTGTGAGCTTCTGGTGGTGTGACTGCTAAACTGCTCGATCCTTTTCTACGGAGGCGGGAGCCCCCTTCTTATACCGGCGTTTGGCCCTCTTTCCCGCTCATTGAGCGGGAAAGGCCTACCACATGGTTCCAAAGGAGTACACTGTGGCACTCTGCCGCACAGGCTGTCGCTGGTCGTCGAAGACGGCGCCACCGTCCATGGCAGAGATGTGGGGACGCCGATGACGCTCCCTCCGTCTTTAGCGGTGGACTGGTCTCCTTGCACCAAAGGGGAAAGCCTTGGACAGGGCTTTGGTGCGCGCAGCGATGCTCCACGCTTTATACACAAGAATGACAACTGTGGCCAATGTCGCTCTGACGCCTGCGGCGCCTCTGACATCCGCGGAGAGGCTCGGACGGCACCCCCACATGGTCTGTCCCCCAACGGGCGGGGGTCCTTCCGAGGAGGAGCATGGACGAAGCAGGGCCCCTCCCCAGCGATGTGTGGCGGTGTTGGTGAGGAAGGCTCCTCTCCAGAGGGTCTTCTTGGCGACAATGGCCGCCTTTTTTCCTTTGGTGAACCGGTACAGACTCCATCCGTACCGTGCGGGCTGGGCCAGCAGCAGACGACCCAAGATACCATGGTATCCGTATGTCCGACAAACCATAATACACGTGTGGAATTATAAACACCTAATAAAAGATATCCCCGGTCTCGCCTATAAGACTGATTCGTACATTAGTCATAATCTCGGTTTTCTCACCAGAGCCAAGGTGACAAAGTGTTGTGTTGTTACCGATAATGTATGATCGGAGTTGTTGGAGAACAACGATGATGTATACATCCAACTAATATGCCGAGAAACAGATAGTCAATAGTTTTCGTATTTCCTCAGTCCGCAGGTCGCTAAACCATGAGAAGCATGATAGGACAGGGTACGATATGGTTCGTGGTGGGTGTATTCAAACGTTGCCGGTGGAACGGTAATTACAAACTGTATGTCTCATTCGTACAAGATAGTATGTCGTTGTTCTGTATGTAGTAATCATGAGAATTGCTACTCCGGACGATGAAGAGATACTGGCCCACTCAAGTATTATGTTTTTCAGTATCGTCTGACATGGAAAAGGGTGATCATAGATACGATCATGGGAACATCGATAATATGGATTGAGTAAAATAGTACATGTCGGGTAACAGGTTTAACAATTTCACCCCCTGTTATGTAAAGTATCGCGAAGCATTATGACATATAGATTGATAGTAACACGGTGGTTCCCACGATATAAGAGCTTGGTGATATGTACGGGGATTACTAAGTGCTTCAAGGTACCTCTAGTAATCATCATCGCTGAATAAGATTGCCGGACGTGTCCGTATGTCCTACAACCCATAGGGTCACACACTTAAGTTTCGGCAACATTTAGGTCATAGTATGTCGATAAGATTTGAGGGAGAAGTAACACCGAAGGAGTTCAAAGGATCTTTTGGGATATGAAGGAGGAGTATGAAATATCATCAAAAGGTGACAAAATGGTTCCGGTCCTTTTTTGAAAGTGGTGGAATGGTCCAGGAATGGTCTCCAAATATTTCAGAGCGGTCGAGGAATTTTTCGGGCCTTCGAGAAAACCTAAAAGTGCCAAAACCAAGGTGTGGCCCGCATGTGCAAGTGAGCACATGGGGAATACCATGGTGCGGCAAAAGGAGTATGGAGCCCTAGCCGAGTTACCTACGGACTCCCCAGGTGTAATGAAAGGAGAGAAGGGGGTTGGTCTCGGATCCCCCTCCCAATTCGGATTTGGGGATGGAGTCCCAGAGGGACTCCATCTACAATCGAATGTGTCCAAGGCAGGGAGGGAGTCCTCCTGGGACTCCTCCCAACAAAGTTAGTTTGGGGAGTTGGTGTCCCACGTGGAATCCTCCTCCCAGGGCGCTTGGCTCACTATATCACGCCATAAAAGTCGCTGCCGCCTCCCCACAACAGCCACCCCACCTCCCCATCACCTCCTACTCACAGTGCCCCGGCGCCATGCTGCCCTGGTTCTCCATCTACTTCGTCCCGATATTGAAGGTCTGCCCGATCTCTACCATCGTCTTCATCTATCATCGTGGATCACTACCAGATCTTCATCGACTACGTCCCCGTCTCATCTATGTGTTTGATCATGCTACGAGGGCGGTGTTGCTAATAACGTAAGTGTGGATACCGTGGAGGTGTTGCACGTTTAGAACTTTATCTTTGGGAACTCACAAGAGCTACTTCGACTATTTCCTCTACATCAACAAGTTTACCGCCGTTCAGTCTATGAGGGTAACATTTCGTTGCCTATGTCTCACCATATGGATATTGTTTATGTGCTAGAATTTCTTTGTGTAGTTTGTTCTCCAACAGTGGTATTAGAGAGATCTATGCGCAGGCACATGTACGGATAGAGGAACTGGAGAATTCCAGCATTGTTGCATATGTTTTGTTCCCTGTCTTGGATATATACACTAGAGACAATAATATTCAGTAATTATTCTATATCCATGTTCAGAATTAATTTTATGCCATCATGCTAAAACCGCTATGGCATTTGAAAAGTGAGTTTTCAAAGGAAAATCTTTGTGCGGGTGTGAAGACATAAACAAACAAGAGTTCCTAATCTTGTCTCTAACACCAGCTGATGGTTTGTAAGATGATCATGTTTTCCTGATCATGGACTTGGTTAAAAGTCTAGCAAAACATAAGAATTTATTGTTAGGGTAAAAATAATACTGAACCGACCCAAGTATATGATCTTGCTAAAAGAGTCTAAACAAATTATAATGTATTTAGGAAAGTACATATGAAGTTTTCATTGGCTATAATTTCTATACTATAAGAAAATCTAGTGACTGCACGATTGAAAGTTATACTTTGTATTTCATCCACGGTCTTGCTGTAACTAGGGAACATAACGGTGATGTTTGGGTATAATCTAGAAAGTGTAATGGAACTAAGATTGTTCAAGACTAGTAATTAACTCCTCTAGACGATCTAGAGATACATGCTCTAGGCCCTCCTAGTATCACCAATGCCAACAAATCATCTGGCTAGACACTATGTGATTTATCACAAGGACATCAGAGATATGGATCAGAAAGAAGGACGATATCGGTAACGAGTTTTATATGTGTTATGATCAAAAAGTTTGATTAGACTAGATCACATAGTCTCACCTCGTGATATCATTAGTATTGTTAAGTTAAGGGAATAAGTGAATGAGTAACTTGAAAGGTTCCCTCGATCTTTGTGAACACACAATAGCCATCATGGGCGTCCATGGCCCCCCTGTTGGTTATTGTTCGGTAAGTTCTCGAAAATGTCTGTGTTATTGGGCCTTTACGGGTCACACGCTTAAGCCGTTACAACCTTTAATTAAGAGAACAAAGATTTTGTTAGTGGTTTTATGAACTTTTGATGTCGATATTATGTCACAGAAACAAGTCCAGCGTCAATCGGAGAGTTTTTGAGGAAGTTACTATAAGGAAGAAATGATGTCGGTGTTACGAAGAATGTCATATGAGAGATAACTAAGGACATGAAATGTCTCGGGATGTTAGAAATATGTGATACGTACAATTTGCATCACTATTTTATATCGTAATTTTCTGTTATTCATTGATATATTTCATATTATGATGCATTACTTATGTTATTTCATGTTATTTTGCATGTTTCATAATTTTTGGAGAATAAACACCGGGACCAGAAATCTGATGGAAAAAAGCACCGTCAGGATACCCTATTTCAGAAGATCAGAAGAAGGGGGTATCAGGGAAGTCTTATAAGTCCAGAAGAGGAAGCTAGCCACGACGAGACCCAGAGGGGGGCCACCAGGGGACCACACCATGCCTGGGCGCGCCCCCCTTGGCCGTGCCTGGGCATCATCAAGATCGTCATCGTCATCATCCTCACCACCACAACAATCACCCTCACCATCCATCTCCAACCCGCTGTGACAATTAGGGTTCTATACCATTGTTCTTCATTAGATCTCTCTCACGGTGTGGGTTACTTTTTAGTAGTTGATGCTTATGAGATTTATCATTGTTTACACTTTATGACCATATTGTTATTCATCATTATATCACCTCTGATCATGATCGATATGATGTCTTGTGAGTAGTTCGTTTAGTTCTTGAGGACATGGGAGAAGTCAAGATGTTAGTAGTGGAATTATGTCGAAGTAATATCTAGTGGTTTGATATTTAAGTTGTGGTGTTATTCTTATAGTGGTGTCATGTGAATGTCGACTACATGACACTTCACCTTTATAGGCCTAGGAGGATGCATTGTGTATTTGGCTACTAATTTTGGGGTTGCCAGAGTGACAGAAACCTAAACACCCGTTAGGAAACCGATGCACGAGGGAGTGTAGGATCCCGGAGTTTAAGGTTGTGGTTAGATTTATATTAATTACTTTCTTGTATTTGCGGATTCTTGCAAGGGGTTTAATACCAAGTATGTACTAGTCCTAGTTGGGCGGTGCATTTGCATATGTTCCCCAACACAACACCTATCAAAACAATAAATATTAATCAACTGTATGAAACGAAAGCGCTTGACGAAATTTCCATGTGTCCTCGAGAACATTTGGTAATCATAAGTAGAACAACCGGCTTGTCCTTTTCTCTCAAAAGGATTGGTCCATTAGCTACAATTATATTTATTCGCACTTTATTTATCTGCTATATCAAAAACCACAAAAAACTTGTTTGCTAGTGTTTACAGTGAATTCTCTATCAAACCTGCTTGTCAACACCTTCTCCTCCTCGTTGGGTTCGACACTCTTATTTATCGAAAGTACTACGATACACCCCCTATACTTGTGGGTTATCAAGACTATTTTCTGGAGCCGTTGCCGGGGAGTGAATCGTTGTTGGTAAGTGGAATTGGTAAGAGAAACTTTTACTGTCAGTGCTGTTTTTATTTCCGCCTGCTGTTTTATTTCATTATGGAGAATCCTTTTGGTTCTCTATTTAAGGGATCTACTGTTACCTCTAGGGTAGTAGATGACTCGTTATATGCTAAATTGGATCCTTTTAAAATACCTATGAAAACTGTTGGATGTGTTATGGATAACTGCTATTATGTAGATGGAACTGTCCATCCTAGTGATCATTTGGTCTTTATACATGGATGCGAGTTATTCAGGTGTGCGGTTATTCCAATGGATCAAGTTAAAAGGAAATAATTCTCTTTATCGCTCAAAAGGTAGAGCTATGGAATGGTTTAAAATGCTTAATAATGGTGAATCTATTGGATGGGAGGAAATTGTGCCGCTCTTTTATTCTAAATTTTAGCCTCCCAGTGAGATTCATAAAGACCGGAATCAACTATATAATGTTTGTCCTCATCATGGAGAGATTATTTCCCAACCTTGGGGGATAATTAAGTTATTAATCCTTAAATGTCCCGTTCATGAGCTCCCGAGTAATATTGTTATCAATAAATTTTATGCAAGGCTTTCTCTTCATGATAAGGATTTATTGGATGCTTCTTGTTCTGGATCATTCACACGTATGAAGGAAGAAGCTAAATGGGATATTCTTGACCGTATTCAAGAAAACAATAAAGGATGGGAGAATGACAAAGGTAGAAAGTCAGGTATAAATTATGATTATGAATGCATTAAAGCTTTTACGGGAACTGTTGATTTCTATAATGTTAGTGTTGTTTGTGGTCTTGTTTCTCAAATAGTTGCAAATTGTCTTAAAGCCTTTGCCTCCAATCGTGATATTCCCAAAAAGGAGTTGAGAAAGTACCGTGTACCCTATAAAGATAATGTTCCTGCTAGAAATATAGAAGTGCATGCTGTTAATCCTGCTGTGCCTAAACCTTATATTGA
Source organism: Alopecurus myosuroides (assembly GCA_028641055.1). Classification (NCBI taxonomy): domain Eukaryota; kingdom Viridiplantae; phylum Streptophyta; class Magnoliopsida; order Poales; family Poaceae; genus Alopecurus; species Alopecurus myosuroides. Next base: position 168,321,284 of record CM054062.1, read on the forward strand.
GAAAATGCCTTTCCCTGCTAAGGTAAAGGAACATTCTATTGTAGCTAGTGTGGTTAACAAGAGTATAAAGATATCTAATGAACCCGATGAACAAGTAACTGTTGAACCTATAGTAGCTATAGTTAAAGACCTTGTCTTTGGAATTGTAGAGGATGAATATATTTTCTTTTGTGAGGATGCTTCTAATATTGTCTCACATCCCAATAGACCTAAGAAAACTAGTGTTCATGTGCTTTCTGTTAGGATTGGTGATCATTGCTATTATGGTTTGTGTGATATTGGTGCAAGTTCTAGTGCTATTCCTTATGAGCTTTCTAAAGAAAGCATGCATGAAATTAGTTCGTCTGAACTTGAAGATATTGATGTGGCTATTCAGCTTGCTAATAGAGAAACTATTTTTCTGTTTGTTATTGTTAGGGATCTGGAAGTTTTATGTGGTAAAACTAAATATCCTACTGATTTTCTAGTACTGGGTAAAGCGGCTAGTAAAACCTGTCCTATTATCTCTGATATACCTTTCTTGAACACTTGTGGTGCTGTTATAGATTGTAAGAGGGAGTAAATATTGACTAAATTTGATGGAAAATCTTATGAGTTTAATTTTTCCAAATTTGTAGAGCTCCTTATGAATCTAAATTTCCTGATGAAAATTTTAGAGTTGAACAGCTTGTCTCTATTGCTCTTGCTCCTAACAATGCTTTGCAGCAATATATGGAGGACCATGAAATTGAGGTCTTTATGGAAGAGAGAAATGAGATTGACGATATTCTTTTTCATCAATCCGTGATACTGAAACATTATTTACCTGTGGAAGACTTGGGTACAACATTACCACCCAAGGAGGATCCTGTTTTTGATTAAAAACCTTTAGGTGATGGTCTTAAATATGCTTATATCGATGATAAGAAAATATATCATGTTATTATTAGTTCTAAACTTTCAGGTGAATAAGAGGAAAGATAATTGGGAATATTGAAGAAACACCATGGAGCTATTAGATATAGTCTTGATAATTTAAAAGGTATTTCTCCCACTATATGCCAGCATGTTATTAATATTGAACCTGATGCAAAGCCAGTAGTTGAACATCAACGCCATTTAATTCCTAACATGAATGAAGTGGTAAGAAATGAGGTATTAAAACTCCTTGATGCTGGAATTATTTTTCCTATTACTGATAGTAGATGGGTAAGCCCTGTGCATTGTGTCCCTAAGAAGGGAGGAATGACTGTTGTGCCTAATGAAAATAATGATCTTATTCCTCAAAGAGTAGTAGTTGGTTATAGAATGTGCATTGATTTTAGGAAAGTTAACAAGGTTACTAAGAAAGATCATTATCCTTTTCCTTTTATTTATCAAATGCTAGAGAGGTTGTCTAAGAAAACTCATTTTTTTCTTTCTTCATAGTTATTCTGGGTTTTCTCAAATTGCCGTTAGGGCAACTGATCAAGAGAAAACAACCTTTACTTGTCCTTATGGTACTTATGCTTATAGACGTATGCCTTTTGGTTTGTGTAATGCTCCTGCTACGTTTCAAAGATGCATGTCTACTATTTTTCACGGTTTTTTGTGAAGAAATTGTGGAAGTATTCATGGACGATTTCTCCGTCTATGGAACTTCTTTTGATAACTGCTTGCACAACCTAGATAAAGTTTTGCAGACATGTGAGGAAACTAATCTTGTTCTTAATTGGAAGAAATGCCACTTTATGGTGAATGAAGGAATTGTTCGTGGTCAGAAAATTTCTGAAAGAGGTATTGAAGTTGACAGAGCTAAAGTGGAATCAATAGGGAAAATGCCATGTCCGAGGGATGTTAAAGGTATTCGTAGTGTTCTTGGCATGCTGGTTTTTATAGGAGATTTTTTAAAGATTTCTCTAAAATATCAAAGCCTCTTACTAATCTTCTTCAAAAAGACGTTCCTTTTATTTTTGATGATGATTGTATGGAAGCTTTTGAAACTTTAAAGAAGGCTTTAACTAGTGCTCCTATTGTTCAACCATCTGATTGGAATTTACCTTTTGAAATTATGTGTGATGCTAGTGATTTTGCTATAGGTGATGTTCTTGGACATCGAGTAGATAAGAAATTGAATGTTATTCATTATGCTAGTAAGACTCTTGATGCTGCTCAAAAGAATTATGCGACCACTAAAAAAGATTTTTTAGCTATAGTTTTTGCTTGTGATAAGTTTAAACCTTATATTGTTGATTCAAAAGTTACTCTTCACACTGATCATGCTGCTATTAGATACCTTATGGAAAAGAAAGATGCTAAGCCTAGGATTATTAGATGGGTGCTGCTTTTACAAGAGTTTGATTTGCATATGGTGGATAGGAAGGGTGATGAAATCTTGTTGCTGGTAACTTGTTTAGATTGGAAAACATTGCTTATGACCCTATTCCTGTTAATGATAGTTTTCGAAATGAACAGTTGGCCGCAACAAAGGTAAACTCCCAAGATAGTCCTTGGTATGCAGATTATGCTAACTTTATTGTTTCCAAGTATTTGCCTCCAACATTTACAACTCAACAAAGAAGAAAATTCTTTTATGATTTGAGGCATTATTTTTGGGATGACCCACACTTATGTAAATAAGGAGTAGATGGTATTATGAGAAGATGTGTTCCAAATCATGAACAACATGAAATATTGAAAAAGTGCCATGGTAGTTCTTATGGAGGACATCACGCTGGACATAGAACCGCACAGAAGGTTCTACAATCAGGTTTCTATTGGCTTACTCTCTTTAAAGATGCACGTAAATTTGTTTTATCTTGTGATGAATGTCAAAGAGTTGGGAATATTTCTAGATGTAATGAAATGCATATGATTTATTCTCTTGTTATTGAACCTTTTGATTGTTGGGATTTGACTTTATGGGTTTGGTTCCTCCTTCGAATGGTTACACTCACATTCTTGTTGCTGTTGATTATGTTACTAAATGGGTAGAAGCTATACCCACAAAAAGTGCTGATGGTGAGACCTCTTTAAAAATGCTTAAAGATGTTATTTTCTCTAGGTTTGGTGTGCCTGGATACCTTATGACTGATGGAGGTTCTCACTTTATTCATGGCGGTTTTTGAAAAACCCTTGCTGAATACGATGTTAATCATAGAAATTGCCTCAGCTTATCATCCTCGAACCAGTGGGAAAGTAGAATTATCAAATAGAGAAATCAAATCTATCTTGCAAAAGACTGTTAATAACTCTAGGAAAAATTGGTTTGATAAGTTGAATGATGCTTTATGAGCTTATAGAACTGCTTATAAAAATCCTATGGGCATGCCCCTTTATAAAATGGTTTCTGGAAAAGCTTGTAACTTGCTTTTAGAATTCGAACACAAAGCTTATTGAGCAGTGAAAGAGCTTAATACAGATTTTAAACTTGCTGGTAAGAAAAGAATGCTTGACTTGAGTTCTCTCGATGAGTGGAGATGTGATGCTTATGAAAATGCTAGACTCTTTAAAGAGAAAGTTAAACAATGGCATGATAGGAGAATTCTTAAAAGAGAGTTTCATGTTGGTGAGAAAATTCTATTGTATAGGTCTCGTCTCAGATTTTTTGCAGGAAAATTACTCTCAAGATGGGAAGGACCTTATGTTATTGAAGAAGTGTATTGTTCGGGTGCAATAAAAAATGCTTTCCTGAAAGATAACACAAGAAAAGTGGTGAATGTGCAAAGATTCAAACATTATATTTCCAGGGATTCTATTCTTATGATAAAGATGTCGATATTATTCAAGTAATGACTCCGGAGAAGTTTATTAGAGGGAAGATTCCAGTACCTGCAGAGTCCGTTTTCGAATAGGTAACAGTTCTGTTAAGAAAAAGTTCGCGTGTCTCTTTCCAACTTTTATTTTATTCATATATGGAAAATATGAAAAATATTGAGCTGAAGAGGGGTAGGAGACGGTGCCCGAGGGAACCACACCATGCCTGGCGCGGGCCCACCCCTGCCGCGTCTTCCCATGGTGTGGGCACCCCGGAGCCCCTCTCCGACCCGTTTTTGACTTGCACCTGCCTTTCGTTACGTATGTTTCTGCTATATAATTCCCCGGACCCCCGAGGTCCATATATCGTTTTCTCGTCGTGGTTTTTTTTCGACCTGTTTCTGCCAGGATCTGTTTTTCAGTTTTAGAAGAACCATGGCCTCCGCCAACAACAACAAGGGGAAGGAGCCTATCGTAGATGATCTGCAAGGTCCCAAGCGCAAGAACATGGACCAGGGCGCCAAGAGGGAAGCAAAGAGGACGTCATCAAGTAATGCTGGAAGTGTTTCTTCTTGTAATATGCAGGGACCAAGGCCATCAGTTCCAGGTCTCAGCCCCATCCCTGGAGTAGAGGAAGCTCTTTGAGTCGCATATGAGTTCTGCGATCGATATCGAGCTCTAAGGACGGAGGTGGAGATACCTCAAGAAGAGAACGACAAATTTTGCAAGATTCTGGAGCGTTTCCATGCCTTGATTGAGAAGATTTCACCACCACCACCGAAGAGTTAATTCGTCATTGGTATTGGCATCCCCTTGGCTTGTTCCAAGCTTGCGGGAGTGCCGTGGTATCACACATTTATCCTTCACCTTTTTAACTTTTAGTAGAGTCAAATCATGAGTAGAGGAGTTATCATATAGGATGGTCTGCAGTATGGAAGTATCTCTCCTTTAAAGGTTATCAATGTATCCCTTGGTTTGAGTTGTCGTAATGGAATATTAATGAGAAGTTTTATTATTTACTTTCTACACTTTATTTTAGTTTACAATTTTTGTTATATGGTTGATCTTGTTATTAGTATTGGTATCAATATTGGAGCATCAAGTTAATCTAGTTGGTTTCAGCAAACTTAGCATTGGTGAGTAGCAACAATACGTTGAGACTTAAGTAGAAAAGAGGGAGTTGCATGTAGATATATTATTCCATGATCTTTCTTTCTTATTGGCTCATAAGATTTAGTATTCTCAAGTAAGATTGTTTGTAACTCCAAGGAAGATTGCATGATTGGTTCTATCATATGTGTATTTATTTGTTTTCCCTCAACTCTTATGCTTGCTACCCAGCCTTGCTAGCAAAAAAACTGTACTGAGAGGGAATGCTTCTCGTGCATCCAAACCTTGAACACCAAAATAGTGCCATTTGTGTCCACCATACCTACCTATATGTGGTATTTCACCGTCACTCCAAGTAAATTGCTTGTGTGCTACCTTTAAACCTTCAAAATTACACATGTTTTGTGCCCCTGTTTTAGCTCATGAGGACGCAAATAGAGAATCTTTATCTCACTTGTTGATTGGACTTTACACACCTGGACTAGTGGCTTCATCCGCTTATCCAAATGATAGAAGATCTGGCAGCGGGGTTGTAACAGCCCAAGTATGAAAACCTACCATTTAGAATGTTTGATTTCTTGTTACTTAAGTATTGCATCATGTCATCATATTGTTTCCATGTTGTTTGCTTTTGTTTCTAAATTGTTGCATTTGTTTTCCACTGTTTTCACAACTCAAATTCAAACCTTACTCAAACAATGTTTTCATACTTGTTCTGTTACAACTTTTGGAATAAAAATAACAAATAAAAACAACCCAATTGTTCTCATTTTATTTCCACATTGATCAACAGATAATGGTGCTTCTATTTCAAATAAATAATTCCCAAATTGTTTTCAAACTCAAACTCAAATTCAACAACACCTCATTTGGAAATTATAAAATATCAAACCATTCCAATAATTCTAATCCAACTAATAATAGGGTTCGCCCTATTAAATTGTTGTTTCTATATTAATTAACAAAATATTCCAATTCAAATCAAATATTTTCAAACAAAACCAATTTGAAACTATAAAAATAATAACCAAAACTTTCTCTCATCCCTTGTTTTCCAATTAATTCTTTTGGGTCACTTTATTAAAAGGTTGATTTCATTAATCATTTCAAATCTTCAAAAATAATCTAATTTTGGTTTATTTCCAAACAGCACCAAAAACTTAAACATTTTTGAAAATCCAAATTGGTTAGCTGTTTGAAATTAACATGACAAGTTCACCCTATTTTTCCTAGAATTTTTGCTAACCTAAAAAGCCTCCTTTTTCTTCCATTTGGTTTTTAGCAAAAAAAATAATAAATAAAAGAAAACAGAAATAACAAAAGAGAAAGGGGGCAGCAGCTGAACCCCAGCCCAGCCCGTTTACCACCTAGCCCGATACCCTTTCAACCCTGTCGCTGTCGTCCTCCTCGAGGTGATGTCACCTTCAGTACGACAGGCACACCACCACCCGATCTTCTCTCCCTCCGCTCGATTGCCGCCGTACAGCACCTCTCCCCTATAACTAACCTACTCCCTCTGCCCTAGACTCGAACCCTAACCCCTAACCCTCCATTGCCGCCGAATCTTCTCTCTGTTCTCCTCTGCCACCCCCTCCTGCACTTCTCTGAAGAAATCCGAAACTGAAAAACGCTGCGGTGGCCGTGGATGCCCTGGCTCACCGCCGGTCGCCGTGGAAGCGGGAGACCCAACCGCGAGCGGGAATGGAAACCGGAACCTCCCAGCTCCCACCTCGGCTCTTCGCCGTTTGCTGGGAGGGGCCGCGGAGCCCGCGCCGTCGCCGGAGTTTCCCCTCCGTTGCTGCCTCGAGTCTGATCGACGACGACGACTACCAGCCCGAGGTGAGCCTCGTCGCCCTCTTCCTCTCTGCTTTCGCGCGGATACCACACGAGCACGCCCCAGTCGCGAATCCCCCCCGAAACCCCATCGCCACCGCAAGGCGCATGTCACCGGCGGCAGTCGTCCGGTCTGACGGAAGTTCAGATCGACTGAACTGCAAGTTCAGTTAGCAGTTGGTTCAGTTAACACCTCGCAGAGACAGCATAACCCCAACCCTGCCCCGTATCTGTCACAAGTACAGCAGCAGCCCATCTGGTCCTGTGCCTTGCGAGCGCAGTAGAGGGGGTGGGTTCGAATCCCACCCCCCGCGGTTTAAACCAAGTTTTTTTATTTTTATTTTTCACAACTCCAGTAAACAGCTAATTACAACCCAGTCCCTGCCAGTTCTTCTAGGTCCCTGTAAAATTAATTCTAAGTCCCTAGTTAATAACAATTGGCAGATTACACCTTAAATTTGGAAATTGCATAAATAAATCCTCCTAACTCCAATTTCAACATTTTTAATATGTTTTCAATACCAAATTAAATGTTCTATCCAAATATAAAATTTGTTTACTGTTTTGAATATTTTAAATTGGTGAAACATTTGAATTCTTGTTTAAATCACTTAAATTTGCAAAATTCATAACTTGTTCATAAAAATTCCAAATTCAACAAACCAAATATGTTTTCCAATCAATTTTTCATGTACTTTCCAAATATAAATTTTGTTTGCTGTTTTGAATAATTTAAATTGCTGAAAACAACTGATTCTTGTTTATTGCATTTAAAATTGCCAAAATAATAACTTGCTCATTTTAAATCCAATTTCAACAAATGAAATATGTTTTCCATGCAAAATTAAACCCTCTTTCCAAATATAAACTTTGTTTTCTGTTTTGAATAATTAAAATTGGTTAAATAATTTAATCCTTGTTTAATTCATTTAATATTGCTAAATTCATAACTTGATCAAATCAAATTCTTTTGGGACATATAAAATATGTTTTCCAACCATAAAAGTATAAACTTTTCAAATATGAATCTCACTTAATGTTTTAAACAAATAAAAATTCAAATAAGTTCATGTTTGAATTAAATTCATTTAATTCTTGCTTAAACTTGTTTAATTCATAAATAATTTATTTGAAATCCTTTTTCAACAAGTGAAACATGCAATCCACCTAAAATTGTGTGTTCTTATCAAATATAAACTTTGTTATCTATTTTGAACAATTAAAATTGGTGAAAACAACAAATGCTTGTGTGGCACCTTTAAGTAACCAAAATTTCCTAAATTAATAAATGAATTTCTAAACTTCTTGAACCTTATTTCCATTTGGTTCTATTGTTGTTATTTTGTTGTTTTCCTCATCCATGCATCATGCTAATCCACTTTCACATGTTGCTTAGTTGTAAAACAATTAATTCAACCAGAAATCATGGGCTTTCCATATGCAATCCAATTGCATATGGGTCCATTTAATCCTGTTTCTATCTTGTCAACTAGTTTATGTTGTTGCATCAATTAAATTGACATGCATCATCCCATGTTTGTGCACCTATGCCATTATATTGATTGTTGATCTTTCTGCAATGTTTGTTTGCTTCTTCCCGGATATACGACGACGTTGAGACCGACGATACTTACGACACCCCTTCTAAGGATTTAGCTCAGTACCAGGCTACTGGGTTTGCAGGCAAGTTATCACTCACATGAACCACTATGTTCCTTTCAACATTGGTTACCGATACTTTCCGTTGTTCTTTTCTGCTAGCCTTAGTAGTAATTGTTTCTGTTGCGAACCTATCACATGTATCCTTTAACCCTGATATTGCCTCACCTCCACACCTATAACCATTGCTTGAGCCCGTGTCTTACTAGCATGCTTAGGTTGTTTTGCTCGAGTCTGTTACCCGTTACTTTCTGTTACTACTTCATTATGTTCTGGGGGCTCGATGTTTAATCAATCAATCATGCTAATGTTATTGTTATTAATAATAAATTTGATGATAAGGCACCGGCAGGAGGCCCTGTGTGGTTTTGAGGCCTGCTAGTGTCGACCCTAATAGGAAAAGGGTCTTGTCTACTGATCCATGATGAGCGCACTAACCGCATATGGGAAGCGAGTATGGGCGCCCCCCTCAATTTGATTCGATTCGCATCTCGTCCAAATCGCCTCATTTAGTTCGTGTTTTCCATTTGCCGCATGCATGTTTTTGCGAGCCCAGGCCAGGGTGGAACTTTTGTAGTCGGCATATAGGGGGACACGTTCTTAGAGTGCTATGAGGGTCCATTTTCTTCTGGGCTCGATTAGCCGTGCGCCCAAGGTTCTTTGGGCTTGATGCGAAGAAGAGTCGAGTTGTGTTGAGTGCCCCGCTTGGTGGAAGGGCCTTTCCATCTGGCGGGTTATTCATGCGTGTACGGCCAAATTGGTGCAACCCTGCAGGGATAATCTTCTCGAGAAGCCGTGTTTTCCGCGGTTATGGATTACTTGGTGAAAGTACTGGCTAACAAGTACTCAGGACAACTTAAACATAATGATCAAACATGTTACACCCAATGACTAATAACTTGACTAGTAATAGGTGGATGACACAATAACTTGATTCACCTTTAATACAACTGTGTGAGTTATCCTCGGATTGCTTCTTTGGATAAGGGGCGAGATCCAGGATGGGCTTGTTTGAAGTTATCTTTCAGTTGGTTACAATACTCGATCTTATCTCCTTTCTGTTAGCCGGAAGTGGTAGAATCTCTGTAGTTGGTTAGTGCAGCCAGTTGCAGCATCCTTTATATCCCCTCTCTTCCGTTGAACCCAAGGCATCTGTGCTTGGTGTTGACGGGTTACATTTTGGTGAACTGTGAGTCTTGCTTGCCAGTACGTTTATGTACTGACCCCTTTGGGGCTGTGGTTTCCGCAGACCGACGTTTCCGAAGATCTACATGGTGGCAACTACGTGGAGTATGACGAGACTGCTGACGAGTAGATAGTGGACCCGGGCAGGATCCGAGACTTCGTGGATGGGCTCCGTCTGTTTGTTTCCGGCCTCCTAGGCCTATTTGGTTCTTGTCTGTACTCAGACATGTTGAATGCTTCCGCTGTGATGTGATGATGTATTGTTGGGGCATGTGCCCTCTGAATGATTGTATTTGCTATCTCTGCTCTAATGAGAGCCATTTGCAACTTATTTCAATCTTTTGTGTCGTAGAGATCTGTTGTGATATCAGTTGTTCAACGCCGTTGACGTACCATGTGTGTATGTTTTGAAGTACGTCGACGGAAGTGCCTTTGATCTCTAGTGGATAGTTTACATCGACGATGGAATAGCAGGGCTTGTGTTGTCGCGCATAAGCGCAGGCCTACCAGGAAGCTGGGACGTGGGAGCAGTTATGCCCCATAATCCAAGCATCTGCTATCCAGTTCGTACGGTGAGTATCCCCTAGAAATCAGGGTGCGACAAATGGTATCAGAGCCTGTCTGCCTGTAGGATCCCTTTTTACTGGTCGCAGTTGTGTCTAGAAACTATTTTTTAGCTATATAGGAAAAAGAAAACGTGAGAGTAGGAATTCTGTTCTTTTTCTTCTTTTCCCCACCCTCCCTCCCTTTTCTGGTAAGGAAGTGCAACGTTGATTTCTCCCTTCTCATCTAAACTTTCAAGTTAGGATTTCACGTGTTTTGGGTTCTCCGTAGTACCTCAGGAGTTTTGTTCTCGTTTTTCCCGGTGTTGTTTCAATATCCTGTCCTCCTAAACATTTCCATTTCGTCCGTTGAAATCTTGTTGTTGTTTCCACTTCAATTCTTCTACCGGCGTCTAATCAAAGTTTCCCCGTTCATCTGCTAAACTCTATTCCAGCTAAAGTGTTGTTTGATACCGGAGCATCGCATTCCTTTGTGTCAAAAATCCTTGCCACAACATACAACCCAATTCTGGTTCCACTAAGCAATCAAAACTCTGTTCACTCCCCGGGATCTCAAATGTTGACTTCCAAGATAAGTAAGAACAATCCAATTCTAATGAGAGGCCACATATTCCTCGTTACTCTCATGTTGCTGATTCTGACATTGATGTCATCCTTGGTGTTCCATTGATGTCAATAACTCTGTTCCACCTTTATTACAGATAATCTACTCTCCAAATGAATCAAATTCTATCCAGCTATACATCCTCCATACAAAACCAATACCTCTACTAATATTGTTCCGGTGGTTTCCAAATTCCCTGACGTCTATCCAATGTGCACGATGTGTTTCATGTGTCACAGCTCAAGAGGATCTTCCCAAGAAGTGTCCGGATCTTTTCTTTTCTCAGTAGGAATCTCGGGGCGCGATTCCTTCAAGGGGGGGCGTTTTGTAACAGCCCAAGTATGAAAACCTACCATTTAGAATGTTTGATTTCTTGTTACTTAAGTATTGCATCATGTCATCATATTGTTTCCATGTTGTTTGCTTTTGTTTCTAAATTGTTGCATTTGTTTTCCACTGTTTTCACAACTCAAATTCAAACCTTACTCAAACAATGTTTTCATACTTGTTCTGTTACAACTTTTGGAATAAAAATAACAAATAAAAACAACCCAATTGTTCTCATTTTATTTCCACATTGATCAACAGATAATGGTGCTTCTATTTCAAATAAATAATTCCCAAATTGTTTTCAAACTCAAACTCAAATTCAACAACACCTCATTTGGCAATTACAAAATATCAAACCATTCCAATAATTCTAATCCAACTAATAATAGGGTTCACCCTATTAAATTGTTGTTTCTATATTAATTAACAAAATATTCCAATTCAAATCAAATATTTTCAAACAAAACCAATTTGAAACTATAAAAATAATAACCAAAACTTTCTCTCATCCCTTGTTTTCCAATTAATTCTTTTGGGTCACTTTATTAAAAGGTTGATTTCATTAATCATTTCAAATCTTCAAAAATAATCTAATTTTGGTTTATTTCCAAACAGCACCAAAAACTTAAACATTTTTGAAAATCCAAATTGGTTAGCTGTTTGAAATTAACATGACAAGTTCACCCTATTTTTCCTAGAATTTTTGCTAACCTAAAAAGCCTCCTTTTTCTTCCATTTGGTTTTTAGCAAAAAAAATAATAAATAAAAGAAAACAGAAATAACAAAAGAGAAAGAGGGCAGCAGCTGAACCCCAGCCGAGCCCGTTTACCACCTAGCCCGATACCCTTTCAACCCTGTCGCTGTCGTCCTCCTCGAGGTGATGTCACCTTCAGTACGACAGGCACACCAGCACCCGATCTTCTCTCCCTCCGCTCGATTGCCGCCGTACAGCACCTCTCCCCCTATAACTAACCTACTCCCTCTGCCCTAGACTCGAACCCTAACCCCTAACCCTCCATCGCCGCCGAATCTTCTCTCTGTTCTCCTCTGCCACCCCCTCCTGCACTTCTCTGAAGAAATCCGAAACTGAAAAACGCTGCGGTGGCCGTGGATGCCCTGGCTCACCGCCGGTCGCCGTGGAAGCGGGAGACCCAACCGCGAGCGGGAATGGAAACCGGAACCTCCCAGCTCCCACCTCGGCTCTTCGCCGTTTGCTGGGAGGGGCCGCGGAGCCCGCGCCGTCGCCGGAGTTTCCCCTCCGTTGCTGCCTCGAGTCTGATCGACGACGACGACTACCAGCCCGAGGTGAGCCTCGTCGCCCTCTTCCTCTCTGCTTTCGCGCGGATACCACACGAGCACGCCCCAGTCGCGAATCCCCCCCGAAACCCCATCGCCACCGCAAGGCGCATGTCACCGGCGGCAGTCGTCCGGTCTGACGGAAGTTCAGATCGACTGAACTGCAAGTTCAGTTAGCAGTTGGTTCAGTTAACACCTCGCAGAGACAGCATAACCCCAACCCTGCCCCGTATCTGTCACAAGTACAGCAGCAGCCCATCTGGTCCTGTGCCTTGCGAGCGCAGTAGAGGGGGTGGGTTCGAATCCCACCCCCCGCGGTTTAAACCAAGTTTTTTATTTTTATTTTTCACAACTCCAGTAAACAGCTAATTACAACCCAGTCCCTGCTAGTTCTTCTAGGTCCCTGTAAAATTAATTCTAAGTCCCTAGTTAATAACAATTGGCAGATTACACCTTAAATTTGGAAATTGCATAAATAAATCCTCCTAACTCCAATTTCAACATTTTTAATATTTTTTCAATACCAAATTAAATGTTCTATCCAAATATAAAATTTGTTTACTGTTTTGAATATTTTAAATTGGTGAAACATTTGAATTCTTGTTTAAATCACTTAAATTTGCAAAATTCATAACTTGTTCATAAAAATTCCAAATTCAACAAACCAAATATGTTTTCCAATCAATTTTTCATGTACTTTCCAAATATAAATTTTGTTTGATGTTTTGAATAATTTAAATTGCTGAAAACAACTGTTTCTTGTTTATTGCATTTAAAATTGCCAAAATAATAACTTGCTCATTTTAAATCCAATTTCAACAAATGAAATATGTTTTCCATGCAAAATTAAACCCTCTTTCCAAATATAAACTTTGTTTTCTGTTTTGAATAATTAAAATTGGTTAAATAATTTAATCCTTGTTTAATTCATTTAATATTGCTAAATTCATAACTTGATCAAATCAAATTCTTTTGGGACATATAAAATATGTTTTCCAACCATAAAAGTATAAACTTTTCAAATATGAATCTCACTTAATGTTTTAAACAAATAAAAATTCAAATAAGTTCATGTTTGAATTAAATTCATTTAATTCTTGCTTAAACTTGTTTAATTCATAAATAATTTATTTGAAATCCTTTTTCAACAAGTGAAACATGCAATCCACCTAAAATTGTGTGTTCTTATCAAATATAAACTTTGTTATCTATTTTGAACAATTAAAATTGGTGAAAACAACAAATGCTTGTGTGGCACCTTTAAGTAACCAAAATTTCCTAAATTAATAAATGAATTTCTAAACTTCTTGAACCTTATTTCCATTTGGTTCTATTGTTGTTATTTTGTTGTTTTCCTCATCCATGCATCATGCTAATCCACTTTCACATGTTGCTTAGTTGTAAAACAATTAATTCAACCAGAAATCATGGGCTTTCCATATGCAATCCAATTGCATATGGGTCCATTTAATCCTGTTTCTATCTTGTCAACTAGTTTATGTTGTTGCATCAATTAAATTGACATGCATCATCCCATGTTTGTGCACATATGCCGTTATATTGATTGTTTATCTTTCTGCAATGTTTGTTTGCTTCTTCCCGGATATACGACGACGTTGAGACCGACGATACTTACGACACCCCTTCTAAGGATTTAGCTCAGTACCAGGCTACTGGGTTTGCAGGAAAGTTATCACTCACATGAACCACTGTGTTCCTTTCAACATTGGTTACCGATACTTTCCGTTGTTCTTTTCTGCTAGCCTTAGTAGTAATTGTTTCTGTTGCGAACCTATCACATGTATCCTTTAACCCTGATATTGCCTCACCTCCACACCTATAACCATTGCTTGAGCCCGTGTCTTACTAGCATGCTTAGGTTGTTTTGCTCGAGTCTGTTACCCGTTACTTTCTGTTACTACTTCATTATGTTCTGGGGGCTCGATGTTTAATCAATCAATCATGCTAATGTTATTGTTATTAATAATAAAGTTGATGATAAGGCACCGGCAGGAGGCCCTGTGTGGTTTTGAGGCCTCCTAGTGTCGACCCTAATAGGAAAAGGGTCTTGTCTACTGATCCATGATGAGCGCACTAACCGCATGTGGGAAGCGAGTATGGGCGCCCCCCTCAATTTGATTCGATTCGCATCTCTTCCAAATCGCCTCATTTAGTTCGTGTTTTCCATTTGCCGCATGCATGTTTTTGCGAGCCCAGGCCAGGGTGGAACTTTTGTAGTCGGCATATAGGGGGACACGTTCTTAGAGTGCTATGAGGGTCCATTTTCTTCTGGGCTTGATTAGCCGTGCGCCCAAGGTTCTTTGGGCTTGATGCGAAGAAGAGTCGAGTTGTGTTGAGTGCCCCGCTTGGTGGAAGGGCCTTTCCATCTGGCGGGTTATTCATGCGTGTACGGCCAAATTGGTGCAACCCTGCAGGGATAATCTTCTCGAGAAGCCGTGTTTTCCGCGGTTATGGATTACTTGGTGAAAGTACTGGCTAACAAGTACTCAGGACAACTTAAACATAATGATCAAACATGTTACACCCAATGACTAATAACTTGACTAGTAATAGGTGGATGACACAATAACTTGATTCACCTTTAATACAACTGTGTGAGTTATCCTCGGATTGCTTCTTTGGATAAGGGGCGAGATCCAGGATGGGTTTGTTTGAAGTTATCTTTCAGTTGGTTACAATACTCGATCTTATCTCCTTTCTGTTAGCCGGAAGTGGTAGAATCTCTGTAGTTGGTTAGTGCAGCCAGTTGCAGCATCCTTTATATCCCCTCTCTTCCGTTGAACCCAAGGCATCTGTGCTTGGTGTTGACGGGTTACATTTTGGTGAACTGTGAGTCTTGCTTGCCAGTACGTTTATGTACTGACCCCTTTGGGGCTGTGGTTTCCGCAGACCGACGTTTCCGAAGATCTACATGGTGGCAACTACGTGGAGTATGACGAGACTGCTGACGAGTAGATAGCGGACCCGGGCAGGATCCGAGACTTCGTGGATGGGCTCCGTCTGTTTGTTTCCGGCCTCCTAGGCCTATTTGGTTCTTGTCTGTACTCAGACATGTTGAATGCTTCCGCTGTAATGTGATGATGTATTGTTGGGGCATGTGCCCTCTGAATGATTGTATTTGCTATCTCTGCTCTAATGAGAGCCATTTGCAACTTATTTCAATCTTTTGTGTCGTAGAGATCTGTTGTGATATCAGTTGTTCAACGCCGTTGACGTACCATGTGTGTATGTTTTGAAGTACGTCGACGGAAGTGCCTTTGATCTCTAGTGGATAGTTTACATCGACGATGGAATAGCAGGGCTTGTGTTGTCGCGCATAAGCGCAGGCCTACCAGGAAGCTGGGACGTGGGAGCAGTTATGCCCCATAATCCAAGCATCTGCTATCCAGTTCGTACAGTGAGTATCCCCTAGAAATCAGGGTGCGACAGGGGTGCCCAGCCCCAAACATAATACTACAAATTCTCTTCACTATTCCCCCCTGATTTATCAAACAAATCATAATTGTGTAAACAAAAGAGAAAGAGGGATACCCTTCTATACCAACTGCGTCCTTCAATGGGAGCCGCTCTTGTGAAGTCTAGTTGGCTTGTGAGGTACTGTATTTTCTATTTGCCAATCGTTGACATAAACATACACCACTCTCAAAATTGTTTTCAATACCTCTGTTTTTCAAATGAAAATCTCTAGCACATGAGTTAATCCCTGCTTCCCTCCGCGAGGGTCCTATCTTTCACCTTTATGTTGAGTCAGTAAACCTACTCCTTTCTTTGTTAAGCAAGCATTTGAGTTGTTTTGATCCACCCATCTATATGTTGATTTACTCAATCATGTACTTTATCTGATTGAATACCACTTTGAAAGTTATCAATGACTGCAAAGAGACTATTCTGATTGAGCATGATAAACTCTGCAATATAAGCTCTAATATAAAGACTCTGATAAAAATATAAGTACAATCTGTTAATTGTTCTCTGACCAAGAACGAAGTTTGTCTTCACCAATTATGATTTCCTTTTGCACCTTTATTGTGATTCCGTCTACTTGTTTCACGTTTAATTATATGAGAGGAAGTTGATGTCTAGAATGACTTGTGTATAGATAGATGTGATGCTTCTTGTACGTATTTTTTTATCGACACCTCACTCCATAAACCAGTGGTCATGTTTACTGAGTTCAGTTTCGCTTGGGGACAAGCGAGGTAAGCTTGGGGGTAGTTGATACGTCCATTTTGCATTACTATTTAATATTGTGATTATTTTATTCATCGATATATTTCATATTATGATGCATTACTTATGTTATTTCATCTTTTTTTTCATGTTTCATAATTTTTGGAGAATAAACACCAGGACCAAAAATCCGATGGGAAAAAGCACCATCAAGATACCCTATTTCAGAAGATCAGAAGAAGAAGGGGGGCATCAGGGAAGTCTTAGAAGTCCAGAAGAGGAATCTAGCCACGAGGAGACCTAGAGGGGGGCTACCAGGGGCCCACACCATGCGTGGGCGCGAACCCCCTTGGCCGCGCCCGGGGGTGGTGTGGCCACCCTGGCCCACCTCTGGTCGCCTCCTTTCGCGTACTTGATCCCCCGGGAACCCTAAGCTTCTGAGAACCATCGAGGAAATATTCCGCCGCCTCCTTAGGGTGGAAAACAACAGAGAGAGAAAATCTCTCCGACATGGAGAAATCTGCGAGGGAAATTCCTCCCCGGAGAGGGGAAATCATCGCCGTCATCACCGTCATCGCTCCGGGCATCATCAAAATCGTCATCGTCATCATCCTCACCACCAGCACCATCAACCTCACCATCCATCTCCATCCCGGTGTAATAATTAGGGCTGTAGTTCTTTCGCTCATCTGTTTCTCCATCCATTCTCCCGGTGTGGATTACTTCTTAGTATTTGATGCTTATGCGATTTATCGGTGTTTACACTTTATGACCAGATTGTTATTAATCATTATATCACCTATGATCATGATCCATATTATGTCGTGTGAGTATTTTGTTTAGTTCTTGAGGACATGGGAGAAGTCAAGATGTTAGAAGTGGAATTATGTTCAAGTAATATCTAGTGGTTTGATATTTAAGTTGTGCTGTTATTCTTCTAGGGGTGTCATGTGAATGTCGACAACATGACACTTCACCTTTATGGGCCTAGGAGGATGCATTTTGTATTTGGCTACTAATTGTGTGGTTGCCGGAGTGACAGAAACCTAAACCCCGTTAGGAAACCGATGCACGAGGGAGTGTAGGATCCCGGAGTTTAAGAGTGTGGTTAGATTTATCTTAATTTCTTTCTTGTATTTGCGGATGCTTGCAAGGGGATTAATCACAAGTATGTATAAGTCCAAGTTGGGCGGTGCATTAGCATAGGTTCACCCACACAACACCTATCAAAACAATAAATATTTATCAACTATATGAAACGAAAGCGCTTGACGAAATTCCCATGTGTCCTCGAGAATGTTTGGCAATAATAAGTAGAACAACCGGCTTGTCCTTTGCTCTCAAAAGGATGGGGCCACTCGCTGCATTTATATTTACCGTCTTTTATTTAATCGCACTTTATTTATCTGCTATATCAAAAACCACCAAAAACTTGTTTGCTAGTGTTTACAATGAATCCTCTATCAAACCTGCTTGTCAACACCTTCTGCTCCTCGTTGGAGTTCGATACTCTTATTTATCGAAAGTACTACGATACACCCCCTATACTTGTGGGTCATCAATATGTTTCTAAAATCAGTAGATAAGGTTGATGATTTTATGAAAAGGGTTCATATGGTTCTGGAATAGTTTTGGGAAAAACCAAGAAGGGGGAAGTGCCGGGGGGGGAGGAGGAGGTTCGCCCCCATGGCCGCACCACTTGGTGTGGCTGGAAGGTGGGCCCGAGGGCCTCCAATCATGGCACTTGGAACCTTTCAGTGTTTTTCCTAAATTTATTTGATGCAAAAAACAAAGAAAAAAGGGGAAGAGATGGAGTTGGACTCCCATATGGGGGTCCAATCTGAATTTACCTAGGAGATGGGGTGTGGCCATGCCCCCTCCTAGTTGAAGTAGGAATCCTCCCTCCTTTGGTATGTATCCCTTCCCTCCAACTATAAAAGAACCCCATGGCTTGAGGTAAAACGTAATTTTGTGATCAATTGTCTCTAAAGTCTATCTCTCTCTAGTAGAATTAGAGGGTCTAATTAGAGCCCCTCTAATTTAATTAGAGCTTCTGCTAATTTCATATTTAGGGGTCCTCTCCCGATTATACCTAGATCCAATTACTAGTTCTCTGTCATGTGTTGAGAAACTTCTAGAATCATATATCTTTAATCGCAGTCGATTATTGATACCAATTAGCATTGCCGAAAGGCCGTCTCTCTTCGTTGGTGCCGGGTCCTGGACGGTGGGGCGCTGATGAATTGACACTAGCGTACACGTGCACACCATAAGAGGGATTACACATCTGATCCTTGATGATGGAAGCTTAGCAACATCCTTACATCTAGGCATAGTTGCAAGGATCTATGATTGTTCCAAACTCTTTTATGACTATATCGAATCTGTTGCCCGATGAGTCGTGATCTTTATCAATGCATGTATGGGCATGCATCATTATCTACATAGTGATCTTGTGTAGCATAGATCAACATCCCGATGATGTAATTTTTATCTTTACGAAATTCTATGATTAGCGGATCTAGCCGACTTTATGATGACTGTGTTAATTGAGACTAGCTTGTCATATGTGTTATGGGTATATGAAACAACTTTTCCGGGTGCCGGTTTTTCATGCAATAGTTAAAGTGATGTTTTGCACATCGGGCTTATGTGTGTTAGGGAGAAACACACACGGAGGTCAACCATATTGACGAATTTTGGATAAGCTACTGTGTATATTAATAGCGCAATGGGGATGCATTGCGAACAGTTAAATAACAAAATATGGTTGCGGTGCTCAATGGTGACCTAGGTAGCAACAGTTGTCCTTGAAGGCAGATATCCTTGTATTGTATAAAACATGTTAGAGACGTCTAACTTATTTTTGTAGGGGTGCGATGTGGTATAGCATAAAATATATTACTTTGTCACTAACATACTTTTTCCAACGGTGATGACATGAGATTGGACCTCGATGCGTACTGTGGTACAAGAAAGAGTTCCCAGTGCCAGAAATCGTGCATGATGGAGATCACAGACCATTATATCTTTTACATATGTTATGCGCTTAATTTGATTGCGGTGGTATTCTTAATATATAGGGTGGTCTCTCACTACAAATTATCAAGTTATGTGTAGTCCCTGGGCCAGGCACCGTATAAATTGTTTTTCGTCGGGTGCACGTCATGTCACATGAGTTCCCTGGTGACATAACTAATATGGGTGCAAAACGTCTGCATAACAGGTACACTGAGGTTATCTTGACATACTACTTAGAACTTCTGAAGTATGGGGCACAAGAACTGAAAGGTTAACAAGAGCAACATTGGGATGTTATTGGCATGGTGGCCTACCGGTGATACTACCCAATGCGCGATGCTCACATTGGTGTCGCGATATTAAAACGTGGATCTTGAACCAATAACTATCAATTATGAGAGATATTGATTTTAGTGGGAGCTAAAATATATTTTATTGCATAGTTCTTTAGTTACGAAACAAGTGTCTATGAATTTTCTCTAAATTGTAGAATCAATAGCTTGCAAGAGTTCATTCGCTTTAGCTCTGATTTTAGAGAAAGAGAAACTGCACGAGTCTGGAGCAAACTTTGCGGATTGGTTGTCCGGGTTATCCGGAATGGGGTATCTCCCGGCATCCAGAAAGCCCTCCCCGAAGAGCGGATCCAAAGGCAAAGGCCCAAGTGGGACGAAGCGTAGGACTGCATCCGCAATGACGACCACAAGCCCATCTGTATATAAATTCAGACGGGAGAAATCCTAGGTAGATTAGATCTACACATGATCTACCTAGGTTCTTGTAACCTGTGCCCAACGTTTCACCGTCGTAGTTGATTTGCAGGAAGTAGGGAGCCTCTCCGGTTAACCTGAACCTGGGTAAGCACCGTGTCCTCACCCCAAAAGCACTCCCCCACGTTAGCCTTCCCCGCAGTTCTTCCTCATTGAGATGTCTCCCCCTTCCGGGAAACCTGATCATGGAGCACATCATTTCGCCGCCACCATGGGGCAAACTCCTTCTGGGGTGATCTTCAAGGCAGGACTCCTGGGCGGCATCGGCGACACCATCTCCATTGAAGCCGCCGTCCTAGGACCATTCGACAGTTACCTCGTCAACAACAATACGGTAACGGCAGCGCACAATCATATTGTCTGCTCCTACATCGTCCTGATCGGCACCGCCAATATCTTCGTTGGGCTAATGACGGAGGCGATGGGATTCCGGGCAGGAAGCAAAAAAAATTCGCCCACCCACCACCCAACCAATAAAGGTAACGAAAACGCACATCGCCCATGTAGATCTAAAGTTCAATCTGCTATGCAAAGTCCTAGATCTATGTTTGTTGGCATGGTGCAGAAGAGCCTTCGAAAGAAAGCCCTCAACCTGAATCCATACTCGCCGCCATTTACTACAAAGTAGATTTAGAAGCCGTAAGCAATTCCGATGATGATGGCACCAGCTTTGCTCAGAAAGTCCAGAAGGCTACCGGATTCTAGAACATCATCTACATGACAGCGCCGACGAAGCTAGCAGATGGGGATGATCAAACGCCCTCCAAGGAGGAGCAAGCCCCCGAAAAGATGGTAGACGCATTGCCGGATGCTCAAAAGCCAAATCCGCCATCTCTGGAAGCACAATTCCAGAAGGCGAAGTCCAAATCACCGCCACCCCAGAAGACATATCCACCATAGCGGAAACCACCATATAAACCTCAGAAACTGGATCTTCAGGATAGGGTGCTGGAAGACGGTGGACCTAGCGGAACAAAGGATGTTAGTGGGAAGAAAAAACTCTCACCACATCTGGAAACCCTAGATGAATATGACAAGTTCGCACTAAACCCCAGTGGATCCAGCGGAACCCCCGCAATTCCTGGAAGCCAGACGTTAGCTGATAATGAGATAGACTGGTTATCTGGAAAACAAGCGCAAGGAACTGAGAAGCACGCAGGAGGCTATTGAGCAGGCTCAGACTTCGGTCGAAGAGTATGAGAGGCGGGTCACACATCCGCCGTTAAATCAAAAATTGTCAAGGCCATGGATGCTAAAAACCCAGTTCGACAACAGTTGCAGACCATCGACTGGACGAAGGAGTCAACCCGTAGGAATTGCGAAGGGGGAACTTGTGTTCGGAACCTGAGCAGTAAACGCAGAAGTAGCATATGAGATCCTGAATGATGATCGCTACTCACCGGAAGACAAGCTAAAGTACGGGAACGTGCTGCTACATCAAGCTATGATCCAACAGCAGAATGGCGAGACGCGCTCCAGGAAGCTGTTCGAAAATTCCCAGATCTGCAGAACACAGACAACAACCGTCATTCCCATCGCCACCAGCCCCGAAAGAAAAGGCTAAGGAACAGTTGTACGACGAAGTGTCAAATACGGGTTCCAGCCAGGGAAAACATGAGGGAAAAAGCGGGAAGAAAAATCCAGCCCCTCATAAGGAGGAAATTCCTCACCAATCCTGCACCGCCAAACATAGGGATGATGCGCCACATCTGGCAAATACCAATGGCGGATGTGGAAGATCATCTGGTCGTGAACGGCAAGAATCTTCATGCTCACCAAGGCGTGATAATGGGGAAAGAAATAGAGGTAGAATGCCCCCAATAACACAACATGTCCTAGCAGGAAACATGACGCCGAACCTCAGCGCAAACTTTCAGGCAACGAAGGCTTGCACTACACCTGATCCGTGCAATCCGATGCACGGGCAACGCTAGATGCGCTCAAGGCAGTGAAAGATGCGAATTATCTGGGTCCAAAATGCTTTGGCGACAACATCCGGCATCTGGAGCTCCAAGCAGGATTCACCATTAGAGCAACGCATGAGCGTTATGATGGGTCTACTATGAGCGTTATGATGGTTCTACTAGCCCAGACACTTGGCTGCCAGATTACCACATGGCGTTTGAAAATCAATGGCGGATTCAATCTGGAAGCAGTGTGTTTTTTGCCCTTGATGCTAATACATGGAGAAAGAACATGGATTGAATGCCTCTCGCCAAAGTCCATCAACAGCTGGGAGGACATGGCCAGGGTATTCACCCAGCACTTCTGCGGTACGCACAAACGTCCCAAGAGCATCAATGAGCCGCAAAGTTGCGTCCAACACGACAACGAAACCAATATGGATTACATTTCACGATGGACCGCATTGAAGAACACCTGCGTGGGGGTGAGTGACCTCCAGGTAATGCACGCCTTTGTCATCGGCCTGAGGAATGAATTGGTCAAGTTTATGATTACCGCATCCGACCATCCGGACCTCGGATCCATGCTGACAACGGTAAACAATCATGCGGTGGTAGATGACGTGAACGGTAGAAAATTCGACCAATACATAAACAGTCAAAGACAGCCCAAGGTTGACCAAAAGCCTAACCAAGATCCACCAAAACCCCAGAAGGACGTAAACGCTGCCTTTGCCAAAGGCGGACAGTCCAATGGCAGAAATCCGAAAGGAAAGTCCAAAGAAACATACTTCAATGAACATATTTGAAAGATGGACTGGGATAAAGTGAGAAAGGAGTCGTGTCTCCACCACTCCAGGTTCGGGACGCCAACGCACAGAAACCAGCAATGCCGCCTGAACAACGAATTCAAGCGGGAATCTGACAACTGGTATTAGGGGAGAAACTTCAAAAGGAAGTACAGCCTTAAACCCAAGCCCAAAGACGGATAGGCAGACAGCGCCTCCGACACAGATGAACAAATTCAGGAACAACAAACAAAAGGCGAACCAAAATTCCCCAAAGTAACAGGGAGTGTGAACCACGCCTTCCTGGCAACACCATCTGCCAAAAAGGTGAAAGTCGCATGGAGGGAAATCAACTCCATTCTGCCATCCAACCAAAGTTCCTAAAGTACGCTAAAACTACAATAACATGGGATCACACAGATCACCCACCAAACATTCCGGACCCCGGAGCACATGCTTTGGTGGTAAGCCCAATTGTGGAAAACATCAGACTCCACAAGGTTCTCATGGACGGCGCTGCCAACATAAACCTCCTGTACCTTAGTACATTAGAGAAGCTCAGGATATCCCGAAAGCAATTAAACCACAGTAATGTAAAGTTCCATGGAATTGTCCGTGGCAGACAAGCCACATACTTGGGTTAAATATCCCTGGACGTCACCTTCGGGGAAGAAAAGCAATTCCGAACGGAAAAATCTCTTTTGAGGATGTCCCGTCCCAAAGTGTATACCACGCCAAATTTAGGCGTCCGACGTTCGCGAAATTCATGGAATGCCCAGGCTATGTCTACAGCAAGTTGAAGATGCCAGGGCCAAAAGGCGACATCATCACCATTTGTGGAGATTTCAAGCTGGCAAAGGAATGCGAAATGGAGAACACCGTTCGCGCAGAAGCCGCCATTGCCAAAGAAGAGCCGCGAGAGCTAGAAAAGAAGATGAAACACGGAGAAATGCCAGCCGGCAAAGAGGAAACACTGAAGATGAAAGAATCCTTCAGCGCCTAGAACACAAAGAAGGCCAGGCTCAACCCCAACGACTCTGACATGTTGATCACCATTGGGGCCAACATGGACCCCAAGTAGGAAAGCGAGCTTGTGCAGTTCCTCCATGAGAACGGGGATATATTCGCCTGGCATCCACAGGATAGGCCGGGCGTACCCTAGGAACTCGCTGAGCACTCCCTAAAGGTAAAGGAAGGATCAAACCCGGTGAAGCAAGGACTCCATCGTTTCGATCCGCCAAAACGCAAGGCCATTGGTACAGAGATTATTCGGCTTATAGCAGCCAAATGCATCCGGGAAGTAATTCACACAGATTGGTCAGCCAATCCGGTGTTAGTATCGAAGAAGTACACCGTAGAATTACAAATGTGTATAGATTATATAGGGTTAAACAAACTATGTCCTAAAGATCCGTTCGCTCTGCCGAGGATCGACCAAATAATAGATGCAACAGCTGGGTCCGTGATTTTATGCTTTTTGGACGCTTATTCTGGTTATAACCAAATCCGGACGCGAGAGTCAGAGCAAGTAAAAAATTCTTTCATAATGCTGTATGGTACGCACTGTTACGTCACCATGCCTTTTGGCTCCACATACCAGTGTTGCATACAAAAATGCTGGTTCCACATACCAGTGTTGCATACAAAAATGCCTACATATGCAAATTGGGCGTAACGTCCACACATACGTAGATGATATTGCAGTAATAACCAAGAAAAAGGCTACACTCCTTGACGATTTACGTGAAACTTTTGAAAACTTACGCAAATATAAAATGAAGCTAAATTCGCTAAAGTGCGTATTTGGAGTCCCTTCGGGACAACTTTTGGGTTCCATCGTCTCACATAGAGGCATTGAAGTTAACCCGGAAAAGATACAAGCCATCCTGGACATCAAAATACCAACTTATCTGAAAGATCTCCAGAGATTGACAGGCTCAGCTGCCGCTGTTAGCTGTTTTATAAGCAGGCTAGGCGACAAACCGCTTCCGCTATACAAATTGCTCAAAAAATCCGACAAATTTTCTGGACGACGGAAGCAGACGCTGCCCTTGGACAACCCAAGAAAACCCTGATGGAGGCACCAGTTCTAGCGTCCCCGCAGGAAGGCAAACCCATATTGTTGTATTTAGGAGCGACCAATAGGGTAATAAGCGTGGTGATAGTGGTGGAGTGTGCAAAATACAAAAAAGAGTTCCCGGACCAGCATCCGGTATATTTATCAGTGAGGTTTTCTCTGAATCAAAACAGAGATACCCACATTACCAGAAGCTGGCTTACGGTCTATTCTTTGCATCAAGGAAACTCCACCATTATTTCCAAGGCCACTCCATAACAGTGGTAAGTAAAGCACCACTAGGAGATATAGTCAACAATGCGGATGCTACAGGACGAGTTACCAAGTGGGGCATCGAACTGGCAGTATTCAACATTAAGTATCAACCCCGAACATCGATCAAATCTCAAGTATTGGCGGATTTTATCCCAGATTGTACGGAAGAAATGGACAACACAACTGTTCTGGAACCTCCATTTTGGATCGTGCACTTTGACGGATCCAAGATGAAAGAGGGCTCGGGGGCTGGGATTTTCCTGAAATCCCCAACGGGAGACACAATGAGCTATGTACTGCAAATTCATTTTAATGCCTCCAATAATATGGCAGAATATGAGGCTTTGTTGCATGGCCTGTACAATAGCAAAGGATATTGGCGCCCAACGGATACTGTGCTATAGGGACGCAGCCCTAGTACAACACCAAATAGACCAAACCTGGGATGCCAAAAGCCCCATAATGGCAGAATACAGACGAACGGTGGACGAATTCACCATCTGTTTTCTCGAATTCAAGGTGAAACACATTAAGCGCTAAGAAAATTGGGCAGGAGATGCACTAGCAAGGATGGGATCTGAACGAAAGGAACTCCCACCGGATATATTCCTGGAGAACCTCCACGCACCATCCATCAAAAGTGGAGACGTAGATTACCCGCTGATTTTAGCATTGGTGGCTGCCCTAATCGTAACCCTGGACTGGATCAAGCCATATCTGAATTTCTTAGTAAATAAGAAAATTCCAGAGGGAAGCACATAAGTGGAGAAAAGGCAACTCATCCGACGTTGCAAAGGATATTGCGTAATCGACGAAAAACTGCACAAATGAAGTACTTCCGGCATATTCATGCGATGCATAAGCCCGGATGAGGGAAGGGAAATCCTTCAAGAAATACATGGTGGCGATTGTGGGAACCACGCTCACTCAAAAATCTTGGTCCACAAAACTTTCCGTCAAGGGTTCTTTTGGATCACCGCAAAGGCGGACGCCAAAGAGCTAGTAAAATGCTGCCTGGGATGCCACCTTTTCGCCAAACAGACGAATTTGCCGGCACAAGTTTTGAAAACCATACCAATTACCTGGACGTTCGCGGTCTGGGGGCCGTATATGATGGGCCCATTCAAGACAACAAGAGGAGGATTGACACACCTCCTAGTAGTGGTGGATAAATACACCAAGTGGTTGGAAGCCAAACCCATCAAAAAGCTTGACGGGACAACATCCAGAAATTTTGTCATAGACATTGTCATGAGATTTGGCGTCCGACATAGCATAAGCACAGATAACTGAACCAACTTTGCCATTGGAGAACTAGCCAGATAGTGTGAGAGCGGCGGAAACCGGCTAGATTTAGCCTCCGTCGCGCATCCACGGTCTAATGGACAAGTTGAGAGAATGAACAGCTCAATACTCCAAGGGATAAAACCACGACTAGAAGTGCCCCTGCACAGAGCAGGTAGGGAAAGGGTAGAAGAATTATCATCCATCCTTTAGAGCATACGTACAATCCCAAACAGATCTAATGCGAGACGTCATTTTTTTTAGTTTACGGGGAAGAAGTAGTATTACCTGCCGACATCCTGTACGACTCACCACGGGTGCAAGCCTACATGGAAGAGGATGCAGAAGTAGCACGCCAAAATGCGCTAAATCTCGTAGAAGAGATACGAGACACTGTGCTACAGAAATCCACCATTTACCAGCAAAACTTGCAAAGATATCACAACCTCAAGGTAAAATCAAGGACCTTCCTGGAAGACAATTTAGTGCTAAGGTTGGTGCATAAAAAGAAGCACAAGCTAGCCCCAGTATGGGAAGGACCGTTCATCATTAGCAAGGCTATGAAAAACGGATTATACTACCTAGTTGACATCCGGGACACCAAAAAAGATCGCAAGAGGAAAAGGCATGTGGAAGATGAACTCGAAGAAGAAAAACGATCCTGGAGCATCCAGCAGTTACGTCCCTTTTATTAGTATTCAAAATCCTTTTGTAAACACCATTTGTGATCATCAAATAAAAATAGCCGGATTTTTCACCAAATTTTGTGCATGAAACTCAATCCATGTCTCTTTTATTTCCCAATAATCCCAATTTTTGATAAATATCAATGTTAACACGAATTTTGCCTACATGCTTGTGATTAAAAAAATCTGATAGTTCCTTTCATGGAAAAGGCTTGATGCTTAAGTTTCTTCCTAGTATTAACAAGTATTAATCTGTTTGCACAAATGTGTTGGGTTGCTATATTAGACATTACGGCCCCGAAAGAACGGCTCATGAGTCGGCTTAGACAGATTCATATTTACCCTGTTGCCTGGCGTGACGATTATGGCTTTTAGGATTGGCCAATGTTGAAAAAGTTAAAGCACAATTTTGGCGAAGAACTCAAAGGAGGAACAAAATCACAAACTTGCATTAATCTTTAGAAATTATGCCAAGTAAAGTTTACGTATCAAAAATGATGTAGTACAAGATAATGCAGAAAGTTTCCTATTTTTTCTATCATGGCCTACTCTTCCTTGTTGTCTACGTCATTCTCGTCGTCATCATTAGAGGCGTCAGTGTCTTCCAGCGTCTTGGGGATTTCCTCTTCCGGGAACAAGGTAGCAATAGATACCATATTTACTATCTTTGTTGCATACACTTTGATGGAGTCGAAGAGCTCCTCCACGCGCTGAGAGGAAAGGGATGACGGGATGCCATTGCCCAGTGATACGTCATAAACGTATCGATAATTTATGATGTTCCATGTTGTTTCATACTATATGCTACATGTTTTCTTTACATTTTAAGCATTTTTATCGATTTTTGGGACTAACCTATTGACAAGATGCTACAGAGACAATTAATGTTTTCTGCTGTTTTTTATTTCATAAAAGTTGTTCTGGAAATATTCTCGGAATCGGTCGAAACAAAAGCCAAAAGTCTTAGTATTCCTGGAGCGTCAACAGAGTTCAAAGGAGGCTCGGAGGGAGGCCACAGAGGAGCCACACCATAGGGGGGCGCGGTTCCTTCTCTGGCCACACCCAGGGGTGGTGTGCCCCCCGACCACCCATCGACATCGCCCCTTTCGCCTATAAAGTCCCCCTGAGGCATAAACCCTAAATATATAGGCCCCCTTCCATGAAAAGTTCCGTAGCTCCGCCGCCGCCGCCGACAAGTTTCGGAGGACAGAAATCTCTGTTTTGGCACCCTGCCGAGACGGGTAAGTGCCCCCGGAGCCATCTCCATCGACTCCACCGCCATCTTCATCGTCGTTGTTGTCTCCTATGATAAGGAGGGAGTAGTTCTCCCCCGGGGCTGAGGGCTATGTGTTTCATCTCTCTCTCCCATGGTGTGATCTTTATGTGATCATGAGCTTCGTAATCTAGTTAAATAAGTAGATGTTACTCTTCATCTGTTATGCTACTCAAGTGTTTTTGTTATGAGATCTCCGTAGACACTTTGATCACAGTGTAAAGGTGACAGTGTGTGCACCGTGTGGTTTAGCATGATATTTATATTTTATGTTGGATGACCCTACGAAATTATGGTGTTTGTTTGGAACCATCTAGGTCTCATGGTGATAGCATGGGGGTTACCTGGATGGGGAAATGCGAACTCTAAGGAGAGCTCTTATAGCCCTATGCAATGAGTGGTGTTTGTTATCCTACCGGAGAGTGGTTTGAAGTAGCATAGTGAAGAGAAAATATTTATGCATTCAATTATGTTATTATTGCTGAGATGTCGCACCCGGACTTCTAAAGGATACTCGCCGTTCCGTTGAACAGTAGTAGATTGGATTACGGGGCTTACCGGCACCCGCGTCCTCTTACGAGTAGGCCAACACACGTATGTGTGACAACCAACCCCTATCTGTTCATCGTCGACGTAAACTATCCCATAGAAATCAGGACACTACCATTGACGTACTTCATACCATACACACATGGTACGTCAACGGCTTTGAACAAGATGATAACACAACATATCTCTAAGACACAAAAGATTGAAATAAGTTGCAAATAGCTCTCACTAGAGCAGAGATAGCAAATACAATCATAGAGAGGACACATGTCCCAACATAACATCATTACATCTCAGCGGAAGCATTCAAAGGGTCTGAGTACAGACAAATCCAAATAGGCTTAAGAAGCCGGAAACTGAAATAAAGACGGAGCCCATCCACGTAGTCTCGGATCCTGCCCGGGTCCGCTACCTACTCGTCAGCAACCTCGTCAAACTCCACGTAGTAGCCGTCACCTGGATCCTCGTAAGCGTAGTCTGCGGAAACCACAGCCCCAAAGGGGTCAGTACATAGACGTACTGGCAAGCAAGACTCACAGTTCACCAAAGCGTAGCCCGTCAACACCAAGCACAGATGCCTTGGGTTCAACGGAAGAAAGGGGATATAAAAGATGCTGCAACTGGCTGCGCTAACCCACTACAGAGATTCTATCACTTCCGACTAACAGAAATAAGATAAGATCGAGTATTGTAACCAACTGAAAGATAACTTCAAACAAACCCATCCTGGATCTCGCCCCTTATCCAAAGAGGCAATCCGAGGATAACTCACACAGTTGGATTAAAGATGAATGAAGTTCTTGTGTCAATAATCCTATTACCAGTCAAGTTGTTAATCATTGGGTGTGAGATTGTGGATCATTAGGTTTAAGTTGTCCTGAGTACTTGTTAGCCAGTACTTTCACCAAGTTAACCATAACCGCGGAAAACACGGCTTCTCGAGAAGATTTATCCCTGCAGGGTTGCACCAATTTGGCCGTACACGTAAGAATAACCCGCCAGATGGGATGCCTCCCACCAAGCGGGGTACTCAACACAACTCAACTCTTCTTCGCATCAAGCCCAAAGCACCTTGGGCACACGGCTAATCGAGCCCAGAAGAAAATGGACCCTCATAGCACTCTAAGAACGTGTCCCCCTATATGCCGACTACGAAAGTTCCACCCTGCGCTGGGCTCGCAAAAACATGCATGCGGCAAATGGGAAACACGAACTAAATGAGGCGATTTGGACGAGATGCGAATCGAATCAAATTGAGGGGGGCGCCCATACTCGCTTCCCACATGCGGTTAGTGCGCTCATCATGGATCAGTAGACAAGACCCTTTTCCTATTAGGGTCGACACTAGCAGGCCTCAAAACCACACAGGGCCTCCTGCCGGTGCCTTATCATCAAATTATTATTTAACAATAACATTAGCATGATTGATTGATTAAACATCGAGCCCCCAGAACATAATAAAAATATAGTAACTGAAAGTAACGGGTAACAGACTCGAGCAAAACAACCTAAGCATGCTAGTAAGACACTAGCTCAAACAAAGGGGTTGTAGGAGTGGAGGTGAGGCAATATCAGGGTTAAGGGATTCATGTGATAGGTTCGTAACAGAAACAACTACACATAGGGCTAGCAAAATAGACAACGGAAAGTATCGGTAACCAATGTTGAAGGGAACACAATGGTTCGTGTGAGTGATAACTT
This sequence comes from Alopecurus myosuroides, assembly GCA_028641055.1. Lineage (NCBI taxonomy): Eukaryota > Viridiplantae > Streptophyta > Magnoliopsida > Poales > Poaceae > Alopecurus > Alopecurus myosuroides. The sequence goes on from CM054062.1 coordinate 168,352,074, forward strand.
GCCTGCAAACTCAGCAGCCGGGTACTGAGCTAGATCCTCAGAAAGGGTGCTGTAAAGATCGTCGGTCTCAACGTCGTCGTCTATTCGAGAAGAAGCAAACAAACAAGACAGAAATATAAACAATCAATATCATGGCATAGTGCACAATCATGGAATGATGCATGTCAAGTTAATGGTTGCATCAAAATAAACTAGTTGACAAAGTGACACAATTTAAATGGACCCCTATGCAATTGGATTGCATATGGAATAGGTCCATGCATTAGGGTGGGAACAATGGACTACAATTAACTATCATGTGAAAGTTGTTTAGCATGATGCATGCATGATGATAACAACAAAATAACAACAATAGATGCAAGTGGGAAAAGGAATTTAACAAGTTTGGAAATCATTTATTAAATTGGAAATTTTGGGTACTTGAAGATGTCACACAAGCATTTGTTGTTTTCATCAATTTAAAATGTTCAAAACAAATAACAAAATTCATATTTGAAAAGAATACCAAATTTTAGTTGGATTACATGTTTCAAATATTGAAATAGGAGTTGGGATGAATTTATTATGACTTAAACAATATTTAAACAAGTTTTAAATGAATTTAAAACAAGTGTGAATTTTATTTGAATTTTATTTGTTCAAAACATAATTTCAAATTCATATTTGAAAAGTTTATACTTTTATAGTTTGAAAACATATTTTGCATGTTAAAAAATAATTTATTTTGAGCAAGTTATGATTTTAGCAAAATTTTAATGAATTAAACAAGGATTAAATTATTTAGGCAATTTAAATTATTCAAACCATGAAACAAAATTTATATTTGAAAAGGGTATTTGAAATAGCATGGAAAACATATTTTATTTGCATTTACTGGATTAAGAATGAAATAGTTATGGATTTTAGCAATTTGCAATTGAATTATTTGAATTCAAATTTGAATTGCATTTTGAAAATTCAAAAGAGGAAACAAATGCTACCATTAGATAGAGAATTAAATTTAGATCAGTGCACATATTTTATTTTCATTATTTGGAGTTATAAAACTAAAGTTATTATCAAATTACTTTGAGGGACCATTCTGTAATTTTAAAGGACCAGTTTTGAAAACAGAAAGTTAGAAAAACAATTGTTACCGTGCAGAATCACACACTAGCCACTGCCCGTGGGCCACGGGCCACTGTGTGCGTGCGTGGCAAGTGTGCGGCTGACAGGGGGCCCTCCCTGTCAGCGTGGCGGTGGAAAAAGTGGGAAATTTCCCGTGCGGGAGCCAGGGCTCGATCCCTGGACCTGCCCTTGCGCGTGCTGTGGCGTTGCCACTGGGGCGAGCGAGAGGTTCTTGTCAGTAAACGTGTTGGCGACAGGTTAAGGTTCAGAAACGCTATCTGAATTTTTAGCTGAAAACGCCCGACTAAAACTCGACAGGGACCACGACGGCGGCCGGCGACGAATCGATGCGATGCTGCCGTGCTGCGTTGTGCTGGTGTTGGGGAAGGTGTGCGCGTGCTTGCGAGCAAGAGACAGATAGGAGGAGGAGATGGACACGGTGGCCTCACCACCGTTGTAGATGTTGCAGAGGCGCGAGGTAGCGGTGGTCGTCGCCGGCGACAGCAGCAGGGATCGCGGCGGCGCTCCAGCAGGTATCCGGAGTAGCTGCGGTGTCCAATCGAGAGCTGGAGGGGTGGCGGTCTAGTTGCTGTGGCTAGGAAGGTGGGAGGCGCGGCGAGGTGGAGGTGACCGACATGGATTCAGGCGTGCTTGCTCCGGTGAGAAAAATCAGAGAGGTGGGAGGTGGCCGTGAGGGGAAATTGGCGGCGCGAGCTCGGGGAACGAGGGAGGCTAGGTCTAGGGCTTCGGCGCGGAGACCTAGGTGGTCTTATAGGGGCTCGGGGAAGCTCCTGGCCGTCGGCTGCGTCGCCGTGCCGCCGTGGCACCGCGCGATGCGCGGCCGTACTTGGGAAAGAAGAGGGGGGCGCTGATCGAACCGTTTTCGGGCCGCGCGGGTAAGCTAGGTAGTGGGCTGGGCTGGGCTAGCTGCTGCGCGCGCATTTTTCTTCTTTTTCTATTTTCTGCTTTTCTGTTTTTTTTTGTAGCAAATAGAAATGGAAGAAATGGATAGGTTTTTGAGTTTTTAAAATTTAGGGAAAAATCATGTGGGTTAATTAGGTCAATATCTACCAAATGTCAACTTAGGTTTTTGAAAAATTCAAATTTATTTGCTGTTTGTTAATTAAATCAAATTTAGATGATTTTGAGTTTTTAAATGACTATTAAAACCAAAATTTTAAATAGGGTGACTCAAATAACTTTAATTGGAAACTATGAGTATAAAATGTCTTGATTATTTTTATAACTTCAAATTGGTGTGCTGTTTGAATGTTTTGGTTTGAATTTGAATAGGTTGATAATTAATTGATTAATATTGGAAACAATGTTTTTATTAGGGTGACCCCTAGTGATTAAATAGAACAAATGTGATTAGAATTTGTTTGGTATTTTTATAATTTTCAATGAGGTGCTGTTTGAAGATGCTTTGAATTTGGAAGCAATTTGGGATTACTTAATTGAAACAAAAGCACCATTTTAGTAGTTGATTCAATATGGCATGATTGGAAATAAAATGAGACTTTGGATTGCAATTTTGATTTGAGAAATATTGTAACATGACAAGTATGAAACACATCATCTGAATTTGTTTGAAATTCAATTATGAAAACAGAATAAAAACAGATGCAAAACAAATAGTAAACAAATGCAAACAATGAAATAAACATGATGACATGATGCAATACTTTGATTAAACAGGAAATCAAACATTCTAGGGGTATTTTCATACTTGGGATGTTACAAAACGCCCCCCTTGAAGGAATCGCGCCCCGAGATTCCTTACTGAGGAACGAAAAGGTCCGGATACTTCTTGCGAAGATCCTCTTCAGTCTCCCACGTTGCCTCTTTATCGGAATGATGCGACCACTGCACTTTCAAGAACTTGGTGCTCTTGTTGCGAGTCTTACGCTCGGTCTCATCGAGAATACGAACAGGGTGCTCCTCATAAGAGAGATCATCTTGCAGTTCAATGGAATCATGATCAACTGCACGATCTGGATCTTTGAAACACTTCTTGAGCTGTGACACGTGGAACACATCGTGCACCTTGGATAGTTTTTCTGGAAGTTCAAGACGATAGGCATTTTCCGCACGTCTTGAGAGAATGTTGAAAGGACCAATGTATCTTGGTGCAAGCTTTCGTTTCACACCAAAACGATGAGTGCCTCTGAGGGGAGTTACACGGAGATATGCCTTGTCACCAGGTGCATAGATCATATCCCTGTGCTTGCTGTCATAGTAACTCTTCTGACGAGACTGAGCAATCTTGAGATTGTCACGAATGATGCGAACTTTCTCCTCGGCTTCCTTAACAATGTCAGGGCCTAAGAGTGAACGTTCACCAGCTCCAGACCAATTGATTGGACTCCTGCATCTGCGGCCATAGAGTGCTTCAAATGGTGGCATGCCTAGGCTTGCCTGGAAGCTGTTGTTGTAGGAGAATTCAGCATATGGAAGGCAATCCTCCCATTTCATGCCAAAGGAGAGACCACATGCTCTGAGCATATCCTCGAGAATCTGATTGACTCTTTCGACCTGCCCCTGAGACTGAGGGTGATAAGCTATGCTGAACAGAAGTTTGGTGCCCAATGCTTCTTGAAAACTCTTCCAGAAATGAGAAGTGAAGATACTTCCATGGTCTGAGCTTATTTCCAATGGAACACCATGAAGAGGAACGATCCTTGCTGTGTAGAGCTCTGCTAACTGGCTAGCTGAGATAGTTTCCTTGACAGCAAAGAAGTGAGCTACTTTAGTGAGACGATCAATAACAACGAAGATTGCATCGTTGCCCTTCTTGGACTTTGGAAATCCAGTAACGAAGTCCATTTCAATCATGTCCCACTTCCACTCAAGAATTTTTAGAGGTTGGAGTAGACCTGCTGTTTTCTGATGGACTGCCTAAACACGTTGACAAACGTCGCATTCAGAAACGTATTGAGCAATTTCACGTTTCATGCCAGGCCACCAATACAGAGTCTTGAGATCCTGGTACATCTTTGTACTTCCAGGGTGGATGGAGAGAGGAGTTTCATGAGCCTCCTTGAGAATGACATCTTTGAGACTTTGAATCTGAGGAACTGCAATGCGTCCTTCGAAGAACATAGTTCCCTTGTCATCAATTGAGAAGGACTTGAATTTATCATTGCCTTCTTTGATGTGCTCTACAATCTTCTTGATTTCAGTATCACGAAGTTGTTCAGAACGAATCTTGTCCTCGAGAGTTGGACTGGCTGTCAAGCTAGCAAGGTAACCTTGAGGAACAAGACCAAGGTTCAGCTTCTGGAATTCTTCATGAAGTGGAGGTTGGCTTTCCATGATCATGAGATTATTGCAATAGGATTTGCGACTGAGAGCGTCGGCCATAACATTAGCCTTGCCTGGAGTGTAAGAAATGGTGAGATCAAAGTCTTTAATCTTTTCAATCCATCTCCTTTGCCCGAGGTTTAGATCTGGCTGAGTGAAGATGTATTTCAGACTCTTATGATCGGAAAAGATTTCAGTTTTGTTACCCAACAAGTATTGTCTCCATTTCTTGAGGGCAAACACAACTGCTGCAAGTTCAAGATCATGTGTGGGATAGTTTTGCTCATGTGGGTTCAACTGACGTGAAGCATAAGCCACAACTTGACGTTCTTGCATAAGAACTGCACCTAGACCTTGGAGAGATGCATCGCAGAATATCTGGAAAGGGTTGGTAGTATCTGGGCCAACCAGAACTGGTGTAGAAGTGAGTTTAGTCTTCAGGAGATTGAAACTTTCATCACACTGTGGAGACCAAACGAACTTCTTGTCCTTCTTTGTGAGATCAGTGAGAGGTTTGGCAATCTTGGAGAAGTTTTGGACGAAACGACGGCAATAGCTAGCCAAGCCAAGAAAACTTCTGACTTGCTTCACCGTCTTAGGAGGTTTCCAATCAACAATTGCCTTAACCTTTTCCGGGTCAATGGCTATGCCTTTGGCAGAGATGATATGACCAAGGTAAGGAACTTCTGGAATCCAGAACTCACATTTGGAGAACTTGGCATATAGACGATGCTCGCGAAGTTTCATGAGAGTGAGACGAAGGTGTTCTCCATGTTGTTCCTCGGATTTGGAGTAGACTAGAATGTCATCAAGATATACCACAACGAACTTGTCGAGGTATTCATGGAAGACAGAATTCATGAGTCTTGAGAACGTCGCCGGTGCATTGGTGAGACCAAAGGACATGACGGTGTATTCATATAGACCGTACCGAGTGGTGAAAGCTGTCTTAGGAATATCTTCCTTTCTGATCTTTATTTGATGGTACCCCATCCTCAAGTCCAACTTTGAGAATATTGAGGCTCCAGCAAGTTGATCAAAAAGATCATCGATACGAGGAATTGGGTACTTGTTTTTGATGGTTTTCTCGTTGAGAGGACGATAGTCAACCACGAGTCTTTTTGTTTGATCCTTCTTGGCAACAAACAGAGTTGGGCAACCCCAAGCGGAGGAACTAGGCTGAATGTAACCTTTCTCCATGTACATATCGATTTGCTCCTTCAACAATTTCAGTTCAGGAGGAGCTATCTTGTATGGATGCTTAGAGATTGGAGCAGTACCTGGCTCAAGCTCGATCACGAACTCAACTGCTCTGTCCGGAGGCATCCCTGGCAACTCTTCTGAGAAGACGTCAGGGAATTCACAAACCACCGGAACATTTTCAATTGCAGGAAGGTGTTTTGCATCGAGGTTGAACAGCTTAACAGAACTTGATCCATATGGAGAATAGACTATCTGGCCAGAAGGGTGGGATAGTGTTATTGACTTTTGAGCACAATCAATTTTAGCTTCGTTGGTCTTCAACCAATCCATGCCCAGAATGACATCAATGTCAGAATTTCCCAGCAACATGAGTGAAGCAAGGAATATGCGGCCTCCAATTAGGATTTGATTGTCCATACTTATCTTGGAAGTCAACATTTGCGGTCCCGGAGAGTGAACAGTCATTTGATTGCTTAGTGGAACCAGAACTAGGTTGTATGCTTTTGCAAAGATCTTTGACACAAAAGAATGCGATGCTCCGGTATCAAACAACACTTTAGCTGGAAAAGAGTTTACGGGTAATATACCGAGAACGACGTCAGCAGCTTCCTCAGCTTTGTCGGCCTTGATATGATTCACCCTCGCGGTCCTCCCGACAGGCCTGTTGTTGGAGTTGAAGGCTTTAGCCGGGGGAGCACGAACCATTGCCTGGTTGGTGTTGGGGTGAGGAGGTGGAGGTAGCTGCCTCGTAGTGCACTTATCAGCGTAGTGTCCAGTCTCCTTGCATTTGTAGCAAGTGACGACACGAGGAGGACCTGGCCTTGGCTGCCCCATTGGAACCCTCTGACCCTGCATCTGAGATGGGTTGGGTGGGCGGGAAGCAAAGCCTGGAGAAGCTTGGGCATATGGAGCCCGAGTGACAGCAGCATTTGGCACCCAGATGCGGCGCTTCTGCGGAGGGGTGGTCATGTTGGAGGAGGAACCACCCTCACGCGAGTGCTTGCGGGACTCCTCGAACGCCTTGCGCCCATTTTCCTCATTGAGCGCGGTGTTCACGAGCTCCTCGAAGTCCTTGCACTTGATGTTGGTGAGAGCGTACTTCAGTTCCGGGTTAAAACCTCGGCGGAACCTTGCCATCTTCTTGGCCTCAGTGGACACCTCATCACCAGCGTATCGAGCGAGACGATTGAACTCGTTCTGATAGCCAATGACGTCCAGCTTGCCCTGCCTGAGAGAGCAAAACTCCTCACGCATCCTTTCCATGAGACCATCTGGGATGTGGTGCTTCAGGAAGGCATCCTTTAAACAACCCCAGGTGATAGGATAGCCAGCTCTCATGGTCTGGTAGTTCTCCCACCAAGTAGCTGCCTGACCCTTCAGTAGGTAGGTGGCATACTTGACTTTGTCTTCCTCAGCAACGTGAGCAATGTACAGAGCCCTGGTCATCTCCCGTATCCAGTCATCAGCATCCAGAGGCTCACGTGTTGCCACGAAAGCTCTCGGACCCATACTGAGGAACTCCTTGATACTGACTCGTGGAGCATTCTGGTTGTTGTGCTGGTTAGCCTGGAACTGGGCCATCTGAGCCATGACCTGAGTCATCTGAGTCAACAGCTCCGTGATCGGAGGTGGTTCAGGCGGGTTGCTCCTTGTTGGCGGCATCCTGAATAGACATGCATTTTAGCACAACAACAGAAAAGGATAGACTTGGTAACCGAAAGATAGATTATTCCGACGCATGAATAGATAACCAACAGGTACATCATCACATGTTCCAATACATCAGAATATCCAACACACCAATACATGGTTCGAAAGCCAAAGGATAACTAAACATAGCTAGGAATGGATACATCGGTACTCCCATGCTCATCACGCAGGACGGCGGTGAGTAGTGCGACGAGAGATACGGTGAGGAGGAATCCCACGGAAGTAGGTAGAACGACGATCCACGTAGATCGGGACTACTCTGAGAGCGACTCTCGGTGTGGTGAAGTACAAAGCGTCGTCTCCCTGTGCTCCAAAGCGTGGAATCCCAGTGTAACCAGCTCCGAGGTTGAGGAGTGGACCTCTGATCGGCTCGTAACCTCCAGCATCTGGCAAACTACGTCCAACTGTCTGATGGAAACGTGCAAAGTGCTCATCTCCAACAAAGTCTGTGGTGTACGTCGCCAGACGAGTCAAAGCAAGGTAGAGCTGCTCCCTGACTGAGGCCAACTCCTGAGAAAGTGTGGTGGCAACAGCGTCACTGTGCCTCACAAACTGAGCGGTGGTGTGCAGCCTGGTGTTATCATGCTCGTAGACATCCAGGTTGTCGTAGAGGGTGAAGTGAGCTCCCTCCGAAGTGATGTAACCACGGGGGATGTGGCGATAGATAGAATCGTCAAATCCCCAGTAGTCAGCACGAAGGACGGTGAGACTCACATAAGCTGCCTGCTGCACAGCCATATCCACTATGGAACCTACTGCCTCGTAGCGGTGGACAACGCTCATGCCATCATATGACAGAATGTAGACGATAGCCTGGTAGTAGGTCTGGTCAAACTCTCGCTGCTGCTCGTAGACCTGGTACTCTGGTGCCCAACGGAACCCCAGATAAGTGACCATGTCTCTTAGCATCTCCGGATAACCGGTGGTGCTCTCACAACGAGTCATCCGAACCACCTGCGGGTAGAACCTGAAATCCATCTGCAGATGATTTGGGAGGTTTTGATTAGACGCCGGTAGAAGAACTGAAGTGGAAAGCAACAACAAGGTTTCAACGGACGATAAGGATGTTGAAAAGAACAGGATATTGAAGCAACATCGGGAAACACGAGACCAAAAACTCCTGAGGTACTACGGAGAACCCAAAACACGTGAAATCCTAACTTGAAAGTTCAGGTGAGAAGAGAGAAAACAACGTTGCACTTCCTTACCAGAAAAGGGTGGGTGGGTGGGGAAAGAAGAAAAATGGCAGAATTCCTATTCTCACGTTTCATTTTTCCTATATAGCTACAAAATAGTTTCTAGACTCAACTGCGACCAGTAAAAAGGGATCCTACAGGCAGACAGGCTCTGATACCATTTGTCGCACCCGGACTTCTAAAGGATACTCGCCGTTCTGTTGAACAGTAGTAGATTGGATTACGGGGCTTACCGGCACCCGCGTCCTCTTACGAGTAGGCCAACACACGTATGTGTGACAACCAACCCCTATCTGTTCATCGTCGACGTAAACTATCCCATAGAAATCAGGACACTACCATTGACGTACTTCATACCATACACACATGGTACGTCAACGGCTTTGAACAAGATGATAACACAACATATCTCTAAGACACAAAAGATTGAAATAAGTTGCAAATAGCTCTCACTAGAGCAGAGATAGCAAATACAATCATACAGAAGACACATGTCCCAACATAACATCATTACATCTCAGCGGAAGCATTCAAAGGGTCTGAGTACAGACAAATCCAAATAGGCTTAAGAAGCCGGAAACTGAAATAAAGACGGAGCCCATCCACGTAGTCTCGGATCCTGCCCGGGTCCGCTACCTACTCGTCAGCAGCCTCGTCAAACTCCACGTAGTAGCCGTCACCTGGATCCTCGTAAGCGTAGTCTGCGGAAACCACAGCCCCAAAGGGGTCAGTACATAGACGTACTGGCAAGCAAGACTCACAGTTCACCAAAGCGTAGCCCGTCAACACCAAGCACAGATGCCTTGGGTTCAACGGAAGAAAGGGGATATAAAAGATGCTTGTCGTGGGATAATCACGGCAGATGTTACCGGGGGTAACTGATCTAGGGGCAAGTCGACACAGGTATTTGGGAGAGGGTTTAGCTTGAAGGAAGACATGGCGAAAAGCAATCTAAGAGCCGGAACACAACTCGCCGGATCTCGATATGATTATACTGGATACTCGATAATAGGTGTTACAGTTATGACTTGAATCTCTCTCAGGCGAAGCCTAGGGGTTGGTTTATATAGTACTCATACCCCCTTTGGCTTGCCATACAAAGCGCTCCTTGAGTCCTACTCGAACTCTACATACGTATCCTAGCTTTCCTTATCGTAACCCACAATCCGGGTTACGATCCTTACAAGCCCTGGGCCTTCCGGAAGCTTCTGCGTCCTTAGCCGGATTTGGTCCATACGCCGTTTGGGCCGGATTACACCTGGGGTTGGCATACCGAGTTACTATCCCCTCATCAGTAGTCCCCAGAATAGCTTGGGCTTCCAAGATTTACTCTTCGAAGCGCTGGCTATTCCCTACAGAAATATCAGATGCAAACACATGAGGATTAAGACGCAGCGCGTCTATGAATAGCCGAGACTGGCGCCAAGGAAGCCAGGTAAAAACCCGGCTCTTCTTTTTAGGTTCTTCCTTAATCTCTCAAACTTAAATCTCAATAGGAAACTCCCTGACTCCACATCCTTCTTGATAACTACCGCTGATACAGGGAAGGCAATTTCCCCTTCCTTTTTCTCTGGATCATATTGGCCTGCGCATAAAATGTGCCTTTCAAATTTCGAAATCACCAATTACTCCGCATTCCCCGGGTCTCGACCGTTAGGCCAAGCCTTTCCACCCGGACGGTTATAAATAAAGACCAATGAGCAAATCCAACTCTTAACGGCTCATTTCCCCCATTCCACTTCTTCCCAAGCTCGAGCTCGCAGAGTGCCACCACGGGAACCCCACGCATCTCGCCGGAGCCCATCCGACTTCGTTTGCGCTCCGCCACCGCACGAACCGCTCCAGCTCCCGAATCCGCCGCCAAGCCTCCGATTCGCCGGCCAACGGTCACGAAAGGGCACGAATCTTGCGCTATCTGTCTCCGCAAGGCCTTACTCCAATCCTCTTCGGTAAGTTCCTTACACCCTCCAGCTTATTCTCGCAATTTCTTAGTTCTTCCTCAGATTGGATCTGAATCGAGCGGTCCGCGATTTCTCGGGCTGCGCCAAATTAACTCACCGATTTCCACTATAATCACTCCCATAGATAGGATTTATAGCTTGTATTGCTCCCCTAACTCCAGTAATCACTAATTTGGTCACAAATTTAGAAATAAGATCCCCAATCTAGGCTCGGGCCATCTAGAGTTTCCGCCTTTGCTCTCCCTCCTCAGAAAATCTTACTTCTCCGGCTCATTCGCAGATAGTATGCGTATAAGTATCCCCCTAGCTTCTCCAAACATTTGCTTTTGCGGAAAGCTCTTTGGGTTTTGTAAAGTCACTTGATACCCGGACGAACCATACTTAACCCGGCGAGGCAATAGCCGGATTACGTTTAAATTGCCGATAGCTGCTTACCTGCTAACTTCCAAGTTTTTGTTTCTTACGTCCTTTTCTTCAATGTTTCACCAGGTCAATCCCATGGCGCCCAAGAGGCAGGGGAAACAGCCGGCTAAGGCTAAATCCACAAACGCCATTTCAGCCAACTGGGGGAAGTCCTCCATCACCAAGACCAAACTGGAGGAATTGGTAGAGCTTGGAATCCTACCTCCACAGGAATCCATCCGCTGGAGAGCACCTGGCAACGAAACCCGGCCTTCTCCAGCCACGGATGAGGTAATATGCTTCGTTGAACACGTGACCCGGGGCTTCAGGCCTCCGGGTCATCCCTTCTTCCGTGACGTCTTAGACCACTACAAACTCCGTATCTTTGATATAGGCCCGAACTCCATTTTAAACATCTCCCATTTTATCGTTCTTTCCGAGTCTTACTTGTGCACTCCGCCAAGTCTGGCTCTTTTTGTCGAACTTTTCCAGTGCAAGCCGTGTCGCGAAAGCGGCGACGGCGCACTTCTTACTTGCGGCGGGGTTTCTATCCAGCGCCGCAAGAACTCCCTTATGCCTCCCATTTCTCTCAATTCTCACGTAAAACACTGGCAGCTTTCTTACTTCTACTGCCAGGATACCTCTCCACCCGGCGAAAAAAAGTTGCCGGGTTACTCGGAGGGTCAACTTGACATCTCCGAGAAATTCAACGCCTTCGCCCCTGACTCAGACAGGGAGGCGATCTTGCCTTTGTTAGCTAGGATCTCCATCTTGTCCGCCCGAGGCCTCATCGGACTAAACCTGGTGAAGACCTGGGTTAGCTTCCGCATTCAGCCAAACTCCCTTCGTGAGAAGCTGATGTGCGAATACTCGGGTCAAACCACGGACCCAATCCGCTTCTCTACCAGCACCCTTGCTCCGGGTGACATCAACAAAACGATTAAGGGTTTCCTGACAGAGAAACTCGAGGTAATCCGGGGCATAGCCGGATTAGAACCTTTTACCCTCGAGAATCCAGCCCCCGCAGTAAGTTCCCTGCCTTTTGATTTTGACTTCTGACAGCTTACTTTTATCCGCTTCTCTTGTCTTGATATTAACCATTACTCTGGCATTCTCTCCTCAGGCCGATGACGCCTTCTGGAAGGTCGACACCTCTCCTAGTTCCGAAGACGCGGAGGAGGAAGACGATGTCATTGACTCGAATGAAGGTACACACTTGATTCCCTTGCACACGTTATATCCTGCCACTTCTTCTTCTTTATGCGGGAACTCGGATATTTTTCAGAGCGAGAGGACCAAAGCGAAGAAGAAGAAACAGACAGCAGGGGCGGGTCCACCAGCGAGGAGGAAGAGCCGGAGCCGGCCACCAAAGCCGGAACAAAGAGGAAATCCCAGAGGATAGCCCTCCAGGTTTTTACTTCATCTCCTCACACTTTGGTTTTCTGTTTCCATAACGTCACTCCGGGGCTAACTCCATCTCCACCCCTTTTGATCGTAACTGAAGGAGCCGCCCGCGACTAGGCGCCGAGTAACCCGGAATCATCCGGGCAACGAGACCCCTAACCCGGTCGCTTCGCCGCCCCCGGTTCAACACCCTGGTATTTGTTGTAAACAAAATTTCTTTCCGATCGTTCCTTTGTAACATAATCCCAGGTCTTTCTTGCCATTTTCCAGTCTCTTCCGGGTCTAGTGACGGCTTTCCCTCGGACTTCCCGGTGAACACCGGGTAAGCGCCTTTTCCTGATATTACACCGAACTTTCATCCTTTTTTATTTTTAAAATCAAAGACTAATTGCGCCCTTGCGCCTTCTTCAGAGCCACGGTTATTAGTAGCGACCAGGAGGACTCCGGGGCTAGGGTCCGGGTCGAGAGCGAGCCGGCTGATGATGCCTTCACCACGACTGGCGACGAGCAAGTGTCGCCACCAGAGCCAGCTAGGCATGACGCCGAGTATCCAACCGCTTCGCACGCAAGCGAGAAGGAGAAGGGAGCAGCTTCAAGCGCGGGAGGGGGACCAGACTCCGACATTCGGATGACCCGGGTGCCACCTCCTGTTACAAGAAATGCTCCTTTTCCCACTTTCCAGGTACCCGAGCCATCTAACCCGGATAACGCTGACTTTAACCAGCTTATGAGCGCTCTTCTCGCCATGAAAGCTTCAGAAGGGACTGTCTTAGAACGTATGGCTGCAGCACATCAGGTAACTTTCACGTGATACTCCTTATTATACGTCCAGTCCCCAAGTCCCGAGTATAATTTTCTTTAATTATCCTCGGTACTTCGCATAGTACTTTCCGGTACTCATTTCCTCAGATGAAACACTCTCATGATATCCGGCTCACAGCTTTACCCGGCCTTTGCAGGCAGAGATTACTCAGTCAGATGAAGCGTTACTTAAAGCTGAGCAGCTCTTGCTGGCTGAAGTTAAGCGTAGGGAGGCCCTTGAAGCGGAGATAAAGACATTGAAAAAAGATGTCTCCATTTACAAGAAGAAGTACAATACTGCCCAGTCTTCGCTGAATAACCTGTCGACTCAGCTTACGGACACTTACCGTATCTTGCTAAGTAAGTTTGCTATTTGCGATTAATTTGCGTATCTCTATCTTGCTGCTGTAATAACCAACATTACTGATATGCTCTTGCATGTTTCGATTGCAGGTGCTAACCTTGCTGCTCCGGAGGAGAATGCCATTACTCAAGTTAAAACTCTGAAGACTATGCTCCGGACGTTTTTTGCCGGCACGAAACTTTTGCTGGATGCTATCAAGTGGCCTTCTGAGGTATACCCGGGAGAAGATAATCTTATGCAGGCCTTCTCAACGGTGCCTGGATGGATTGAGATAATGAAGCGCTCAGCTTGCCGGATTGGAATGACCCGGGCCCTTACACTGGCGAAGGCTTATTTTCCTAAGCTTGACCCGGCCAAGGTAACATCCGGGTTTCCAGAATTCAAAGCTGACGGGTCCAAGTTTGAGCCCAAGGACTTCAAAGATATTCAACGTGCTGTACGCCCCTCAGCCACTACCTTGGCCGACAAAATGGAGCTGGACCAGATCATGAGTTCATATGACGCTGAGGGCAAAGTTATTTTGGTGGATGCACCTCCTCCTTTTGATATGGTGGAAAGATGGTCGACTGACCTGGCCAGGAGGAAAGAAGAGGCCGCAAAGAGAGAAGCAGAGCTAGGCGCAAAGCCGTCCACCTCTACACCGGCCGTGCCTCCGCCTGTCCGTCCAGATGTGAAGAGCCCAAGCAAAACTGCTGGCAAGGCCAAGGCGCAAGTCCAAGATCTAGACCCGGAGGGCCGCTCTCAGGATGCCGAGTAGGATGCTACCTTGTGCTTTTCGTTTCTCGATACTGATATGATTTTTGTAGTGCGCCTGTGCGCCATTGATGCTGATACTATGACTGTATGCTTTGTTAATTCATGATAACTCTTTGCCTTCCCTGGCTTTTGATAATATCCATCCTTGTGTTACTTATGAGCTTATTCTCGATACTTCGAACTCTTGCTTTCAATTTCCTTTTGAGACTCGGTTAACCGAGTATCGTAGGTTTTGATAGATGGACTTTTCTTTAAGTCCCCAATACTCGGCAACTAAGGTTTACAGACCTTGGTAGTTAAATAGTTTGTTTCTGTTTCGAAGTCCCCAGTCCCCATGACCCAAAGTACGAGCTATGGGGGCGTGGGCTTTCTCAGATGACATACTGCTGTTTACCAAGCTGAAGACCAATAGCTGTTCTCATAAATACTGAAGTCATGCTTAATATTTGTTGAGTTTCCGGCTATGTTAGCCTTATACTCTGCATGGACTTGTGGTTTAGATGACCCTTTTGATTACCTTGTACTATAAGCCGGCTTTCGCGTGGATACCATGTCGTTGCATCTATACGAAAAACAAAATCAAGCACGCTCCATTGGGCTGCATAGTTTGATTGTAATCGTAAGTGAACAGATCATGCCACTTTGGTGCGAGTCACATCGAGCTTAAGTAAGAATAATCAAGAAAATTGGCTCCTTCGTCCAGTTATAGGATTGTAGCCGCACCCGTTTGTACGAGTAACCAGCCCCCATAACTTATAGGCATCATGGCCGGGTCTCCGGGTTTGTGATTACTTATTGAAGTAGATCAACCCTCCGGAGACCTATATTCACGTAATGTATTTCGATGATATTGATGTATTGATAATAACAATGTTACTTACTTGTAACTGAAGCAAGGATCATGATAAGACTCGAAACCATCTTCTTTTATTGATAAAAATTTCTTATTTGAATCAGCAGGCCGCCTCATTAAAAACCTTCCAGTCCCCTTAGGTACCCTGGATAGGAAAAGAGTGCGTATGAAACCTGCCGCCCATTACACTGCTTTAGTTATTCTCGAGAATCGGCCTCGCGTTGGTACGGCCGATACACATTCTCCACTTGCTATGCCCTTTCGTAATGAGTACCGGATTTGCTAGCCATTCCGGGTATATCGCCCTTGACACGTGATCAGCTGCGGATGGTGGTACGTCTTCTTCTTCCCTACTGAGAGTTTTGAAAATATCGTTCCCGATGAAGCCTACCATCTTAGGGTTTTGTTCTGCCCTAACTTTTGCTTTGTCCCCCTCAGGAGTTGGCTTTTTTGACGTTGCTCTCTCTTCTAGGTCCACCTGAGAACGGTAATGTTTGAGCTCTTCCTTCCTACAGGCTTGCTCGGCCATTGCCGCGTCTCCTTCATCACACTCAGCTGCTATATCTCGGTTTCCGTGTACGGTGATGGTCTTTTTAGGACCCGGGATCTTCAGCTGTAGATACACATAACATGGTCTTGCCATGAACTTGGCATAAGCCGGCCTTCCAAACAATGCATGATAAGGGCTGCGCAACTTTACTACCTCAAAGGTAAGCCACTCGATTCGATAATTGTCCTTTGACTCCCCGAAAGCTACCTCCAATGCCACTTTTCCTTCGGGGCATGCCGAATGACCCGGCACTATCCCGTGAAAAACTGTTGTACTTTTTTGCAACTGTGATTCCTTTAAGCCCATGCGCAGAAAAGTTTCCCAGTATAGGATATTGATACTACTCCCTCCATCCATCAAGACTTTCTTCAGCTCGTAACCATTGACCTGTGGCGCCACTACCAAAGCCAGGACTCCCGGGTGATCAATCCTATCCGGGTGATCTCTTCTGCTCCATGTTACCTCTTGCTCTGACCACCTCAAATATCTTGGAACAGCGGAGGAGACTGAATTAACTGCTTGTTTCAGTATCTTCTTGTCCTTGCTAGAACCTCCAGTAGTGTGCACATGATACTGACCCAGCTGTTTGGGGTTAGCTTGAAATCCTCCCGCTCCCCCTTGATTGTTACCTTGATTTCCAACTGGCGGATTGCCGGCTGGGGGCGGCCCGTTGCCCGAATTTCCACCTAGACCCGGACCTCCTCCTCGGCCCGCACCTCGCATGGCCCTGTTCACTTCCTCGTTCTTCCACCTTTGTAAGTCGGCACACTGCTCCAATGAATGATTGGCCGGCTTGCCATTCCTGCTATGCTTCGGGCACGCCATCCTAAATATGTCCCAACTGTTGCTTGGTCTTGGGGGTACTTGGTAGTGTCCCCCATTGTGATTTCCGGTATTAAAATTCCCTTCGGATCTAGGTCTCGAAGACCCGGCCTCTGTATTGGCCACAAACTCGGAACTCCCCTCAAACGGGCGCTTGTTCTGGCTATTTCCATTGTTGTTTGGTGCCGATCCATTGCCGGTCTTCCCACTGCTACTTGCGTTTGCTTTTGCCTTCTTGTCATCAACTTCCTCTTCTGTAGTATCCGTTGCAGCGTGTTTGTTGCATGCATCCATTAACTCTCCCATCGTAACCTCCGCTGCATTTCTGCTGGATTTCATGCGGGTTAGCTTTTGTACTAAAGGAACATACTTACATGTTTTCGCCATAGCTTGTAGTGCGTCCTTTGGTTGGATATCTGTAGATGAGTGGAGTATCTCCATAACCCGGCGTACCCAGCTTCGTGCTGACTCTCCTTTCTTCTGGACGCACCTTTCTAAGTCATCAATAGTAAATAACTTCCTACAGGTCCCATGGAAGTGCTTGATAAATGCGGTTTTTAGCTCCTCCCACGACTTGATCGACTTTTCCGGTAAATTGGTGAACCATAACTTTGCTGCTCCCTCTGACATCATTAAGTACATGAACTTGGCTTGGAGATTCTCGGATGCGTTGCGAATTGACATTGCCATCTCGTAGCTGCTTAACCACGTTTCCGGATCCATCGTTGGCTCGTAATTCACTACTTTCCCCGGTTCTTTGAACTTTTCCGGGTAAGGTTCCGCTCTGATATCATCCGAGAGACACTTGGGTCCCGCAAGGGTGGTTGGGGCTGGTCTCGCCCGGGAAATGCGTGACCCGGCCGGGGGTGCCACGGGGTGAGGAGCCACCGGTGGATCGTGTGCTGCAGACCCGGCCCCGGCTCTTCTGGCCCTGGAGCTGTCCACTGCTGCCTGTGCTGCTGATACTGCCGGTACTGTCTGGACGCGCGGTGGGGGTGGCATCTGCTGTTGCTCTTCCCTTCGTCGTGCCGCGCTTGTTTGGACGTTGCCCTGTTGTTGACTCACGTATGGCGTCCCATGCATCCCACTTCTGTGATCTGGATAATTGACTTGCTGTGCTACCGCGGTGTGCAGCAGATCTATCGCTCGCCGGGTTTCTTCTGCGTGCGGCGAGTCTCTTACAGGAATCTGGTTTAATGCGAGTGTCGCTGCATACACGTTGTCCATGGGGTTGTTGTAGTGACCTGCTGGGGTACGGAATCGCGATGGTGGAGGCGGCATGGTGTTGCCGGCTGTCGCCCCCGTCCGAGGCAAGGGTAACCCGGCTGGCGCGTTTACCGGCTGCACTCCCGTTGCTGGTTGCGGTATGGTCCCTTGGTTCGCCGGTGGGATTGGCTGATCTTGAGGCGTGAACACCAGGGCAGTCGGGTTGATAACCCCTCCTGTTGCCGGTAACATAGTTCGGTGCCTTTGGTGAATCCTCGTCGTTTCCTCCCGAAGCCGGGTCTCTAGGTCATCCAGTTCCCGCTGCCGCGCTGCCATCCCCTGCTTTTCTGCTTCTACCTGCCTTCTTTGCTGCTCCAATGCACGACGAGCCACGTCCAGATCTCTTACACGCTCTGCTGCGTTTTCTGGGGTGATAACTGTAGCTAGGACTGTGGGATCCAAGATCAAATTATTATCAAACGGAGCTGGGTGACGCGGATTCGAGGGGCCCGCCCCCGGTGTCCGGTTTGCTTGGAACCCAAACATATTTGCGTGTCGCTCCTCCTCCGCTGGGCGACTGGTGACTGATGCCGATTCTCCATCGACCTGGGCCAAGATCGGGCCAGCCGTACCTTGTTGCTGAGCCAGCACCTGCGCCGCCCCGACTGGCGCCGCGGCTGCGTTTCCTTGATTGGTATTGATTGCGGGGGCCGCATAAACTGCAACCCGGCGCATAATGCTTGGCGTAGATTCGTACCGTTCTTCCTCTTCGCTATTTTCCTTCTCGTATCGGTCCTCCGATAAATCCCGTATAGACTCGGCACCTTCCTCCCTCTCTGTCGGACCCGTTGTTCCGATCGATTCTTCTTTTTCCGATTGAACACGCGTGTCCTCCCCTGACACAGAATCAGATTCAAGATTATCACGGCTTGAATTGGAAGCACATACCATACCGATGAAGACGTTGATGCGGCCGACTGTCACGACGGATCCGGTTTCGAGGTGATCCGACTCTGGCCCCCAGCCAGAATCGTCTACCATCTTCTCTCCTTGGTTGTTGACGTAGATTTCTCCGACGACGAGGTTCCTCATGTTCTTCCGAGCTTCTCCCGTGATGTAAACACCTTTGGACGCAGGCCCCACGGTGGGCGCCAACTGTCGTGGGATAATCACGGCAGATGTTACCGGGGGTAACTGATCTAGGGGCAAGTCGACACAGGTATTTGGGAGAGGGTTTAGCTTGAAGGAAGACATGGCGAAAAGCAATCTAAGAGCCGGAACACAACTCGCCGGATCTCGATATGATTATACTGGATACTCGATAATAGGTGTTACAGTTATGACTTGAATCTCTCTCAGGCGAAGCCTAGGGGTTGGTTTATATAGTACTCATACCCCCTTTGGCTTGCCATACAAAGCGCTCCTTGAGTCCTACTCGAACTCTACATACGTATCCTAGCTTTCCTTATCGTAACCCACAATCCGGGTTACGATCCTTACAAGCCCTGGGCCTTCCGGAAGCTTCTGCGTCCTTAGCCGGATTTGGTCCATACGCCGTTTGGGCCGGATTACACCTGGGGTTGGCATACCGAGTTACTATCCCCTCATCAATGCTGCAACTGGCTGCGCTAACCCACTACAGAGATTCTATCACTTCCGACTAACAGAAAGAAGATAAGATCGAGTATTGTAACCAACTGAAAGATAACTTCAAACAAACCCATCCTGGATCTCGCCCCTTATCCAAAGAAGCAATCCGAGGATAACTCACACAGTTGGATTAAAGATGAATCAAGTTATTGTGTCAATAATCCTATTACTAGTCAAGTTGTTAATCATTGGGTGTGAGATTTTGGATCATTAGGTTTAAGTTGTCCTGAGTACTTGTTAGCCAGTACTTTCACCAAGTTAACCATAACCGCGGAAAACACGGCTTCTCGAGAAGATTTATCCCTGCAGGGTTGCACCAATTTGGCCGTACACGTAAGAATAACCCGCCAGATGGGATGCCTCCCACCAAGCGGGGTACTCAACACAACTCAACTCTTCTTCGCATCAAGCCCAAAGCACCTTGGGCGCACGGCTAATCGAGCCCAGAAGAAAATGGACCCTCATAGCACTCTAAGAACGTGTCCCCCTATATGCCGACTACGAAAGTTCCACCCTGCGCTGGGCTCGCAAAAACATGCATGCGGCAAATGGGAAACACGAACTAAATGAGGCGATTTGGACGAGATGCGAATCGAATCAAATTGATGGGGGCGCCCATACTCGCTTCCCACATGCGGTTAGTGCGCTCATCATGGATCAGTAGACAAGACCCTTTTCCTATTAGGGTCGACACTAGCAGGCCTCAAAACCACACAGGGCCTCCTGCCGGTGCCTTATCATCAAATTATTATTTAACAATAACACTAGCATGATTGATTGATTAAACATCGAGCCCCCAGAACATAATAAAAATATAGTAACTGAAAGTAACGGGTAACAGACTCGAGCAAAACAACCTAAGCATGCTAGTAAGACACTAGCTCAAACAAAGGGGTTGTAGGAGTGGAGGTGAGGCAATATCAGGGTTAAGGGATTCATGTGATAGGTTCGTAACAGAAACAACTACACATAGGGCTAGCAAAATAGACAACGGAAAGTATCGGTAACCAATGTTGAAGGGAACACAATGGTTCGTGTGAGTGACAACTTGCCTGCAAACTCAGCAGCCGGGTACTGAGCTAGATCCTCAGAAAGGGTGCTGTAAAGATCGTCGGTCTCAACGTCGTCGTCTATTCGAGAAGAAGCAAACAAACAGGACAGAAATATAAACAATCAATATCATGGCATAGTGCACAATCATGGAATGATGCATGTCAAGTTAATGGTTGCATCAAAATAAACTAGTTGACAAAGTGACACAATTTAAATGGACCCCTATGCAATTGGATTGCATATGGAAAAGGTCCATGCATTAGGGTGGGAACAATGGACTACAATTAACTATCATGTGAAAGTTGTTTAGCATTATGCATGCATGATGATAACAACAAAATAACAACAATAGATGCAAGTGGGAAAAGGAATTTAACAAGTTTGGAAATCATTTATTAAATTGGAAATTTTGGGTACTTGAAGATGTCACACAAGCATTTGTTGTTTTCATCAATTTAAAATGTTCAAAACAAATAACAAAATTCATATTTGAAAAGAATACCAAATTTTAGTTTGATTACATGTTTCAAATATTGAAATAGGAGTTGGGATGAATTTATTATGACTTAAACAATATTTAAACAAGTTTTAAATAAATTTAAAACAAGTGTGAATTTTATTTGAATTTTATTTGTTCAAAACATAATTTCAAATTCATATTTGAAAAGTTTATACTTTTATAGTTTGAAAACATATTTTGCATGTTCAAAAATAATTTATTTTGAGCAAGTTATGATTTTAGCAAAATTTAAATGAATTAAACAAGGATTAAATTATTTAGGCAATTTAAATTATTCAAACCATGAAACAAAATTTATATTTGAAAAGGGTATTTGAAATAGGATGGAAAACATATTTTATTTGCATTTACTGGATTAAGAATGAAATAGTTATGGATTTTAGCAATTTGCAATTGAATTATTTGAATTCAAATTTGAATTGCATTTTGAAAATTCAAAACAGGAAACAAATGCTACCATTAGATAGAGAATTAAATTTAGATCAGTGCACATATTTTATTTTCATTATTTGGAGTTATAAAACTAAAGTTATTATCAAATTACTTTGAGGGACCATTCTGTAATTTTAAAGGACCAGTTTTGAAAACAGAAAGTTAGAAAAACAATTGTTACCGTGCAGAATCACGCACTAGCCACTGCCCGTGGGCCACGGGCCACTGTGTGCGTGCGTGGCAAGTGTGCGGCTGACAGGGGGCCCTCCCTGTCAGCGTGGCGGTGGAAAAAAGTGGGAAATTTCCCGTGCGGGAGCCAGGGATCGATCCCTGGACCTGCCCTTGCGCGTGTTGTGGCGTTGCCACTGGGGCGAGCGAGAGGTTCTTGTCTGTAAACGTGTTGGCGAAAGGTTAAGGTTCAGAAACGCTATCTGAATTTTTAGCTGAAAACGCCCGACTGAAACTCGACAGGGACCACGACGGCGGCCGGCGACGAATCGATGCGATGCTGCCGTGCTGCGTTGTGCCGGTGTTGGGGAAGGTGTGCGCGTGCTTGCGAGCAAGAGACAGAGAGGAGGAGCAGATGGACACGGTGGCCTCACCACCGTTGTAGATGTTGCAGAGGCGCGAGGTAGCGGTGGTCGTCGCCGGCGGCAGCAGCAGGGATCGCGGCGGCGCTCCAGCAGGTATCCGGAGTAGCTGCGGTGTCCAATCGAGAGCTGGAGGGGTGGCGGTCTAGTTGCTGTGGCTAGGAAGGTGGGAGGCGCGGCGAGGTGGAGGTGATCGACATGGATTCAGGCGTGCTTGCTCCGGTGAGAAAAATCAGAGAGGTGGGAGGTGGCCGTGAGGGGAAATTGGCGGCGCGAGCTCGGGGAACGAGGGAGGCTAGGTCTAGGGCTTCGGCGCGGAGACCTAGGTGGTCTTATAGGGGCTCGGGGAAGCTCCTGGCCGTCGGCTGCGTCGCCGTGCCGCCGTGGCACCGCGCGATGCGCGGCCGTACTTGGGAAAGAAGAGGGGGGCGTTGATCGAACCGTTTTCGGGCCGCGCGGGTAAGCTAGGTAGTGGGCTGGGCTGGGCTAGCTGCTGCACGCGCGTTTTTCTTCTTTTTCTATTTTCTGCTTTTCTGTTTTTTTTGTAGCAAATAGAAATGGAAGAAATGGATAGGTTTTTGAGTTTTTAAAATTTAGGGAAAAATCATGTGGGTTAATTAGGTCAATATCTACCAAATGTCAACTTAGGTTTTTGAAAAATTCAAATTTATTTGCTGTTTGTTAATTAAATCAAATTTATTTGATTTTGAGTTTTTAAATGACTATTAAAACCAAAATTTTAAATAGGGTGACTCAAATAACTTTAATTGGAAACTATGAGTATAAAATGTCTTGATTATTTTTATAACTTCAAATTGGTGTGTTGTTTGAATGTTTTGGTTTGAATTTGAATAGGTTGATAATTAATTGATTAATATTGGAAACAATGTTTTTATTAGGGTGACCCCTAGTGATTAAATAGAACAAATGTGATTAGAATTTGTTTGGTATTTTTATAATTTTCAATGAGGTGCTGTTTGAAGATGCTTTGAATTTGGAAGCAATTTGGGATTACTTAATTGAAACAAAAGCACCATTTTAGTAGTTGATTCAATATGGCATGATTGGAAATAAAATGAGACTTTGGATTGCAATTTTGATTTGAGAAATATTGTAACATGACAAGTATGAAACACATCATCTGAATTTGTTTGAAATTCAATTATGAAAACAGAATAAAAACAGATGCAAAACAAATAGTAAACAAATGCAAACAATGAAATAAACATGATGACATGATGCAATACTTTGATTAAACAGGAAATCAAACATTCTAGGGGTATTTTCATACTTGGGATGTTACATGAGAGTGTTCACTAGTGAAAGTAGGATCCCTAGGACTTGTTTCTAAGAATTGAAACACCATTTAGAATCAGTCCTACTACATGTTTGTTTGCTGCCATTTTTATTTCAGATTGCTATTGTCACTTATAATCATCCATATTACTTGTATTTAACTATCTCTTCGTCGAACTAGTGCACCTATACAACTGACAATTGTATTAGGTGTGTTGGGGACACAAGAGACTTCTTGTATCGTAATTGCAGGGTTGCTTGAGAGGGATATCTTTGACCTCTTACTCCTTGAGTTCTATAAACCTTGGGTGATCCACTTAAGAAACATGGTGTTGTTCTACAAACCTCTGAACTTGGAGGCCCAACACTGTCTACAAGAATAGAAGCGTGCATAGACATCAAGTTCTTTTCTGGCGCTGTTTCTGGGGAGGTAAGGTAAAAAGGTACTCACATCCTCTGTGAGTGCTCGAAATTATTTCCTTTAGATTCTGCAATTATATATTTTTGTTTCTTGTTTTTATTTTCACTAGTTAGGCTTAATGGAAAACAACAAAAATATGAGAGAGATTTATAATATTTATCTTGAATTAGGACATGATGCTTTTGAAGAGAAAATTAAAAAACCTATGGAATTGTATTTGCATAATATTGATAGCAATGTTATTAGCATTAATTCTTTAAACACCATTATTGCTAATGCTATTGAAAAGTCTAACCTTAGGGAAGCTGGGTTTTTTTGAACCTAATACTATGAAGGAACCCCCCAGAGCCCCTTTTCTTACCAACCAGCAAGACAAAACTGTACAATCTAATCTAAACTAGTTATAAAAGAGCAAACATGGTTGGATACATGGTTCGAGTAAATACATGGTTGGAGCAATCTAATCTAATCTAAACTGTACAACTCCTAGGAATCCAACTCATGTACGTTGATTTGAGCTGCTCAAGAAAAAAAAAACACGACTCCTGTACGTCGCTTCTAGCCTAGGAGTCCAGCTCATGTACGTTCATGGTTCGAGTAAATACGGGACGCAACAGCTATACACGGAGTAGAATTATTTTCACGTTGGTAAGGCAAAAACACAATACGGCCGGAGTCCTCCTAAGTCCCAATCACGGTCAATAAGAGAGAGATAAGCAAACGAGCCTAGCAGAGAATAGGAGTCCTGATGGGATAAAACAGGCACCTTAGCCCGATCGATCTAAATTAATCACTTTATTGATGTCCAAGTCGTGAATACAAGTATCCATAAATATGAGCTTAGATTCGTTTCAAAAATAACATAAGTAATTTGATGGCGTATGGTTTTTTTTCTCATGTTTTAACTCATTTCAAAGTTAAAAATAGCGGTCTATGATTTTTAGTGGCGGGATTTTTCCAGACGCTAAGAAAGCTATAACGAAACCATTTATGATATCATCTAAAATGACGGTCGGGGTTCTCCAGAAGAGTTAGCACGTACAAGCTTTAAGATCGAAAAACACTTCTCACACATACGTGGGCATGGGCATCCCAGTCGGCCTATAAGTGGGGATGACCGTGAGTGCCGACTAGCTGATTACCTCTTTCAGATTAAGCACTTAAATCCACTTATGTCACGAGTCATCACACCATTAGTACACTAGAAACAACTGGAGTAGTACACAGGAAAAAATAACATAAAACCATCACCCATCAACTCCATCACTGCAACCATGTGGCTTAGTCGCCTCCCGTGGGGTTCACATCGGAGTGGCGCCGCCGACCTATGATAAGCTCCCTAAAGCTCTCCTTTCTTACCTCCACGACAAAATTATCGTTATTCAAATATAAAATCTAGGACCGATGTAAAATTATAGAAGTGGTTTATTCATCATTACCATATTATTAAGACATCTGGTGTTGCTATTGACTTACGCCAAAAAGGAAATAACCCACGTATACCCTGATACCCTCATTTTCTACTTGCAAATTTCTCCGTTTAATAATGAAAAAGTGCGTTGCACGCTTCTAAATTGTCACATTTAATTGTGTAAACATGCGATTGCACGTACATGCCAACTAGTATTTACAAATTTACAAAAGAATGAAGAATAAAAGCCATTAAGGTAGACTATCTATCCATGATAGTAAGACTGGAAACATTTCTTTCTTCACTCTATGCTTAAGTAGAGTGATTTCCTGAATGAAACTCCTTTTCCAACCCCTAAAAGTGGGTATCATGCTCTTGAAAATCCAGCCATTTCTCTGTTTCCAAATGGTCCAGCAAGCTGTAATGACAATTTCTGAGAAACAGGGACCAATAAAGTGCTTCTTACCCAGAAATAGAACCTCCACATTATTTCCAGGAATCCATGTAATCTGCATATAATTCCATATTCTAGTGTTGAATTGGCAATTGAAGAATAGATGTCTCCAATCTTCATAAACTCCAACTTGACATAGCACACAATGTGAATTATGATTAATGTGCCACTTTATCCTAATCAACATGTCCTTTGTATTTAGTCTATCATGCAGTAAGCAAAGAACTTATGTTTGGACTGGCATTTACTCTTCCAAATCCAGTTAGAGAGGACATAGGGATGTTGGAGAAATTATACCTGTAGAAAGCACTAGGTTTAAAATCTACCTTAGAAATGGAGGTAGACCAAACATCTTTTCCCATAGGATCAATTTGGAATCCTTGCAACAGAAGCTGTAGATCTTCAAATTCAGCATGAACTTGTACAGAAAGTGGAAGTGAAAAGTATTGGATCCAATGCTCACTGGAAACAAACTCAGACACTGATTGTAACTTGTCCACAGCAAAATAAAAAAGTTTTGGGAATTTGGATTTCAACTTGAAAGACAACCAGAGATCTTCCCAAATCAGTGCAGTAATGCCACAACTCATAGAGCAGGAGTGAATATTTCTATAATCCTCATTAAAATTGAAGATTCCTTTCGACCAAAAGGAACCACAATACACCACAACATGTGGTACAACTTGGTGATAATAAGCATCAGTAACTAGTTGAACCCAAGGGGTGTCAACTTAATTGTAGATTTTGTGTAGCTGCTTAAGAAGGAGAGCCTCATTTTGCATTTTCAAATTAATAATGCCTAGGCCTCCTTTCTTTTTTGGTTGGCAAACCATGGACCAAGAAGATAAAGAACTAGCTTTTTATTTTCCTTTTCTACTCCATAAGAAATGCCTTCTTGCTTTGTCAATGACTTCAATTACTCCAACAGTTATCACAAGAGAGAGCGTGTAATAAGTTGGGAGGGAAGAAAGCACAGAGTTAACTAGAACCAGTCTATCACCATATGAGAGAATAAATGCAGTGGCAGATAGCCTTCTCTCAAATCTTTCAAATAAAGGAGAAAAATCCTTAATGGCAGGTTTAATTATGCCCATTGGAAGACCCAAATAATTGAAGGCATTCCCCCAACTGGTAACCAAAAAACTGAGCAAGCTCCATTGCATCAGTATTATTAAGGTTAATTGGAATCATGAAAGATTTATTGAAATTGATCTTTAGCCTAGTGAAGGAAGAATAAACCTGTAGAATTTCCTTCAAGACCCCCAAATCCTTCTTACAGGCAGGAATAATAACTAAAGTGTCATCAGCATACTGCACAATTGGGAAATCATTTGTAACAGGGATTGTGGCAGTGATGAAACCATCCCTATAAGCACTATTGACCAAGCTCTGCAGTAAATCATCTCCTTACACAAAAAGGATAGGGGACAGAGGATCTCCTTGCCTTACACCTCTTTTACAGGCAAAGTTCTTACCTGACACTCCATTCAAAAGCACAACAGAAGTGCCAGAACCCAGAATCTCTTTGGTCCAAGAAATGAATAATTCTGGAAAACCTTTTGCTCTCAAAATTTGGACAATAGCATCATGATCCAAAGTGTCAAAAGCTTTTTGAAAATCAATTTTGAGAACCACAATTGGTCTCTTTGTTGTTGACATTGAAAGAGAAATTGAAATGACCATGCCAAACTGTCTTGGATGGTACTTCCTTTAATGAAACCATATTGATTATTATGAACAGTTTTACAAATGTCTTGCTGGAGTCTATTTGCAATAACCTTGGTGAGGAACTTCAGGCAAGTATTTGTTAATGAAATGGTCCTAAAATCATTAACAGTCTCAGGAGAATAATTCTTTGGAATCAAAGTTATATAAGATCCACTAATACTCTGCAATGAAACATTCCAGAATGAGAATCATGGCATAAATGAGTGAAATCCTCTTTAATAATATGCCAACATTTCTTGACTAACAGTCCATTGAAGCCATCTGGACTAGGGGCTCTGTCAGACTTTAGATTTTTAACTACATCCTGAATTTCAGGAGTGGAAAAAGTAGCCACAAAATTATCCAAATCATCCACAGATGTAAGAATATTTGAGAGAGAAAACTGGGTAGTGGACATGGTAAACCCCATTCTATTTCTGAAACAAGGCCAAAAAGCAGCAGCTTTATGTTGATGATCCAGCAGGGAAACACCATCTTCATTTTTAATCTCAGCAATAGTGTTATGCCTATATCGCTCAGTTGCTTTGGCATGATTTTTTTGGTGTTTTCACCACCCAATTGGACCCATCTGATAGTGCACCTATTCTTCCAATAATTGGATTGAGATAAAAGAAGTTTTTTCTGATGGCCCTTGACAATGTTTCTAAATATAAATTCAGGAGTGTTGAGATGTCTCTCAACTTCTAGTTGATCTAGAGCAAAAAATCACTTGATTACATCTTGCAATAAGCATTTTCAAGTGAGAAAGTGTTCTACCCCATCTTTTCAATTCATGTCTCCGGTTTTTAAACTTAGCTGTTAACTTGGAAGCAATATTGCCTTGTCTAACTGGACAATTCCAAAAAAAATTCCATAAGTGAAAAGAAACCTTCTTGATGAATCCAATTATTTTCAAATCTGAAAAGTTTTGCCTTTGGAATTGTAGTGGAAATGTTAACAACACAGGTGATACGTAAATTTTGCATCACTATTTTATATTGTTTATTCTGTTATTCATCGATATATTTCATGTTATGATAAAATATGTTATTTCATCTTATTTTGCATGTTTAATAATTTTTGGAGAATAAACACCGGGACCAGAAATCTGATGGAAAAAAGCACCGTCAAGTTACCCTATTTCAGAAGATCAGAAGAAGAAGGGGGGGGGGGCATCGGGGATGTCTTAGAAGTTCAGAAGAGGGAGCTAGCCACGAGGGGCCCGGAGGGAGGCCATAGGGGGCCCACACCATGGTGTGGTATGCCCCCTGGCCGCGCCGCCAGGTGGTGCGCCCACCCTGGCCCACCTCTGGTCGCCCCCTTTCGCGTACTTGACCCCTAGGGAACCCTAAGACCCAAAACATCATCGAAGAAATATTCCTCCGCCGCCTCGTGGCGGAAAACAATAGAGAGAGAAAAGCTCTCCGACAGGGAGAAATATGTCACGGAAATTCCTCCCCGGAGAGGGGGAATCATCGCCATCGTCACCGTCATCGCTTCGGGCATCATCAAGATCGTCATCATCATCATCACCACCACCTGCACCATCACCCTCATCATCCACCTTCATCCCACTGTAACAAATAGTGGTCTTTATCGTTGTTCTTCATTAGATCTCTCTCCCGGTGTGGATTACTTGTTAGTAGTTGATGCTTGTGAGATTTATCGGTGTTTACACTTTATGACCAGAATGTTATTCATCATTATGTCACCTCTGATTATGATCCATATGATGTCTTGTGAGTAGTTTGTTTAGTTCTTGAGGACATGGGAGAATTCAAGATGTTAGTAGTGGAATTATGTTGAAGTAATATCTAGTGGTTCGATATTTAAGTCATGGTGTTATTCTTCTAGTGGTGTCATGTGGACGTCGACTACATGATACTTCACTTTTATGGGCCTAGGAGGATGCATTGTGTATTTGGCTACTAATTTTTGGGTTTCTGGAGGGACATAAACCTAAACCACTGTTAGGAAACCAATGCACGAGGGAGTGTAGAATCCCGGAGTTTTAAGGCCGTGGTTAGATTTATCTTAATTAGTTTCTTGTATTTGCGGATGCTTACGAGGGGTATAATCACAAGTATGTATTAGTCCTAGTTGGGCGGTGCATTATCATAGGTTGACCCACATAACACTTATCTAAACAATAAATATTAATCAACTATATGAAGCGAAAACACTTGAGAAAATCCCGTGGGTCCTCGAGAACGTTTGGTAATCATAAGTAGAACAACCGGCTTGTCCTTTGCTCTCAAAAGGATTGGGCCACTCGCTGCAATTACATTTACTACCTTTTATTTAATCGCACGTTATTTATCTGCTATATCAAAAACCACAAAAAACCCGTTTGCTAGTGTTTACAGTGAATCCTCTATCCAACCTGCTTGTCAACACCTTCTGCACCTCGTTGGGTTCGACACTCTTATTTATCGAAAGTACTACGATACACCCCCTATACTTTTGGGTCATCAATACTATTTTCTGACACTGTTGCCAGGGAGTGAAGTGCTATTTGTAAGTGGAATTGGTAAGAGAAACTTTTACTATGAGTACTGTTTTTATTTCTATCTGCTGTTGTATTTCATTATGGAGAATTCTTTTGGTTATCTGTTTAGCGGTACTACTACTGTTACGACTAGGGTCATAGGTGACTCGTTATCTGCTAAATTAGATCCTTATAAAATACCTATGAAAATTGTTAGACGTGTTATGGATAACTGCTATTATGGAGATGGAACTGTCCATCCTGGTGATCTTGCTCTTTATACATGAATTATGCGAGTTATTCAAGTGTGGAGGTATTACAATGGATCAAGTTAAAAGGAAATTATTATCTTTCTCGCTGAAAGATAGAGCTGCTGAATAGTTTAAATTACTGAAGAATGGTGAATCTATTGGATGGGAGGAAATTGTACCTCTCTTTTATTCTAAATTCTATCCTCCCAGTGAGATTCATAAAGACCAGAATCAAATATATAATTTCT
Source organism: Alopecurus myosuroides (assembly GCA_028641055.1). NCBI lineage: Eukaryota > Viridiplantae > Streptophyta > Magnoliopsida > Poales > Poaceae > Alopecurus > Alopecurus myosuroides. The sequence continues at coordinate 168,382,233 of CM054062.1, forward strand.
GGCCTCATGATGGAGAGATTATTGCCACACTATCTATGTCCTGTCGCATCCAGAGGCAAAATAAATCCCACACTATGTATGTCCCATTTCTCCCTCCTGGCACTTCGGTTCAGAGAATCATCCTCTCTATAGCATTTTGGGATAAAACACACACTAACAAGAACAAGTATCTAGGTAGGCCCCGTACCTGTATAGAGGTAGAGTGGCAGTACGTCTTGGTTGTCCAACGAATACTAGGTTATGTGTCATTTTTGTAAAAACACCTTTTCCCCAAAAATGACAACTTCAACAATCCTCCGGTGGATAAGGCTTCGCCTTTCCACCGGGTTTTCCATAAAGCCTTTGTTTGGTAAAAACAATATTTTTACTTTAGGGTGTCCATTTAGGGACTTATACTTTTGGTGGTAATAAATACCATATGGTGTCTATGCGCATAGTAATAGTATATAACATTAATAGTTGTAGTAGTCACTAAAAAAATAGTTTTTGGTAATCAAAGTTTTGTAAAAAAAAAATATCACAAGTAAAACATGCATGATAGATAATGATAAGTGTAGTAACAACAAGCATCAGGATGGCTTGCCTTAAAACTCTTTGTCTCCCTGGCCTGGAAGTATCTTGAACTTGACACACAGCTCTACAAGTCCTTCTTCTTCTTCTTCTTCTTCTTCTTCTTCTTCTTCTTCGTTTTCTAACGTCGTAAAAGAAATAAAGACACACATTAAAACCCATAAGGAAATCAAAGGTACAAGCAACACGTACAACAATCAAATGTATACTAGTTTAATCACTTGAAAGTTATCGAGGAAACTACCTCACAAACTCTCAGGGTACAAGGCCATCGTCAGAAAAACATATGGTTGGGAAACCATATTCCACATCTCAAATATCATAGGTTCAGTGGGTGTATCACTCTTATACCAAGATATTTAAGAAGCTAAAAATATAGCTAGTGGTCACAAGGGTGAGGCTACTAAGGTACTCATGATCAATCAAAGCGATACCAATCATCAAAGAAATACCCGTGGCAGTGGGTATTAACAAAAAGACAAGCAATCAACACTAAACAAGTTTACCACTAAACTTATGCATAGGTAAGAATATACTACTAAACACAATAATAACACTAGTACAATACTTATGCTAAGGTAAACACTCAGACAATTCCAAACAGCAAAGCAAACAAAACACAGATGAATCAGCTAGCTACTGACTATGCTTATGTCTACACAAAAGCTAAGGAATCACTCAATCATGAAAGTAACCAAACAATCCAGTGGCTCAATAAATTGTAATAAGTCATAATACACACTCTAAAACATATTAACAACAATAGACATTGCACCTAGCAAAATAACATAATAACATGAGCCAACTATTAGCGTACTAGTATGAAAATTCTACACAAGCATGCTATAAGAAATAATTGCGTTCTACAACCCATCAACACACAAAAACTAGTGAAAACAACTGCTCATACTAGTGAAAACAACATAGTTAAATAAATCAAACAAAGTTACACATGCTATCCTACAAACTATTGTGCAAGCTAACAGAGGTGATACCATCACCACACCAGTACCAAAATGGTACTGGACTCAACATAACCACAACAAAAAACTAGGTACTAAACATAGCAAGACTAGCTCACAAAATCTATTCCACAAAAATACTAGAAAACAATAAGAGACTATTTCTATTTCTTTTCCAAACATGCACAAACTTCCTAACATACTAGTAATGCAAGAAAACAACCTAATAACAGAGAGCAAGACATCTATACATTCTTGAAAACAAGTTTCTAATAAACAAACATTTATTCACAAACAAACACACAAGATTTAAAATAAGCAGAAAAGGTGCTATTTCTAGAAATGCACACCAAAAATAATCTAGAGCTCTAAAAATTATGCCAAGATAGGATTACATAGATATAATCACACACAAGCTCATCCAATTGGATCCACATCAAAAATCATTTTTAAACTCTCTCTAAAAATCCTAGAAATGCCTACTGGTATTTTACCAAAATGGATAGCATTTTCAAATGGTAACTCTCCTTGATGCAAGGTAAAGTCTCACTAATAGGTCTACCCAAGGGCTACTCAAAACATTTTGGTTTGCAAGATTTGGCCACTTAAAACACAAGTTATGATAAAAAAAAGGTAAAACAAAGTGCTTCTGCCATATTTCTTAGTTCTCCTAAAACATAGCACAACATATATTTCTTTAAGTTGGAGGTGGTCAAGAAATAGTAGATCCACCTCTGTGATTTTTGGTGAGGCAAACTTTACTTGTTTGCATTTTCATTTCTATTTAAAGTAACAAGCCAGAAACAGATATGCTGAGAAAAAAATAAAATCGACCTGCACATGGGTCAACGGGACAGATCTGGAAGGAGGGTGGGCCGCGCAGAGTGAGGCCGGCCCGCTGGCGAGCGTGCGCGCCAAACCGGTATGCCGCCATCTGATCGGCGATCTGCGGCTGAGATAAGATGGCGCTGGATTCAAAGGGATCCACCGGATGTGGATCCGATGGCCACGGGGTGTCCACATCGACGTGCGCCGGCGACGTCCACAAAAGGAGGCGGTGTCCGCTCCGGCCGCCGCTGAGGAAGCGCGGGTTCGCCGCCGGGAGCTCCAATCACCTCCTGGAAGCACCACGAGCACCAGAAGGCTCCCTGGAGCGCCGCTGAGCTCATGGTGTCATCGGCGTTTGACGGGAGGGCCATCCGGCGGAGGTTCGCCTGGGAGTTGCGGCCGGTCAACACGGACATAGCGGGACATGGACAACTATGTAAGGACCCTCGAACCACTGTTCAATGACCTCCGATATGCATACATTCACGATCCCTGATCACCCAGCCGTGAACAACATATCAAGTTGGCATTCAGATACAACATCCATTACACATTTACACAAAGGTCTTACAAAAGAGTCATGGTCACATAACCAAGTCTAACACAACTGCCACGCAGGGCAAGCACACATCACACACACCGGAAGACAAAACACACACAACATAGTAGGGCCCAAGTCACGCCTTAACCTACAGGCTACTAACTGGGAGACGATCCTAGTTCACAAGGCCATCAGTGTAGTACTCCTCTTCGTCGAACTCCTCCTGAGGCTCCTCCTCAAAATCTGGCAAGTAAATACCAGGGACGAAACCAATATGATTACGTTTGAATGTACTCAGCAAGACACCCATCATGTAGCTTACCAAATGCAAGAATTCTTATATGGTGTAGTAGGTAGGCTATACATAGGCTTCACTATCCATGATATATGAAAGATATATCATAGTTGATTTTAAAATCTCTGCATCCTTGTTGAAGAAGATACTTCAAAAGAAAATAATATAATTTTTCTTTCTCTTGTAGATATCACATATACAATAGGTTTTATAAAAACTTTGTTTAAAAGAAAGTTTTCTATTTGCAAAACTTCTTGGAATCAACTTCCAGTTTTTTGTTTAGAAAAGAAAGATTTTCTTTGCAAAACGTCTTGTAAAACATATTCTAGCTTTTCTCCATCCGTACCTCGTTGGTACAAAGTTCCTTTTTTAGATACTTCCCAAGTTCCAACTCCTATTCAAAACATCCTTTTTTAAAACATTGACACAATGCTAGCTGCATGGCCATTCAACTGCCCATATCCGAGGGCTCGGCTACTCAGAATAGTTTTACTCTACAGAGGTGTACACAATCCACAAGATCCAATTATCTGCCATGAACCACCCATGGATCGACACAGCGATATGAAAGCATCAGATAAATGATCCTAACAGTCCACTCTGATCAAGCTAGTAAATGCTTAACCCTTCAGTTGGGTGTAATCTCCCCAGCACCAGGTCCCACCCCGCCACGGTAGGAGACCCAACCGTCGCATCCGGAGGGAAAATTAATCCCACACTCTGTATGTCTTGTTTCTCCCTCCTCGCACTTCGGTTCAGTGAATCATCCTCTCTATATCATTTTGGGATAAAACACACACTAACAAGAAAAAGTATCTAGGTAGGCCCCGTAACCATATTGAGGTAGAGTGGCAGTACGTCTTGGTTGTCCAGCGAATACTAGGTTATGTGTCATTTTTGTAAAAAAAACCTTTTTCCCAAAAATGACCACTTCAACAATCCTCCGGTGGATAAGGCTTCGCCTTTCCACCGGGGTTTCCATAAAGCCTTTGTTTGGTAAAAACAATATTTTTACTTTAGGATGTCCACTTAGGGACTTATACTTTTGGTGGTAATAAATACCATATGGTGTCTATGGGCATGGTAACACCAAGTATCAACTACTGGCTTAGTAATAGTATACTACATTAATAGTAGTAGTAGTCACTCAAAAATAGTTTTTGGTAATCAAAGTTTTTTAAAAAACTTTCAGAAGTAAAACATACATGATAGATAATGATAAGTGTAGTAACATCAAGCAATAGGATGGCTTGCCTTAAAACTCTTTGTGTCCCTGGCCTGGAAGTAGCTTGAACTTGACACACAACTCTACAACTCCTTCTTCTTCTTTGTTTTCTAACGCCGTAAAATAAATAAAGACACACATTCAGAACCCATAAGGCAATCAAAGGTACAAGCAACACATACATCAATCAAACGTATGCTAGTTCAATCACTCGAAAGTTATCGAGGAACCTACCTCACAAACTCTCAGGGTACAAAGTTATCGTCAGAAAGAGCATATGGTTGACAAACCATATTCCACATCTCAAATATCATAGGTTTAGTGGGTGTATCACTCTTATACCAAGATATTTAATAAGCTAAAAATATATCTTGTGGTCACAAAGGTGAGGCTACTAAGGTACTCATAATCAATCAAAGCAATACCAATCATCAAAGCAATACTCGTGGCAGTGGGTATTAACAACAACACAAGCAATCAACACTAAAAAAGTTTACCACTAACCTTATGAATAGGTAAAAAGATACTACTAAACACAATAATAACACTAGTACAATACTTATGCTAAGGTAAACACTCAGACAATTCCAAACAGCAAAGCAAACAAAATACAGATGAATCACTAGCTACTAACTATGCTTATGTCTACACAAAAGCTAAGGAAGCACTCAATCATGAAAGTAACCAAACAATCCAGTGGCTTAATCAATTGTAAGAAATCATAATACACACTCTAAAACATATTAACAACAAGAGACATTTCACCTAGCAAAATAACATAATAACAGGAGCCAACTATTAGCATACTAGTGTGAAAATTCTACACAAGCATGCTATAAGAAATAATTGCATTCTACAACCCATCAACACACATCAACTACAATATCTATGCCATAATAATAGAAGTTAAAACATCCTAAACATGCTAGGAAAATCATACACTCATAAAAATAGAAGGACAACAATAATGTAGCAAACTCAAAATCTAGTGGAACACTAATACAACACTAGAGAAGCAAACAACACTACAAGGATGCATTTTCCTAAACAATAAATACATGAATATAAATACCTACTAACAGTACATACATCTTACACATGCTAGTAAGAAAATACACTAAAATGATTCTATGAAAACAACTACTCATTCTAGTGAAAACAACATAGTTAAATAAATCAAACAAAGTTAGACATGCTCTCCTATAAACTAATGTGCAAGATAAAAGAGGTGATACCATCACCACATCAGTACCAAAATGGTACTCGAATCAACATAACCACAACAAAAATCTAGGTACTAAACATAGCAAAACTAGCTCACAAAATCTATTCCACAAAAATACTAGAAAACAATAAGAGACTATTTCTATTTCTGTTTGTTTTCCAAACATGCACAAACTTCCTAACATACTAGTAATGCAAGAAAACAACCTAATAATAGAGAGCAACACATAAATACATGCTTGAAAACAAGTTTTTAATAAATAAACATTTATTCACAAACAAACACACAAGATTTAAAATAAACATAAAACGTGTTGTTTCTAGATACCAACACCAAAAATAATCTAGAGCTCTAAAAATTATGCCAAGATAGGATTTCATAGATCTAATCACACACAAGCTCATCCAATTGGATCCACATAAAAAATCATTTTTAAACTCTCTAAAAATCTTAGAAATGCCTACTGGTCTTTTACCTAAATGGATGGCATTTTCAAATGGCAACTCTCCTTGATGCAAGGTCAAGTCTCACTGATAGGTATACCTAGGGGCTACTCAAAACAATTTGGTTTGCAAGATTTGGCCACTTAAAACACAAGTTACGATCAAAATGGTGAAACAGAGTGCTTCTGCCATATTTCTTAGTTCTCCTCAAACATAGCACAAAATATATTTCTTTAAGTTGGAGGTGGAAAATAAATAGTAGATCCACCTTTCTGATTTTTTTTTAGGCGAATTTTACTTGTTTGCATTTTCATTTGGATATAAAGTAACAAGCCAGAAACAGATCTGATGAGAAAAAAATAAAATCAACCTGCACAGGGGTCAACGGGCCAGATCTGGAAGGAGGGTGGGCCGCGCAGACAAGGCCGGCCTGTTGGCGAGAGCGCGCGCCGAACCGAACCGAATCGGCGATCTGCGGCTGAGATAAGATGGTGCTGGATTCAAAGGGATCCACCAGATGTGGATCTGATGGCCACGGGGTGTCCACATCGACGCGCGCCGGCGACGACCACAAAAGGAGGCGGTGTCCACTTCGGCCACCGCTGAGGAAGCGCGGGTTCACCGCCGGGAGCTCTGTTCACCTCCTGGAAGCGCCGCGAGCACCAGAAGGCTCCCGGGAGAGCCGCTGAGCTCATGGTGCCATCGGCGTTTGATGGGAGGGCCATCCGGCTGGGGTTCGCCTGAGAGTTGCGGACGATCAACACGGACCTAGCGGGACAAGGACCTACGATGGATGAAACACGCCAGGGAGAGTGGCATGAGGCTCAGGAGACTCGAGGGAGGCCAAGAGAAGAAACAAGAGGAGAGTGGACGACCTGAGGTGGCCGATCGAAGAGGAGCCCGAGCGCAGCGACTCCAGTTCGATTCCGGCAAACCATCGAACAAGGGAGAGGGGTTTTAGTGCGGGCTTGCGATTAGGGCGGATAGGGGATATCTAGACATGCTCTCGAGCATAAGGGAGGCCAGGAGGGCACTGGCGGCGATGCTCAGTGTTGCGGCCATGGGCGGCCATGGCGAGCAAGCCCGGGGAAACAAGAGCAGAGAGGACCTTGTCTAGGAGGTTCGCGGTGATGAGAGGGTGAGAATGCCAGAAAGGTTGAGGGAGAGAAGATCCATGGAGGTGGGGGTGTGGGTGTTCTACCTCTGCACCCGCAGGTGTTTGACAAGAAAAAGAGGAGAAAGGAGAGGGTCCATGGAGGGATGGACGGCATGGGTGAGCTCGTGGGGAGCCAGTGACTCCACAAGATAAGGGATGGGGGGCAACAATGCATGGGGATGTGGTATGGGTTGCCAGCCCATGACATGGTGATTGTTCAAGCCATGTGGATGATGTGGACAAGTATGGGAGCAGTACAAGCTTGTCCAATGAAGTCAAGGGGGGATATGACTAGGCACTCAAGGAATCCAAGATGGATAAAAAGGAGGGAAAAACATCCACCTAAGGATCTCCTTAGAATTTGGCCAGAAGGTGTTTGTGATTGTTTTCTCAAAATTCTTGAACACAACACATGCATGAAAATATGTCTAGGAGGTAGGAAATGAAAATTGGAGTATGGTAGTGGTGGTTTTGCACTTTTCTTAAATTGTTTCTTTGAAAACTTTCAAATTTCCAAAAACTGTTGTTTCTGTTTTTGGATGTTTTATCCATAATTTTGAATAGAATATATGCTTTAAAACATTTTTAATGGATAGAGAATCAAAAATTGTGTCTAGGAGTGGTGGTCCCCTAATTTTCTAAAAATATTTGTTTCACAAAATTTTGAAAATTCAAAAAGTGTTGAAACTGTTTTTGGATGTTTTCTTCAAAAAATCGAAACTGAGAAGCAAATGTTTTTTGATAACTAGGTCAAATATGAACCTAGGAATGTTGGGGAGCTTCCCCAATTTTTTTTAGAAATACTCATTAAAATTCCATTTCAGGCCTTTTGGAAAATAACATTTAATAAATAGGAAAATGTTTATAAACCAAGTATTTTTGAGTTGGGGTGAGAGGGTATATAATATAGGTCACAAAGGTGATTTGTAATATACAACTCCTTTGGAAAATATTTGAGGTACCAAGTGTAAAAGGGTGATAACAGGAGTTCACTTAATAGGCCAAAACCCTGAGAGAAGACTAATCACAAGGTCATGGGAAGATAAATGGATCACATGGATATGATGTATAAGTCATGACAATGACAAGGGAAGGTTGATGGCGCTCAAAATAGATAGGGGTGGTTTTTAGGAATACTAACAAAAGGCATCATGATAGAAAGGATATGATCCTATTTGTTGGAATGACCTCAAGAGGGCTCTAGAAGAAAATGTAAATGGGTCTAATTTTCAATCCAAACATTAGGATAGGACTTATAGATATGTACCATTATATCCATGATGGTACATTGGTCAAAGATCAAGATCTCTCCATTATGGCAGGAGGCCAAAATAGAGAAGTCAAAGAGAACACAAGATGAGATGAAAATAGGATATAACATGCTACTGATGTGTGGGCTTGTTATTTGTAGATCTCATTCATTTAAAGCAAATCACAATCATCCACAAACAGATATAGACACTTCGAGGAAAAAGGAATACAAGGTCATGCCATAAGCAGATAATAACAAGTTCATTCAAGAAAGAGAGTTCTTCAATATAAATTCTTGGAGGTTTCCCTCAAGTGTTAAAGAAAGTTGGTGATCAAGCCAAACCATGATAGGAGGATTTTGTAGAAGATGTTCATCTCAAAGTTTGTTATTTATGTAACTATATTATTTTGGTTTGTTCAAACACAAACACTCAAGGTCAAACAAGGCAAAGAGAGGTGAACCAAGATTAATAGTTAAGCATTTCAAAAAGTTTTTGTTGGCCCTAATTTTTTGACTCCCCAACAACTGCATTTTGTTGGTTTTCAAAAAGTGGGGTGTGACACTTGGAACCCCCACACCATGCCTCCGTGCGGGTGGGCCCTTGGCCGCGCCGACTAGTGGTGTGTCCCCCTCGGGCGCCCACCGCCATTGCCCTCTCGCCTATATATGCCCCCTGATGCATAAACCCTAAATATATCGGCCTTTTCCATCAAAAACATTCGTAGATGCTCCGCCGACAAATTTCGGGGGACAGAAATTGCTGTTCCGGAACCCTGCCAGGACGGGGAAGTGCCCCTGGAGCCATCTCCATCGACTCCACCACCATTTTCATTGCCGTTGCTGTCTCCTATGATGAGGAGGGAGTAGTTCTCCCCCGGGGCTGAGGGCTCTACCTGTAGCTATGTGTTTCATCTCTCTCTCTCTCCCCCATGGTGTGATCTTTATGTGACCATGAGCTTTGTAATCTAGTTGAATCAATAGATGTTATTCTTCATCTATTATGCTACTCAAGTGGTTTTGTTATGAGATCTCCGTAAACACATTGATCACGGTGTAAAGTTGACAGTGTGTGCACCGTGTGGTTTAGCATGATATTTATATCTTGGGCTGGATGACCCTGTGAAATTGTGGTTTTTGTCTAGTACCTTCTAGGGCGCTCATAGTGACAGCATGGGGTTAACTAGACATGGGAATGCGACTTTAAGGTGTGCTATTACAGCCCTACAAAATGAATTGGTGTTTGTTATTCGACCGGAGAGTGGTTCAATTATGTTAATATTGCTGAGAGTGTTCACTAGTGAAAGTGTGATCCCTAGGCCTTGTTTCTAAGCATTGAAACACCATTTTCAACCAGTTATGCTGCATGTTTGCTTCCTGCCAGTTTTATTTCAGATTGCAATTACTACTTATAATCATTCAAATTACTTGTATTTCACTCTCTCTTCGCTGAACTATCGCACCTATACAAATGACAATTGTATTAGGTGTGTTGGGGACACAAGAGACTTCTTGTCTCGTAATTGCAGGGTTGCTTGAGAGGGAGATATTTGACCTATTCCTCCCTGAGTTCGATAAACCTTGGGTGATCCACTTAAGGGAAACTTGCTGCACTTCTACAAACCTATACACTTGGAGTCCCAACACTGTCTACAAGAATAGAAGCGTGCGTAGACATCAAGCTCTTTTCAGGCGCAGTTGCCGGGGAGGTAAGGTAAAATGTTCTCACATCCTCGGGTGTGAGTGCTCGAAGTTATTTCCTTTAGATTCTGCGATTATATCTTTTTGTTTCTTGTTTTCACTAGCTAGTCTTATTTATACTTGTTGCTTGTTTTTATTTTTACCAGTTAGTCTTAATGGAAAAACAACAAAAATATGAGATAGCTTTATTTGCATGCTAGTAGCAATGTTATTAGCATTAATTCTTTGGGTACCATTATTTCTAATGCTATGGAAAAGTCTAAGCTTGGGGAAGCTAGTTTTTTATAATCTTTTCAGTTCCCCAGTTTTAGAGGAGAAAATTTGCTCTGATGATACTTTATCTCCCATATGTGATAAATCTAATGATTCTTGTGATATTTTCAATCCTCGTGCTAAAAGTGTTCCTTTTAAAATACCTATGAAAATTGTTGAACATGTCACGAATAACTGCTATTTTGGAGATGGAATTGTCCATCCTCGTGATCATTTACTCTTTATACATGAATTATGCGGGTTGTTCAAGTGTGCAAGTATTTCAATGGACAAAGTTAATAGCAGGTTATTCTCTTTGTCACTTAAGGACAAAGCAAGGGAGTGGTATAAGCTACTAGATGATTCTCATCATTTTGGAGTGGAAGGAGCTTGAATCTCTACTTTATTCTAAATTTTATTCTTCTCATGAACTATATTAAGATAGGAATTACATTTAAAAATTTTGGCCTCGTGATGGAGAAAGCATTTCTCAAGCTTGGGGAAGACTAAAAACTTTAATACTCAAATGTCCTAACCATGATCTTCCTAAGGAAATAATTGTTACTAATTTTTATGCAAGGCTTTCAGGACATTACCGGGATTATCTAGATGCATGTTCAGAGGGTTCTTTCTCAAGCAAGAAGGTTGAAGCTAAATGGGATGTTCTTGAAACAATTCAAACCAATAATGAAGGTTGTAATAACGATAAAGGTAAAGAATCAGGTATAAATTAAGAGTATGATTGCAATAAGTCTTCCGCTGAAACTGCTGATTTTCAAGATCGTAGTGCTAAATATGGTCTTGATCCTCAAATGATTGTTGGTTGGTATAGATCCTTTGCTTATTATATTAATGTTCCTAAATCAAACAGGGACATATATCATGAAACTTTTAAAGACACTTGCATGAAAAATGAAATTGTTATTAACGATTGCAATGAACATGCTCAAACTTCTGAAAGTAGTATTTCTTATAAGCATGTTAATTTATGTGGAGCACTTAGACCCTGTGAAAAGAATGAAATCAAAGAAGAATATTGCATCTATCATAGGAATGAAAAAACTAGAAAGTGGGACATGGATTTAGATGATCTTGGTAAAAAAGTTTGTGCCCTCTATCATTTTATTTGTGAACTTTGCTCTAAAGTGTGTCATTTAAATTTTCAATGCTCGTGATGTAATAGCTATTCGAATACTGCAAGTTTGTATTGTGATGACATGATCACTCCTAATCAGCAAGATGAACTTACATTATTTTTGGGGTGTGAAGAGTTATCAAGAAAAACTTCTTTGGTAGATATGAGTGCTCTTGATATGAATAGTGTCCTGCATGGTTGTCATCTTTATTGTGTTAATAATTTCCACACAAATACTTACATACAAAATATTATAAAAGAGGATACTTTACCAAAATATGACAGGGCTATTATTTGTTTCACATTATTAATGAAGAGGAGGAATCCTCCAAGATTTTTTCTATCTTTTATGACAATAAACCAGGGTATGTGGAGGATCTTCCTTTCAAGCCTCTCCCTCCTATAGAGAGGAAGATGAAGAATAAGAAGAAGAGGAGTGAAAGGAGAGAGGTAACGGTATCTCCTCGTAAGCATGTTGCTCCTCTCATGGTTATTCCTAGTGAGTATGATTCAAAAATTTATATGGAAGATGATATACATGATAGTTATATTGGTTATTATTGTGATGTTAAGTCTGTAGGAACTATTGAATATTATTATTTTATGCCTACTACTGAATTTCATGATCATGAGTGGGACAATGATGATACTAATTATAATCTTGAAACTATCTTTGGTACCAATTATGAAAATGATAATAATTGATGTACTATTAGTACCATCCATGTTCCTTCCAATGATGATATAGAAAGCTCCGATCTTGTGAATGATGTGTTTAAAAATCCTTTTGCTACTGATGATTATATGCTTGATACATCTCTTTCTAGTAAAAATGATGATATGTTTACAAATGAATGCACTTTTGAAGATAACTATTCTATTGCTTATGATGATACTATGCCTCCAGTCTTTGACAACTATTATAAAAGATGCTATAACATAGGCTATGATTACAATTATCCTTATGAAACTTGTCATAGTTATGGAGGGATTACCCAAAACCATCTCCCTAATATACAACTTGTCTATCATGTTGGAGTTCTTTATGATGATTAAAATGATGAATATGATATTTTCAGTCCACCTACAATCGAGGATAAAGTTAATTATGATTATAATATGCCTCCTATATTTGAGGATTATGGTAATGAAAATGACAATGATAGCTATTTTGTTGAATTTTCTCCCACTCTTTTTAATGAGAATGACTATGCTTATGTGGAGAGTAATAATTCTTTTATGCATGTGGCTAATGATAAGAATGTGTCATGTGATAGTTATATTTTTAATTTCATTCATAATTCTACTTAAAGTTAATATGAGAGAGGGAAACATAATTTTTTATGCATCTCAACAATATCAAGTTTCCCCTCTTTATGTTGAAAATTTTGAAGTTGCACTTGTTTTGCTTTCCTATGCTTGTTGCTTTGTGCTTTCATGACTTGTTTTTCTACAAGATTCTTTTTCATAGGAAGTAGGTTAGACTTAAATTTGTTTTAAATTTGCTTGTTGTTGCTCTCTTTTGCTTCAATTGATATTTCTTATGCGAGCATCTTCTCAAATTATCATGCCTAGCTAAAAGGCTTTAAAGAAAAGGACTTCTTGGGAGATAACCCATGGTTTTATTTTTTGCTTTGTTTTTATCTGTTTTATTTGAGTCAAGGGATTGTATACTTATGTATCAACTCCTTTTGTATCTTTATTTTCATGTTTTAGTTGTGCCAAGTAAAGTTTCTAACGAGAGTTGGCGTTGGTTTTGGATTTCTGCGCACGAAACAGATTTCTGTTGTCCACCGTAAAAAATCGCATAATTCACAGGAAAATCAGAATGACCTGAATTTGTTTTTTCTTATTCCTCAGTTGATTCCGCAACTTTTTAGTTCTTTAAGTTTTTTGATCTGAGAAACATAAGTGCCCCGAAAAAATTCGTCTTTACAGACTGTTCTGGTTTTGGCAGATTCTGCCATTTTTCTTGCATTTTCTCTTTTACGATGTCAAGTGGATTTCTTTGCTTCACGAAACATCAGTGGTTGTACCTAATGTTTAAAATTATCAATAATTTTTTTGCCCATACATAACCCATGGATTTTTGATTTTTGCACTAACCCTCTAATGCAAATTACTCTTTGAGTGTGGTGTGAAGGAAGTTTTCAAGGGTCAAGAGAAGAGGGTGATATAATGTGATCAAGAAGAGTGCAAAGTCAAATCTTGGAAATGCCCCCGTGGTTCATCCCAGCAAATTCTAAGAAGAATAAAGTGTGTAAGCTTGGGGATGCCCAAGGCATACCATTTTTCATCAGCAATTTATCAGGTCACATCTAGTGAAACTATATTTTTATTCGGTCACATCATATGAAATATACTTGGAGCGTCTATTTATTTTTCTTTTGTTTTCCTTATTTTTTATTTTTTTCCTTGCTGCAATAATGTAGTTGGAACCTAGCATTCTTTGTGTGGGAGAGAGACACGTTCCACTTTTTCATTTGAATACTCGTTATTCTCGTATTCTTAGTTTTTCTTCTAGTTGCTGCAAAATTCCCTTTTAGCTCATGTTTTTCATGCATCTCTTATTCAGAGCTGTTAGTTTTAGTAGATTTGTGTTAGTAGTCTCTTTTTTCATTGTTGTATCTCTTGGAGAGTTTTTTGTTTATTATGAAATGCTTGGTGTTGGAAAGCAGTAGTACAGTTTCCGTCCTTATAACGGTGCAAACAGAAGCTTGTATAGACTGTAGCTAGACTTTTTCATGTCATGCTAGATGTTATTTTAATTCTAAAGCCTAGTGGTTATTTTTCTTACATGATTTGTCTCAAATAGCTGAGAGTGTTTAATGCGCCTTAGAAAGAATCATGGTTGTTCTTGTCATTTTGAAGAACAAAGTTGTGGTGTTCTCCTTTGAATGTTTATTTGGTTGACTTGCGCATGCTCACACCATGTTTATGACTACAAACCAGTCACTTATAGCCTCTATGATCATTTAGCTTTTGAACTTGTAGTACCACTTATGCTTTGATTAATGATGTTTTTGTCGCTATGCATGATTATGGCCATCATTGCTCTCTTGATTTGGCGCTCCCAGTCTTTTGCTAGCCTCCACCTGTACTGAGTATGAACTCTACTCGTGCATCAAACTCCAAAAAAACCAAAGTTTGACAAATGTGTCCACCATACCTACCTACATGTGGTATTTAACTGCCACTCCAAAGTAAATTTCTCATGTGTTACCTTTAAAACCTTCAAAATTACACTTGTTTTGTGTTCCTGTTCTAGCTCATGAGGACGTAAATAGAGAATCTTTAGCTCACTTGTTGATTGGACTTTCACACCCTTGACTACTGGTGTCACCCGCTTATCCAATTGACATAAGAGCTGGCAGCGGTGTACTGATGGCTAGGTTGAGACTCCAAGTGCAGAGTGTGTAGCTAGTGGCAAGCCTTCTTCCCCACGAGGGTGACTCGAGGGTTTATATCGAACTCTTGGGGAGCCAGTATTTCAGCAGTTGTCTTCCAAGCTTCCTCCAGGATCCTGCAAACAAGTAGAGAATTTTGTGCCCTCAACCTCACCAAGTGGTTGTCAAGCACAAGGTGTGAGACTTCTAAATTGGAATGCAAAACTGAAAGTAAATGTGCAATAATTAAATCTACTACTAAATGCAAATGAGAAAATAAATATGCAATGGATTGTTTTTGTATTTTTGTGATGCAAGTGGTGATGGATATAATGTAAATTCGAATTGGAGATGCAAGTAAAGTAAAGTGCAAGTAAAGTAAATTGCAGGAAAGTAACTAGAGTGTTTTCTTATATTTAAAATAGGACCGGGGTTCATGGTTTCACACTTGCATTCTCTCAAATAAAGTGGTAGACGGTGGACATAAAGAATTACATGTGAGATTACAATAACATGTTTAACATTGAGTACTTTCATATGGGCATCACGTCCTAGCATAGAGATCTCTACGGTCATATTGATCCCTCTTATACTCCACCAAGATGCGAAATAAATCATAACACCTCGATAATTAAGGAAAAACCAGAGTATAGCTTTAAGCAATGTGACATGAAGTTGAAGTAAGAACTTGCTAGATCTAGTCATGGAGATTGATTAGTGTCACTTCAAATCCCGGTTAACAAGGTACTCCTTTTTATCCATAGTGAGGTAACTAAGAAAGGTTTAACAAAAACTAAGTGGATCGCTGAACTTCTGTCACTTTCACAGCACTAGCCACCCCCGTTACTCCAACTAATGCACCCATCACCCCACACACGCTCTCAAGAACTAGATTGATCAAAGCTAGCAAATAAGAACGGGGTACATAAGATACATCTACTCATATAACTCAAGACAAACAATTGCAATCTCAGATTCAATAACTCATAGAAAAGATCCACCACATAGGAATTACAACGGTGCCTGTAATCATGTGAGGCAGCTCATACGGATCTAATTAGTGAAGCACATAGAGAGAGATACAAGTGCTACTTCCACAAACCCATAGCCCTGGGGTGGACTACTCCCTCTTCATGGAGATGTCGATGGAGATGACGTTGGAGGGGTAGGAGATCACACCGGCGGCGCCCCGCCAGAGTTTTCCCCCTCCAATCTGGAACTCCAGGTCTCTGTTTCTGTGTTTCGGTGTTTCGGCGGCGCTCCTCTCCGTAAGGGTACGTGGGACCCTTTTTATAGTCGGTTTTAGGTCAAGACGGAGTCGGTAAGTCGAAGATGGAAGGAATTGGGGCCAAAAGGGGGCCTCTCACGCGGTCAAGGAATCTGGCCGCGTGGAGGGTCTTCTTTTGGGCCTACTTGCCCAATTCTCGTGGATCCTTCGCCCGCAAGTCTTCTCCTTCCAAAAAAATGACCCCCGCAGATTTTCAGGTGATTTCGCGGAAGTTTGCCCCCTGAAACGTCAAAAATCTAGAAAACGGGGTTTCTGACAGACAGGGTTAATTCCATAAAAGTTGGGGGACTTTGTAATTTAACCCCAAAAAACTATAAAACATTGAATTATACCCTTATATGATGCAATATGTAATAGAAAACCATGTGAAAATATGCAAAATTCATTTATGCATTTTACATGCATCAACATCCCCAAGCTTAACCCATGCTCGTCCTCGAGTATGAAGGTGATAAAACTAAGATGGGTTTTGCATATTGAAACAATCATGGGATATCAAGGAGGATTATTCATGCTACATATAATCAAATGATTAATACTAGAAATGAGTAGCAATATACAATTCATGTTGTAAGAAATATCAAATATGCAAGCAAAGATGCTTCATGAAAGTTCACAAAGTGTATAATGAAATAAAAGAACTATGGACCAAATGCATACACAAAATGAAAAATAAAATCCTATATTGGTCAAAGAATAGCATAATGGAGAATAGAAAATATGGTGGACACTTTGGAGAAAATTGAGTAGAGGTAAAACATGATCAAGTCTTATTTAGCCTCTAAATTATTCAACTAAAATTACTAATTGAAATGTGGTATCCATTGATCTAGGACTCTCATTGCCCCTTTATCACTAGCATCTTAAAATTGTGAGTATTGAAGTAATGAGAATGACAAGGTGGTTGAAAGCCTCATGCCCTGTGAGTGTGAAAACCTACTCCATGATTACTCAACTTAAGATTCCTAATAAGCTTTGTACAATCATAATAAGCATTAATGACATCATAGAGAACCTCAAAGAGGTACCTCTTGCCCCATGACATGGAAACAAGCCCATGTTACAATGACAAGATGAACAAACGGAGTAGACTCATCATCCTTTTTATTTTCATTCACTATTATGCATAGCTTCTTATTTTATTATAGGATGTGTTGTAGAGTCACTCAAGCTGTAAGTAAATTTCCACCATGATAAAGCATGGCTTGGGTTAGCGGCCCAATGCGTTTCTCTAGTCATATAGATACTTACTCATCAAAACTTACTATTCCTCTATTTCATTTCGGCATGGCAGGAGTCCAAAAACAAAAGTACATGATATCAACCAAATGTAAAAAAAATTGTGCAATGTTGAAAGCTTTCCGGTGATACACGTTTATAGCTAGCTCCCAACCACACACTTGTCAAACGCAAAACTTGTGGCTCCCATTATTGGGTCATGTTTATTAGATGCATAAAAAGTAAAGTGTGCCTTCAAAAGTTTGTGAGAGTCCTATCCCAAGTTCAACCCATGACAATTAATAAAGTGAATATCTTAATTTAGAACATAAATAACACAATAACATGGTGAACATACTCGGAATGGCAATGAAGCTAATGGGAAGATATGGTGGACTCACTGGAAATACTTGGCTAAGGAGTGTTGGAAACAAGTTTTTACTTGTTGGAATTTTTAAATTTTTGGGCTAGCAAGAGGGAGATAGTTGACCAGCTACTATGCATGCATATGTACATAGAACTACTCATTTCATGACAAACTACATAAACCAGCAATTAACATCAAGGACATGAATAAGAGATAGCTCAAGACAACATTATTGCAAATTTCTACACATAAAAAGCCTATAAATCATGCAAACATATGTAGCTCTTTCAAATCAACCATGGCATCCCTATTCCAAGTCATAATACTAGCATTCAATACATTCCAACCCCAAACTCAAGTAGCTCAATCTCATATAAAATGATGGTGGTGGTCTTATCAATACAAAAATAAAATAAAAAACTAGACGCTTCAAGTCTCTATGATAAGTGCTTTGCTTAGAAAAACAGAAAGTAGACGTGTGCTAACCAAAAGAGTGTAGCTCCAGTGGGGTGTTCATCACATCCCCAAGCTTATGGCTTTCACCATTCTTGGATGTCTTGAGGCGCAGCTCCTCTATTCCCTGTGAAAAAACTTCACAAAACATGTTTCTCCCATTCTTTTTCCATGGGGTGAGATTAGCAAGGACAAACAAATCACATGCTTTCTGTGCAAAATTACAAATCAAATGCTCCAGTAGATAGACAATAAGGTTCATTATGTTGTATGTTCACTCTCTTGCTTGAAAGAATCATGGAAATTCGATTCCAAAGACCAAAGAGTGCATAAAACAAAAGAAGGCAGAATCTGTCCAGAAAAGCAACAGCAGCAAAACGAACGTTTTTCCCTAAGCTAGACTCGTCAAAAAATTAAGCCAATTTGTTTTTGCTTACATAGGACGAAAAGTTGCAGAACATACTAAAAAATTAGCTCAATCCGACATACCAACAAAAAACGTAAAATCATACGGTGAGCAGACTCGTGCTGAAACAGAAATTTCATGCACTAGGATAGCAACTTATAAGTCCAAATGGGTTTGACTTGAATCTTTACAGAAAACTCCAGAATTAAAACAAAAAAAACTAATCACTTGAGACAGCAAGAGGACACTAGGAAAATCCAAACAAAAACAACCGGGTTGCCTCCCGTAAAGCGCTTTCTTTATAGCCATATAGCTAGGCTTTACTTACTTGATAATCAAGAGGGATAAAGCTCACGAGGGAGCTTGTTCTTCAGCGTGCCCCTCTTCCTTGTGAAGTGCTCCATGCTTTTCTTGTGAGGGAACTGAAACTTGACATTCCCTTCCTTGGAGTCTATGATTGCACCTGTAGTACGAAGAAAAGGTCTACCCAAAATAATAGGACTAGGGGATTTACCCCCCATATCCATAATAATGAAATCAACGGGTACGAAAGTCATGTGCAATTCAATCATAACATCTTTTACTTGTCCTACAGCATGTTTAGTAGAGTTATCAGCAAGGACAAATTCACTTGAGCACTTTTCTAAATTTTCTAGTTCTAGCAATTCATATAATTCTTTAGAGAGTACCGATACACTAGAACCTAGATCTAACATAGCATGGTGAATTTCTTTTCCAATTGAAAATAGCACCTTGGGGATCCATGCATCCCCAAGCTTAGGAGGTATCATGGCCTCATTCTTGTACCTAGCAATTTTTTCTTGAAAGACATGATTAGCAATATAAGATCCAAAGCCAGGTTGATTAACATTTATAGTGGGATCACTAGCAAATTTTTGTAGAGTAGCAATAAGTTCTTGCAAGCTACTTTTTTCTAAATCAAGCAATGGATCCTTAATTTCAGTAAGCATCATAATTTCCTCTACTTTACTCTCTAATTTAGCTAGCATGCTTGATTCATGAGGACTAATTTCATCTTTGCTAGCAAGATAAGACATATATGGAAGTAAATATTCAGGGTACTTCACTATTTCATTCAAAGTTTCTTCTAAGCTAGTAGGGACATGCTCACTTGTATTCTCAGCAATATGATCAATATTTTCAATAATAGGAGCAGCAATAGTAATAGAATTCATTCCTACACTAGGTTGTGCTTGTGGCTTTCCTGCTGACATGCTTAATAGAGTTGCTTGATTATCAGCTAATTTTGACAATGCTTTATCTAAATTCGAAGATTGAAGTTGCAATCCTTTAATATCACTACTAATGGATGCAACAGACTTATTTAACTCATGTATCATAGAATTGTGACTAGCAACTTGTTCCATAAGCAATTTATTAGATTCAGAAATTTCACTAGAAGGCTTCCACTTATTTTCATTAGCATTAGGATATGGAACAAAAGGTTTATTTGGCACATAAGGAGGTTTACTATAAGAATTGTAAGCATTACCAAAACCATTGCTACCATAATTCCTAACAAAATTAACATCCACACTTTCAGAATTACTACCAACTAGCTCCTGCAAAGGCACATTCTCCATATTTTGTTTATTAATAAAGGCAAGAATAGTGTCCATTTTAGAAGACAAATCATTGGTTTCTTCAATTGAGTTTATTTTCTTAGTGGGATTGGGTGCTCTTTCAGTATTCCATTGACTATAATTTTGCAATATGCTTTGTAATATGCTCTTAGCCTCTCCTACAGTTTTACTCATAAAGGCACATCCAGCAGCAGAATCAAGTATATTTCTAGACATGTGGTTTAGACCATTATAAAAAGAGTGTAGTATGGTCCATTCATTTACTCCATGTGATGGGCATGTTCTAAGCATTAATTTAATTCTATCCCATGCCATGGCTACATGTTCATTATCATTTTGCCTATATGAGAGAATATTATTCCTATTTTGCAAAATTTTAACGGGAGGATAATATTTCTTAATGAAAGCTTCTTTTAAATCATCCCAGGACTTTATACTAGCTGTTGGTAGTGAAAGTAACCATTCTTTAGCCTTTCCTCTAAGTGAAAAAGGAAATAATTTCAGTTTAGAAACACTACTTTCCACATTTTTAAATTTTTGCATATCACATATTTCCATGAAATCATGAAGATGCATAGAGGCATCCTCCATAGCACTACCACCAAATTGCTCTCTAGTAATTAAATTCAATAAACTAGGACTTACTTCATAGCTTTCAGCTTGTATTTCAGGTGTAGTAATTGGCCTAGCAATGAATTGGTCATTGGGTGTATTTGTGTAGTCACTTAATTTAGTTCTATCACCCATTTTAACAGTTTTTATGTAGTTTTTAATTTTTTATGCAAAACTGAAAAGTAAAGTAACTAGGCAAATTAGAAATACTAAAATAAACTAGATAACTAAATGCAAAACTAAAATGCAAACTAAAATAAAATATGCAAGACAAAAAAAAAGAACAAAAACAAAAACAAGACAAGAAACAAAACAATCTACTTGAAAGAAGGTGGAGATAGAAAGGACGGTACTCACGTAGGTGCAACCTCCCCAAACTTAGGTGTTTGCACACCTTGTTGGTGATGAAGACTTCTTGTGAGCTCCCCTGGACAACTCCTTCACCTATGGCTCCCCGGCAACGGCGCCAGAAAAACGCTTGATGGCTAGGTTGATACTCCAAGTGCAGAGTGTGTAGCTAGTGGCAAGCCTTCTTCCCCACGAGGGTGACTCGAGGGTTGATATCGAACTCTTGGGGAGTCAGTATTTCAGCAGTTGTCTTCCAAGCTTCCTCCAGGATACTGCAAACAAGTAGAGAATTTTGTGCCCTCAACCTCACCAAGTGGTTGTCAAGCACAAGGTGTGAGACTTCTAAATTGCAATGCAAAACTGAAAGTAAATGTGCAATAATTAAATCTACTACTAAATGCAAATGAGAAAATAAATATGCAATGGATTGTTTTTGTATTTTTGTGATGCAAGTGGTGATGGAGATAATGTAAATTCGAATTGGAAATGCAAGTAAAGTAAAGTGCAAGTAAAGTAAATTGCAGCAAAGTAACTAGAGTGTTTTTTTATATTTAAAATAGGACCGGGGTTCATGGTTTCACACTTGAATTATCTCAAATAAAGTGGTAGACGGTGGACATAAAGAATTACATGTGAGATTACAATAACATGTTTAACATTGAGTACTTTCATATGGGCATCACGTCCTAGAATAGAGATCTCTACGGTCATATTGATCCCTCTTATACTCCACCAAGATGCGAAATAAATCATAACACCTCGATAATTAAGGAAAAACCAGAGTATAGCTTTAAGAATGTGACATGAAGTTGAAGTAAGAACTTGCTAGATCTAGTCATGGAGATTGATTAGTGTCACTTCAAATCCCCGGTAACAAGGTACTCCTTTTTATCCCTAGTGAGGTAACTTAGAAAAGGTTTAACAAAACCTAAGTGGATCGCTGAACTTCTGTCACTTTCACAGCACTAGCCACCCCCCGTTACTCCAACTAATGCACCCATCACCCCACACACGCTCTCAATAACTGGATTGATCAAAGCTAGCAAATAAGAACGGGGTACATAAGATACATCTACTCAAATAACTCAAGAGAAACAATTGCAATCTTAGATTCAATAACTCATAGAAAAGGTACACCACATAGGAATTACAACGGTGCCCGTAATCATGTGAGGCAGCTCATACGGATCTAATTAGTGAAGCACATAGAGAGGGAGATACAAGTGCTACTTCCACAAACCCATAGCCCTGGGGTGGACTACTCCCTCTTCATGGAGATGTCGATGGAGATGACGTTGGAGGGGTAGGAGATCACACCGGCGGCGCCCCGCCGGAGTTTTCCCCCTCCAATCTGGAACTCCAGGTCTCTTTTTCTGTGTTTCGGTGTTTCGGCGGTGCTCCTCTCCGTAAGGGTACGGGGGAACCTTTTTATAGTCGGTTTTAGGTCAAGACGGAGTCAGTAAGTCGAAGATGGAAGGAATTGGGGCCATAGGGGCTAAAAGGGGGCCTCTCACGCGGCCAAGGATTCTGGCCGCGTGGAGGGTCCTCTTTTGGGCCTACTTGCCCAATTCTCGTGGATCCTTCGCCCTCAAGTCTTCTCCTTCCAAAAAAATGACCCCCGCAGATTTTCAGGTGATTTCACGGAAGTTTCCCCCTGAAACATCAAAAATATAGAAAACGGGGTTTCTGACAGGCAGGGTTAATTCCATAAAAGTTGGGGGACTTTGTAATTTAACCCCAAAATACTATAAAACATTGAATTATACCCTTATATGATGCAATATGTAATAGAAAACCATGTGAAAATCTGCAAAATTCATCTATGCATTTTACATGCATCAGGTACCGAACACCAAATTAATAAAACAATTTCTCTTCACTATTTTTGCCCCTGATTTATCAGTCAAAGCATAATTGTGTAAACAAAAGACAAAGAGGGATGACCTTCTATCCAGATGCGTCCTAATATGGGAGCCACTCTTGTGAAGTCTAGTTGTCTTGTGACATACTGTATTTTCTGTTTACCATTCGTTGACATAAGCATACACCTCTTTGTAAAATGTTTTCAATACCTTTGTTTAACAAAATAAAATCTCTAACACATGAGTGATCCCTGCTTCCCTATGCGAAGGGCCTTTCTTTTACTTTTATGTTGAGACTCCATCTTCTAACTTTATGCACAGTTGAGAGAGCATGGTTGCTGATACGTCGAAAACGTATCTCCTTTTCCGAACACTTCTCCTATTGTTTTACTCTAAACTTGTGTGTTTGGAATGAAACTAACACGAACTAACGCTGTTTTCAGTAGAATTACTTTGGTGTCTCGTTTTTTTTTGCAAAAAATTAACTTTCGGGAAATTGCCCAGAAAAGACCCCATTGGCCCTAAAACACCAGAAGACCCCGGGAGCCAGAAGGAGGCCAGGAGAGGGACCGAGGGGGCCACACCACCCCCTGGGGCGCCCCCCTACGCCGCGCCAACAGGTGGCGTGGGCCACCCAGAGCCCCCCCGGTCTCCCCTTTTGACTATAAATAGCCTTCAACTCTAAAACACGAGGGGGGTTGGATAGTTTTCCATAAAGAAGTCCGTAGCTCCGCCGCCACCCCGAACCTCGATTCGGGGATCAGAAGTTCCTGTTCTAGCACCCTGCCGGGACGGGGAATTGGAGGAGATCATCACCATCGTCATCACCAACGCCTCTCCACCGACCATACATGTTTCCCCCATCCATGTGTGAGTAATTCCCCCGCTCTAGGCTAAAGGGGATGGTAGGGATTGGATGAGATCGTTCATGTAATAATGTCGTGATTGTTAGGGCATAGTGCCTAGTATCTTCTATTAGTGCTATTGACATTGTTGCAACTTGTTATGCTTAATGCTGGCCACTTTGGGCCCGAGTGCCTTGATCTGAGATCGGAACATGTTATTGAATCACGATGATAATTATTGTTTTTTGATCATACATGCAAGTTGTTTAAACATATTGTTGTCCGAAACACGAGGCCCCAAAGTGACAACAATTGGGATAACCGGAGGGGGTGGCTGTGATGTGAGGATCACATGTGTTCACGGAGTGTTAATGCTTTACTCCAGTGTTCTATTAAAAGGAACACCTTAATTACCAGTAGTTCCCTTCAGGCCCCGCTGAAAACGGGATGGTAGGACAAAAGATGTTGTGCAAGTTCTCATTGAGAGCACGTACGACTATTTAGGGAACACGTGCCTATGGTTACTCAGCGCTTGGATGCTTTATCTTATTTATCTGCAATGCCCATGTCTTGATTATTATATGAACTAGATTATCCATGAAACGCCCGTTCATCTATCCCCATGCCTACAGTATTTAATCCCGCCGTTTACTTCAAACACCATTGCTGTTGTTTTCGTTCCACTGTTGCTATTATTTCACTACTGATGCTACTATAAAACTGTTACTACTGATAAACTACTGAGAACAAAAGTACTTTCAGGTGCAGATGAATTGACAACTCACTTGTTAAGGCTCACAAATATTCTTTGGCTCCCCTTGTGTCGAATCAATAAATTTGGGTTTTACTTCCCTCAAAGACTGTTGCGATCCCCTATACTTGTGGGTCATCAAGACTATTTTATGGCGCCGTTGCCGGGGAGCATAGCTTTATTTGCGAGCTCACCGGAGATTACTATTATCTACTGCTAATCATTCATCATGGGTAAGATTTGTGATGGAAAGTTTCCTATATTACCATCCTCTACAAGAAGAGGTACAACTCTGAACACCTCTGTTGCTCTTGATTCACAATATGTTATGAGTAAGCTGCTTTGTGAATGGATGAACTCTTTGTTCTTGCAAATTCCTTTAACTGATGCTATTAAATTGCCTCCTTATGCAAAATATATGAAAGATATTGTCTCTAACAAAAGGAAGATTCCTAATCAGGAAATCTCCACTATGCTGGCTAATTACTCTTTTAATGGCAAGGTTCCTCAGAAGCTTGGAGATCCTCGTATACCAACTATTCCTTGTTCTATTAAAAATAATTATGTTAGAACTTCTTTGTGTGATTTAGGAGCTGGATTTAGTGTCAGGCCTTTTACTCTCTATAAGAGACTCCTACTAGAAAAATTGATACCAACTGATATATCTTTGCAAATGGATGATAAATCAACTGCTATTCCTGTGGGTATATGTGAGGATGTTCCTGTTCAAGTTGCTAATAACGGTCTGATATTAACAGACTTTGTTGTGTTGGAAATGCCTAAAGATGATAATATGTCCATTATTCTTGGGAGACATTTTCTTAATAATGCAGGGGGTGTTATTGATTGCAATCAAGGAAAAGTTACTTTTAATGTTAATGATAAAGAGCACACTGTTTATTTTCCCCAAGAAGATTGATAGAAAATATGGTCTAAATTCCATTGAAAATATTGAGACCATCAAGATTAGAGAATTTTATTGTCCTATTCCAAAGCCACCCAAAGAATATGAAATTATTATGATTCGGACTATGTCTATCAAGGTTGAGGTAACATGATTATTTAGTGAGAAACAAAGTTTTGTTTCATAAAAATATATTCTGGTAGCAAGACTTGATAACCCTTGTTAACAAAATGATTTTAAACAAAGTGGGCAATGTTTTCCCTATGTTTTCACCTTCCCCGTTATGTTTTCACCATGTTTACTTCTGTTATCACATTGCTACTTGAGTACAATCATGTTTTCCACCATCCTTATGCATGTTTTTCTGCTGTTTTCACCATAATTACTGAGGTTATGCATGTTTTCACCACCCATAATTTTGTTTTCACCACTACCGCCTTTGTTTTCTTTGGATATTATTTCATTAGAGTGTCATAGAACCTCTATAGTGCTGGTTTTGGTTTTGTTTTCCACCTTTTCACTTTTGTTTTCCTGGTTTTTATTAATTATTAAAATTCTGGAAATACCTCAAAAATAAAGTTTCTCGAAAAATTCCAGAAAACTTATAAGAAATGTTTACGTAAAAAATGAGGCATAAAGCCACCTGGGAGGCCCCAGGGGGACCCACCAGTCAGGCACACCATAGGGTGGCGCCAACACATGGTGTGGGGCCCCCTGGCCCTCTACTTACTCTCTCCACTGCCAAAGTCTTCTCTCTCACCTCCCAAAGTGAAAAAAATTCCTGGAACCCGTGTTCTTGCTGTTCTTCCTCTAGATTTTCGATCTCCTTCTTCAGCCCATCATTTGTGTTGATATTTGGTGTGTTTGATCTCCGGTATGTGACTCCTCCGATGATCCAAGTAGAATTTTGTTTAGTGAAGTATTTCTTGAGTATTTTGGTACTGTAGGTGAAAGCTAATGTGAGTTTGCATGCTTGATTTGAGTAGAAATAATGTATTTTTGATGTATGTTTAGCTCTCATATGGTACTTTCCACCTTATAGTTGCTTGAAATTAATTTTTGTGATGATTATTGAAAAATTTCAGAGATGGAGCACAATGTTCATCAACTAAACCAACATGAGTTGGAGTTGCATGAGGTCATGCTCGTGCACCGTGAAGAGAGGGTGTTCCCATCAATTTTTCCGTGTCAGGAATTCATGAGGATTACGGAAATTTTGCTGGATTTCAACACTCTTGTGCATAATGTAGGCTTGGACCGTTTCATTGAGGATGAGCCTATCCAATATGTGAAACTAACTATTTCCGCGGTGCAGGATTTTTGTTTTAAATGGTCCTCAATTAACCCAATGGTCCAATATAAAATTTACAATAAAGCTGTAAACTTGCCTTTCAGTGATTTTTGTGCAGCTATCAAGGTACCAGAGTGGGGTTCTTGTGAGAAGATTAAAGGGCAGCCTAAACCACTGCTGGAATTATATGAGGAGATTTGCCAAGGAAGAAGCTTCACATGGGAGAGTGGTAAAATTTGAGAAATTCAAATCCCTAGCATTCGATACTTTGCCTATTTTATTTCTAAATGTGTGTTAGCTAGAAAAACTTCCAACAAGCTATATGTCTATGATTAGGAGTTTATTGCAGCTCCCTTAAGATGTGATAGGTCTTATAACTTTGGCTCTTTTATTGCTTACCGTCTCTCACATAACCGTGATAAGGGCGGAGTTTGTGGAGGTCTTATTGCCTCGCGCTTGTTAGCTTTGCATGGTTTGGAGCCACACCCTCTAGACCTCAGTTTCCTATAGAGAGGCTTGATCTTGTTTCCATGATTCAACATAAGTTTATTTCTACCCATGCTCATTTAAATAATCAATCTTTTGAATTAACTTTCTCCAAACAATCCGGGTGGAGAGTTATTAAAACTGTTAGGGAAGTAATTTTGCATGCACCTCTTTTGTTTAATCTTAATAACAGGCAAGGATGGAAGCTTTCTGAGAGTGAGCTGGACACATACCTTGAGCATCACCCCCAGCAAGGGGAGGATGCCGACGAGGGGGACGATGGTGATTTCGTCCAGTCCTATGACACCACGGGGATCCCATACCAGCACCCCGGTTATGACTATGCGCGAGCTGTTTCATCTTCCTCTTGGGCGCCCGAGTACGACCACACGAGGGATGACCCAACGTAGTGGGGATATTTCCCGCGCTTTGATTGATCTCCACTTAGGTCAAAAGCCTAAGCTTGGGGGGAGGTATACCGACATCACACTCATTTACATATTATGATCAGTCGATTCTTTGTATATCCCTGTTTTCGTTTTCTTTCATTTCTTTCGTTTCTTTTTTTTCTTTCGCTTGTTTTCGTTTCTTTCATTTATTTTGTTTTTATTATTTTGTTTTTGTTTTCCAAAACACAAAAAGACCAAAAAAATATGTCTGTTGTTTCTCTCTATTTGTTTCTTTAGTTGGTTTGCTTTATCCTTTAAGTTGCAGTTTAATATTCAAAAATCCAAAATTATTTTATTTTGTTTGTTTGATCTCTTTATGTTCTTGTTTTAGTTAAAAAACCCAAAAATATTTGTTGTTCTTATTTGGTTTTGTGAAGTTTGCTGCAGATTTCAACAATCGTCCGGGACTCCGTTGGAGCTTTGTTTTTATTATAAATTATTCGAGCCACAAGTGAAGAGCAATAATGACGATCTATGCCAATTCAAGTTGTAGTGAGAGGCTGGTATGAACTCTATTTGCTTTCATTTTTGTACACATATCCATCTATGTGAGCATGGTTATTTTTTTCGTATAAGATCTATGTGACTTAATGGATGCTTAATAGTTCGTGCTCTCTCATGTTTAGTTCCAATTTATTAATGGTAAATGACCTGTCATATAAATAATTGTTCGCATTGTTCGATTCGTAGAAGGGTATGATATTGTGGTAGCCTCCTCTGACTGTTTCATTTGAATCGACTTGGCACATCCTCACGCATGCTAAGACTGAAAACAAAAAGTCAATAAGCCTCGATGATTTATTTTACCTCAGTGTTCTAGTATCAATTTTATGCCTCAGTTAATTTTACTTTGTCGCAAACATGATTATGATAGTTGTTGCTCTCTTGATTGTCGCTCCATGTCTATTGCTAGCCTTCACCTGTACCAAAGTTTGCCAAATGTGTCCACCATACCTACCTATATGTGGTATTTAACCGCCACTCCAAGCAAACTACTCATGTGCTACCTTTTAAAATCTGCTAAAAATTATTCCTGTTTTGTGCCCCTGTTTTAGCTCACGAGGACGTAAATAGAGAATCTTTATCTCACTTGTTGACTGAATTTCACACCCTGGACTAGTGGCTTCTTCTTATTATCCAAATGATAGAAGAGATGTCAGCGGGCTGCCCAGCCCCAAATTAATATACACAAAATCTCTTCACTATTTTTGCCCCTGATTTATCATTCAAAGCATAATTGTGTAAAAGAAGAGAAAGAGGGATGACCTTCTAACCATATGTGTCCTTCATATGGGAGCCGCTCTTGTGAATCCAGTTGGCTTGTGACATATTGTATTGTCTGTTTACCATTCGTTGACATAAGCATACACCTCTCTTAAAAATGTATTCAATACCTCTTTTTAATAAAATAAAAAGCTCTAGCACATGAGTGATCCATGCTTTCCTCTGCGAAGAGCCTTTCTTTTACTTTTATGTTGAGTCTCCACCATATTCTTTGAGCACTTTCTTGAGAGCATAATTGTCCTTCTTAGTGTGATGTGTTTGTCCCAAAGCACGGTTGATTGTGGTATAATCTTGACACTTGTATCTTTCATATCTTTACTTCTAGTCTTCCCTTGAACTTCAGAGGTGCCCTGGCATTTATGTTTTGCCCCACACATAAGGGAAAGCGAGATACCAATTTATTAGATCCTATTATGAATATTACAATCTGGTAAATAGTTATGCTTCATGTTGTTTATTATTAATATGTTGTTATCTCTTCATGGTTTGCATAGTTATTAAGTGACAGTATCTTGCATGTATCTTATCATGAGCATAATTAAGTATTTGATCATATAGTGAGTATATTTACATCATATGAAACAAATGTGATCGTAAAAATCTTTTATCGCACTCAGTTGTCGGGGGGTTACCCCCGAGTAGGGTAAAGGCAAGTGCTAAGGGCAAGATCAGAAGAGGATGTTGGGCCGAGTAGCTGGCTACCCGGTACGCGCTACCCGGTCGACTGCTATTCGGTCTTACATGTAGATGGCCGGAAGGGCGAATCAAGGAAGTAACATTCTCCCGAGTAGAAGAATTGGCCCGAGTAGAAATGGCGGGATCCTACTCGGGCCAAAAGTCAAAGGAGCCGTTCTGACACAGGATCCCGCGTATCCCGGGTCCGTACTTTGGCACTGTTCATGGCACTGTTCATCTACGGAGCGCGTGCCTGACAGCGACAGTGTGTCAGCAGGGCGTCGCAGGATAGGGCGGACCTACTCTGTGTCTGTGGCAGTGATAATAGATTGGTTACTTGGTTTTGCCGAACGACTTTCCGCACCGGACAAACTTAGAAGCCAAAGCTGTCAGCGGGAGCTCGAAAGAAGGACGATGTGCACACTATGTCGACATCTGTTTGTATTTGGCTGTATCCGGCTGGGCACCGAGTATATAAGGTGCCCTGCCCCCTCCTACGCGGGGGATCCCAGACTTGGTTCAGATTCTTGACCTAGTTCATCACGTAGAGAGAAGAGTGGCTACTCGGTAGCAAGAACATTTGTACTGTGGCTACTCGGAGAGACTCGAATATAAAGAGAGAAAGGCAGGAGTAGGGGTTTTACCTCCACGCGAGGGCCCTGAACCTGGGTAGATCTTGTTGTTTGCAGTGCTTGTTTCATACTTCACGCGGCCACTCGTCGCGTGATCCCTCCCCGAGCGCCTCCAGCGTCCTTCGTCCCCACAACTTTAGCCATCCTATGGCATCTGCCGTGACACCACCACGACAGTTGGCGCCCACCGTGGGGCAACCAGCGGCGCTGGCTGGAGTTTCCGTTCGGACGGGATCGATTTCGGCTACCGGAGAGCGCGTGGTCTGTGGCCTTGTCCACAGATTCGGCTCCTTCGACTTCGTCACCGACAACGCCGGCGATTTCGGCGGCAGGGCCATACCGGAGGGCGGCTCGGTGCTTTCTTTTGGCGCGCACCTCGTCTACGTTGCCACCGTCGTCAACCGCGAGTACCCCGAGCTGGTGCATGTCGCGGAAGATCCACCTGCCGTCATCGCTGCACGCGGGAGGCCGTTGGGCCGCTCTGCGAACGTCGCGGAGGTGATGATGACCGGCCCTGCTGCTGACGCCGGGAAGGGCGCGGCTGCTTCCGCTGCGGGCGTCATCGAGGATCTCGCTGGCCCGAGCGCTGGCGGGAAGACGCACAAGCCTTACGAGAAGGACTGCAACCTCACTCCCTCCACTACTCCGACAATACCCGCGTCCGCTGTGCGGACGGGTATGCCGCCTCCCACTGATCTTGAGCTCTTGTCCATGAAGGCGCAGCTCGACCGGCAGCGCCAGGAGCTGCTCGCTGAGCAGGCGGAGTTGGAGAAGATTAGGCTAGAGCTTAGCCTAGATCAGATTGAGTACAACAAGGCTCACGGTTTTACACCGGTTGTTAGGAGAGCTAGCAAAGTAGGTGCTACGCGTCGCAACCTAGGCGCCGAGATGGCAACGGTTGTAGAGGCTCCCAGTCAGTCCGCCACCGCAAACACCTCCACTAGACCCAGATACAGCACACCCGCCAAAACACTTAGAGCTGCTGAGGCCGTAGCTGCCGAGTTGCCGCATCTAGCTGGCGACGCGCGCGTTAGGCGGCAGGAGAGGCTAAACGAGCTGGTGCTAGAGGCCGCTAGGCAGAATGAGGAGTTCCGGAAAGCCAACCCGGGTGCTGGAGCTTCTCAGGTGGTGCACTCGCACGTGGCTAGATCTAACGATCAGGCTTCATCACCGCATCCTAGCCGTGAGAGAAGCCGGAGTGGGCATTCCGGCAAGGATAGGCAGATGCAGGTGTATGACCCGGCTGTCGCCGCGAAACAGCTCGCCGTGCCGCGACAGTCCGATCAGAAACACAACACTGCAGGAGCAGGCTTTCAAGCCCATAAAGCTCAAAGCCAGGCCCGAGATGGAGAGCGCCCAGGCCCTTCTCAGCATCCAGTTGCTCAGCCTAGTCGGCAGAGGCAGCAGCCGCGTGCGGTGGCGCCAGCCGCCAACCCGGTGGAGCAGCCTGCAGCTGTGCAGGTGGACAGATATGATGATGGCTATTCGGCCATGGGATTGGCTGGCTATGACATCCTGGATCGTGTGGGCGAGCGCGTGCTGGCGCCTGGAGATGCAAGGCATCAGTTGGACCGGATCAGTCTATCTGCACGGCTCGAGAACACGGGGCCTCCTGGCCCTGAGTGCTTTGGCCCGCGCATCATGAACGAGCCTTCCGTGAAGAACTTCCAGCTCGCAAGGGGCACCAAGAGCTACAATGGTAGCACCAAGCCGGAGGATTGGCTCAATGACTATGTCACCGCGGTTCATATCGCGAATGGCAACTGGAGATGGGCAGTGCGGTACGTTCCGCAGATGCTAGAGGGTCCAGCTCGCACTTGGCTCAACAATTTGCCCAAGAACAGCATCAATTGCTGGCTGGATTTCTCGGAAGCCTTCATCAGCAACTTCACCAGCACTTACAAGAGGCCGAATAGGCCGCAGCAGTTGTCAGCCTGCAAACAGCGAGAAGATGAGACAGACCGCGAGTACCTTACTCGGTGGAGCACATTGCGGAACACCTGCGAAGGTGTGAACGAGGCCCAAGCCATCACTTGGTTTGCGCAGGGTTGCAGGCATGGCAGTATGCTGTGGCAAAGGTTGCAGACGGAGATGCCAAACACTCTGGCGGAGACCATCAAGATCGCGGATCAGTACGCACTCGGTGACCCTACTCAGCCCCTGATGGATTCCTCCAAGCCGAGAAGAAACTTCAACAGCAACAAGCGCAACGAGTTCCGCAATAAGCGCAGGGGTGACCGAATAGATACTCGGTACGACCCTGAGGAAGTGAATGCAGTGGCTGTTGGAGCTGGGGGCAGCCAAAGGCAAAAACCTGCTGGAGCCTACGGGCAGAACCAGAACCAGGGCCAAGGCAACAAGAAACCATATCGCGCTCCTCAGTCGGGTAGCGGCAACTCGGAACCGACAAGGAAGTTCGTCTTCGACGACATGAGGGATGGCCCATGCAGTTTCCATACTCAGCACCCCTCGAGGTCTGCTAACCACACTACCCGACAATGCGAGTGGTGGGATCTGATCAGGAATGAAGGCTTGCCTCCTCCTCCTCCTCTGCCAGCTGCAAACGCCAATGTGCAGCCTGCTCGCGCACCCGCAGTTCGGCCTCCAGTGTTTCCGAGAAGAGAAAACGTGAACCAAGTGGCTTTAGGATCCAATCGCCACTTCAACAATGAGGGCTACCGCAACAACAACAACAACCACAACCGCAACAACAACAGAGGCAACAACAACTACCAGGGCAACAACAACGGCAACAATGAGGGCGGAGGCCGCAACCAGTACCAAGAACACCACGAGAGCTACATGATCTTCACTTCTGAGCCCATTGACAAGCAATCACAGCACAGGCGTTCCATGGAGGTCAATGTCGTGATCCCTGCTGTTCCTCACTATATGCATTGGTGCAACCAAGAGATCACGTGGACCAGAGTAGATCATCCCAAGGTGATGCCCAACCCGGGTAGCTACGCCTTGGTGCTGGACCCTACTTTCCTAGGTCCCGAGAAGAATGTGAGGTTCAGCAAGGTACTGATCGACAACGGCAGCAGCATCAACATCGTGTAAAGAGACACGCTGGAGAAGCTTGGTATGCCGAGAACATGCTGCTACCCAGCAAGACCACTTTCCATGGCATTGTGCCAGGGGTCTCTTGCAATCCGATTGGTCGAGTATGGATAGATGTGCTATTCGGCACCAGGGAAAACTGCCGCACAGAGAGCCTGCAGTTTGAAGTGGTCGATTATCAGAGCCCCTACCATGCCCTACTCGGCAGGCCTGCTCTGAGCAAGTTCATGGCCTCTACCCACACTGCATATCTGAAGATAAAGATCCCTGGTCCCAATGGCGTGATTACCATCTCTGGTGATTACAAGAAGTCCATGGAGTGTGCCTCTGCTGGTTCTCAGTTGGCGGAGTCCATGGTGATTGCTGCCGAGAAGAAAAAGATGTACGAGGTGGTGGCTATGGCGCAATCCGCGCAAGCTGGTGCGCAGGGCGTGCCGAGTACCCAGCACGGGACCGCGTTCCAGGCATCTCAAGAGACAAAGAAGGTCCAGGTCGACCCTGAGTTCCACGACCGCGTAGCCATCATTGGCTCCGGGTTGGCGGAGAAATAGGAAAGCGAGCTCATCCACTTCCTCCGTGAGAATCGGGACGTGTTCGCCTGGTCCAATGAAGATTTACCAGGAGTCCCGAGGGAGTTGGTTGAGCACTCGTTACATGTGCGTCCCTGACGCCAAACCAGTGAAGCAGGCTATGCGCCGTTTCGGAGATGAGAGAAGGAAGGCCATTGGTGACCAGATCACCAAGCTGCTGATAAGCAATTTCATCATGGAGGTACTGCATCCGGATTGGCTAGCCAACCCGGTCATGGTCGAGAAGAAGAAGGAGGACCCCAAGGCTGCTACTGCATGGCGCATGTGTGTAGACTACACCGACTTGAACAAAGCATGCCCCAAGGATCCTTTTCCGCTAACTCGCATCGATCAGGTGATCGATTCCACTGCTGGTTGTGAACTGCTGTCTTTCATAGATGCCTACTCTGGTTTTCACCAGATAGCTCTCAATCCTGCTGATCAAATAAAGACTGCCTTCATTACCCCGTACGGGGCTTATTGCTATCGTGTCATGTGTTTCGGGTTGCGAAATGCGGGTGCCACTTATCAGCGGTGCATGCAAAAATGCTTGCACAACCAGCTCGGCAAGAATGTGCAGGTGTACGTAGATGACATTGTGATCAAAACGAATAAAACACAAACTCTGCTTGCCGATCTTGAGGAAACCTTCGCTAACTTGCGCAAGTATAAAATGAAGCTGAACCCGAGTAAATGCACCTTTGACGTCCCGGCTGGCAAGCTACTCGGCTTCCTGGTGTCTAGTCGGGGCATTGAAGCCAATCCTTCAAAGATAAAAGCTATCGAGAGCATGTCTTTGCCGAGATCCCTGAAGGATGTGCAGAAGTTCACTGGTTGTTTGGCATCTCTGAGTCGTTTCCTGGGCCGAATGGGCAAGAAGGCCCTGCCTCTGTACCAGTTGATGAAGAAAAGTGACAAGTTCGTCTGGACTCCGCAAGCGGACGTGGCATTCAAAGAGCTGAAGGCAATGCTGGGTAGCGCTCCCATCTTGGCTAGTCCGCTACCCAAGGAGCCAATGCTGCTGTACATTGCTGCTACCAACCGAGTGGTCAGCGTGGTGATTGTGGTGGAACGAGAAGAGGAAGGCAAAAGTGTGCAGCGCCCAGTATACTACCTCAGTGAAGTGCTGTCCAGCTCCAAGCAGAACTACCCGCATTACCAGAAGATGACCTACGGCGTGTACCTGGGCGCCTAGAAGCTGAAGCATTATTTCCAAGAGCACCCCATCACGGTTGTGAGCTCTGCTCCCATCTCGGATATCATGGGCAACAGGGAAGCGAGTGGCAGAGTAGCCAAGTGGGCAATCGAGTTAGCCGCGTACGCCCCCGCGTATGCGAGAAGAGAAGCCATCAAGTCTCAGATTCTGGCGGAATTTCTGGTGGATTGGGCTGAGGTGCAGTACGAACCTTCTGCTCCAGTTTCCAATTACTGGAAGATGCACTTTGATGGCTCGAAGGTGAAGGAAGGCCTTGGTGCTGGCGTGGTGCTTACATCACCCAAGCGAGATCAACTCAAGTACGTGCTGCAGATCCATTTCAAGGCGTCCAACAATGTTGCAGAGTACGAGGCCGTAGTGCACGGCTTGCGAGTAGCCAAGGAGGTTGGCGTGGAGCGCATTATATGCTATGGCGATTCAGATCTGGTGGTGCAGCAAGTCTCTAGCACTTGGGATGGTCTGGATGCTAACATGGCATCATACCGCTTCCTGGTACAGTCTATGACTGGATTCTTCGAAGGCCGCGAGTTCCAGCATATTCACCGGGCAGAGAATGAAGCAGCAGACGAGCTGTCCAAGTTGGGGTCTTCTCGGCAGTCCATCCCGGCGGGAATTGCCTTGGAGCATTTGAGGAAGCCATCCATCAAGCCATCTCCCAACTCGGAATCCATATTTGTTCCTTCTCTGCCAAGTGAAGAATCCGTTCCCATGGAGATTGACTGGGAGAATGCAACAGAGAACCCGGGGACTGCCACTCCCTACTCGGGGACTGCCACTCCTTACTCGGGGACTGCCACTCTATACTCGGGGACTGCTGTCCTCAGCCCGGGGACTGTCGCATTCATTGAGGAGGTTCTTGCTAATCGTTCAGGGCTTCAGAGAAGTGCTCCCAACCCTAAAGAGCAGCCAGAGGTGCCTATCCCGATGGAAGTGGACAAACCAGTGTTTTCTACACGGGAGACACCGAGTTGGGCCATGCCCATATTATCCTTTCTAAAGGACGGCACTCTACCAGAAGATGAGGTGATCGCAAGGCAGATTCAGAGAAGATCCAAGGGCTACACCATA
Organism: Alopecurus myosuroides; assembly: GCA_028641055.1. Classification (NCBI taxonomy): domain Eukaryota; kingdom Viridiplantae; phylum Streptophyta; class Magnoliopsida; order Poales; family Poaceae; genus Alopecurus; species Alopecurus myosuroides. The sequence continues at coordinate 168,418,592 of CM054062.1, forward strand.
TTCAGAGATGTGCTGCACAAGAGAAGTGCCACCGGCGTACTGCAACGTTGTGTGGACCTAGAAGAAGGAGGAGAAATTCTGTTGGAGATACACCAAGGATAATGCAGGCACCACGCTTCTTCTCGGGCATTGGTCAAGAAGGCTTTTCGGCATGGCTTCTACTGGCTCACAGCTCTGCAGCAAGCTGAAGACATCGTGAGGAAGTGCAACGGCTGCCAGATGTTCGCGAGTAAGACCCACTTGCCGGCTTCCGAGCTGAAAATCATTCCAATCACTTGGCCGTTTGTTGTTTGGTGTTTGGACATGGTTGGTCCCTTCAAGCCGGCTAGAGGCAACATTACTCACATCTTAGTCATGGTGGATAAGTTCAGCAAGTGGATAGAAGTGAAGCCTATTCGTAAGTGCGATGGAGCCACAGCCGTGAGTTTCTTGAAGGACGTGATCCTGAGATACGGCTATCCGCACAGCATCATCACGGACAACGGCACAAATTTTGCTGAGGGAGCAATGGTGCGGTTCTGCAGAGATAAGCATATCCGACTAGATGTTGCATCTGTTGCGCATCCTGCCTCCAATGGGCAAGTTGAAAGAGCAAACGTCATGGTGCTAGCAGGCATAAAGCCAAGGCAGCCACTGCTGAAAACACCTGGGTGTTGGTTAGACGAGTTGCCAGCGGTGTTGTGGAGTCTAGGGACTACCCCTAACCGGTCAACCGGCTACACGCCATTCTTCTTAGTATACAGGGCTGAGGCCGTGTTGCCAATAGACCTAGAGCATGACTCCCCCCGAGTAACCCTCTACACTGAGGTGGAGGCGAGAGAAGCTCGAGAAGATGATGTTGACCTGCTCGAAGAAGCAAGAGAGCTTACTCTGTCACGTTCAGCTATCTACCAGCAAAACCTGCGGCGTTATCATAGCCGAAAGGTGAACCCAAGGGTTTTCCGAGAAGGAGACATGGTCCTTAGGCTTGTGCAACGCACAGCCGGGATGCACAAGTTGTCTCCTCCATGGGAAGGGCCTTTCATTGTGAGCAAAGCGTTGCACAATGCTGCCTATTATCTCGTGGACGTGCGTCCATCACAGGAGAACAGGGCAGATAAAGCTGGAGAGGAATCTAAGCGCCCCTGGAATGTAGCCCTACTTCGTCGCTTTCATTCGTGAGCAAAGATGTGTATGTACTCTCTTATCTGAGTTAAAATTCTACTCTGCAATCTAAAATTGAGCTCGGGGACTGCCCTCGTCCAAAATTACTCTGTGTGTTTCTACCCGGCTTCACTTTTGTCCACTCGGTTGCTCTGCTTAAAATTTCACGAGTACATTTAGTATTGTGTTTAAACCTACATGCCAACTCTTCGACTCTGCTGCTGTCCGAAACCCGGCTTCATGGCAAGCAAGAGAACAAGCAAAAGGTCAATGAGCACAAGAAAAATTACTAAGGAAAGAAAAAGCGCAGGAACCGAGTAGGGAGTCTTTTACTACTGCTCTTTGTTAACTTCTTTTCGGCTGAGGGGTTGGCTGCGTTACTATGAGTGTTTCTAAGTGGCTAAGTATTTGCAACTCCAACTTTGAACTCTCGTGACTCGAATACCAAAAAAGCAACAAGTTGCGGGGTAAGAGATGAGATAAAAAGGAAGAGCGAATAAGAAATGCAACTCGGGGACTTGCATAATAACGCAACCCGGCATCGAGCCAAGGCTGCTCAAATTGACTAAGTTATAAATATCAAATATGAATAAAACTGAGTAGCAAACGACAAACATAATTGTTTCGATACATCTGCACCCGGTATCCCGGGGATCTGATAAAAGTTTTAAGGACAAAGTTGCAGGAGGTGATCAGGTGGAGGTAGCAGCATCCTCGATGTTGGCCTTGGCGACATCAGCTTCGGTGTTGGTCCTGGCGGCATCAGTCTCGGAGGTGGCCTTGGCAGTGTCAGCTTCCGAGTTGGTGGCGTCAGTCTTCGCCGCATCAGCTTCTGGGTTGGTGGCAGCCTGATCAGAGGTGGCCGTGGCCACCGAGATGAGGTCCGTTGCCAAGGTGGAGGCAGCAGTTTGGGTGCGGAGTAGCGCCGTGTCGTCGAGGGCAGCACCTGATGAAGTGCCGAATTCAAGCGTCGCGGTTTCGATAGTCATCTTCTCGCTCTCGGCCTCATCTTCGCTATCCGCGACGACCGCGGCCTTCCCCTTCCCGGCCTTGTCGTCGGCACTGTTGAAGCAGCTCAGGCCTTCGGACTCAGTGGCTTCCTCGTCGTCATCTTCATCCTCGTCGTCACCCTCGCCCTCCACATCCGTGTCGGGCTCGGTGATGCCTTCGATGTAGCCCGCGGTATCCGCGTAGGATGCGATCTCGTACGCAACCAACTGGCGGCGAGCCACGCAGTCGGTATCCTTCTCCCACCTCGAATCCCGGCGCATCTCGAGGATAAGGTTGAGATCCATATTGTCGTACCAGCTGCAGACGAAGAGGAGCAGCATATCAGCGCCTGCCCGAGCTCCGGATGCTCGCCACTTCTTCAGCTCGGCCTTAACTCCATTCAGCTTCTCGGCAAGTCCACGGATGGTTGCTGGTGCAGAGTCTTGAGGCCAGAACAAGTCATGGAGTTTGAAGGCAGTGTGCACCAGATCGGTGCCCACGCCCCTTAGACGTTGGAGCTGCCCCTGCATGTTTGTGAAGCAGTCTTCAATCGAAGCTTTAGTATCCATGGGCTGCCCCTTTTCGGTGCGAGCTGCTTGGGCCTTTGAAAGAGCAGGTTTGCAGGCCGAGCAGTCGGGGAAGATTTCTGAAAAAGCTATAAAAAAGATTAGAAACAGAGACAGAGAAGAAAAGCGAATCAGGCAGCAGAGAAGCAAAAGGAACAGCGAAGCGCAGGGAAGCGGGTACTTACTGTTCAGCTCGCAAAGTAGCGACTGCAGCGTCTTCTCCCATGACTCCTCGTCAGGAACGTGCCTTTCTTCCACCCTCCGGAACTGGGCCAGCTGGAGCATGAGATCCGAGTTTCTCTTCCTCAGCGTATCGCACTCCAGCTCGAGAGCCCTTTTCTCGGCCTTGGCAGCTGCTTCGATCTTCTTCTTCTCGGCTGCTAACTTGTTCTTCTCGGTAGTTATATCGAGGGCATTTTGAAGAGCGGTTCGCAGCTGGAGTTGGAGAGGTTCCATCTCGGTGGTGTGCTCTTTCTTCAACTCTACAACCTGACTCGCCAATTGCTGCTGCACCTGGGCGGGTTTGAGGCAGTCGAGATGCTCCTCGACAAATTTCTTATGGTCTTCTGTGAAGAGCAAAACACGGTCAGCAGAGGAGCAAATATGGGAGGAAGGAAAACAAGCCGAGAAAAACACCAACTCACCTTCCAGCCTTTTAATCGTAGTTTGACCGCTCTCAATAAAAGCGCGGCAGTTCGCATGCTCCTCTGCCAAGGTCTTAAACTTGCCTGCAGAAAGGAATCGATTAAAGCAGAAAGCAAAAGCGGGCGTAAACACAAAACGCAGGAACCGCGTAGCTAAAAGCTTACTTTCGATCTCGGAAATCTGGAGGGTGCGATCCATGACCTCCTTTTCCGTCGCTTCATCAGTCTTGCGTTCCATTTCGAGGGCCTCAAGGCGCTATTTAGCGATGCTGTGGTTCCAGAGCAGTCGCCGGTGCAAGTTTGTTCTCTCCAAAAGGCTATTCTGAGAAGCAGAAAGAAAACGAATCAGACACAAATCGTGAAGATTCAACCCGAGAAGACGGCAACTCGGTTGAGTATCCGTCTACTCGGCCAGAATCTCGGGGACTGGGTGATGGATAAGAAGAAGGAGAAGAGTAGAAGAGAAGAAAAATGCAACTCGAATTGGGTGAGCGAAACTTACTGCATAAGTTTGCTCGATATCCTCTGCGGCCTTGCGGTGGATGAACAGCTTGGCGGCAAGCGTGCTGGTCTTGGACGAGATGGTCATGGGATTGTAGCCCATGTCCGCCTTGTTCCAGTCAATGCGCATATGGTCCAAATCGCCCAAAGCCAATCCGTGCCAGGTTTTGTTGCCAAGGATGTCGTTGTTCCATTCGGCGTCGATGAAGCCTACACGGTCAATCATCTCCTCGAGCCCCCTGGACTTCACCTCGGCCTCCTGGACCTCGCGCGAGAAAATTGAGAGGGATCTGTCCTTGTTCCTGGCTGGCGGCTTGGAGTCCACAGCCGTGGCCTGTTTGCCTTTCCTGATAGCAAGTTTCTTCTCGGCCGCGGTTAGCGGGATGCTGTGTTGTTTGCTCATTTTCACCAAGTAAGGCGGGTAGGTAGGCGGATCTGGCAAACTTGGTCCTGCGGCTGCGTCAACGGCTGCGCCGGAATCGCCAATGGTGAGCTGCCCGGCCTTGGCGACAGTTCTTGCAATTGGTTGGGGCGGCGGCATCGCGGCAGAGTCCTGCGCAGCACCACGAGGAGGATTCTTGCGGACGTTGGCGTCAGGCTGGGCAGATTGCTTCTCAGAGGCCTTCTTCTCGACGGCCTTCTTCTCGACGGTCTTCTTCTCGGTGTCTTTCTTCTCGGGGGCCTTCTTCTCGGCAGCCTCCTTCTTGGCTGGAAGGCTCGCTGTAATCTTGGTCTTCTTCACCAGCGGGGAGCTCGGTGCGGTGGATGAAGTGCCCTGCTGGGTAGGCGGCACCAAGGGCTCGCTACCCGGCGCAGCATCCGGCTGCGCGTGACTCTGCAGGTCCTGCTCCATCTCGTTAACTATCTCAACCCGCTGCTCGGCAGCGGGATCTTGCTGTGATTCTTCTTGTCTCTCTACCCGCGGCTGGGCCGCGGGGTCAGTTGGGTCAGCAGCCCCTGTTGCTGGCTGCTTTTGGTTCTCCTCCTGCCGCTCAAGGGTGGCCTGGTCGTGCTGCTCGGGGTCTTGTTCTGTGTTCTCCCCGGCTGTGGCAGCTGGGGGAGAAAGTGGTCTCTCGTCGTAAGCAGCGTCCTGCGCTTCTCGTTCTGCACGGGCCCGCTGCTCCTGCTCGGCGTCGTGGGCGTCAGTATCCATGTACTGGACGTCGTCCTCGTCTTCTCCTTTCACAGGAGAGGACGCATGCGCCCTGTCCTTAGATGCGGTCTCATCCTCTTCAGAGAGGTCAATAAGCTTGTCGACATCGATGGCGGTTTTCTTCTTGGACTTGGTGGACGCGACAGCAACGTTTGCATCAAAGGGGGCGGTGAAAAGAAGAGAAAATTTAGAAAAGAAAGAAGGACAGAAGAAACCAAGAAGCAATAGCAAGGAATTCAGAAAAAGCAGCAGCAGAGATGCGCAACTTAAAAGAGAGTCACATACCCTGCACGGGAAGGGGGTAGCCGTCTCCCCCGCTTGACTTTCTTCACGGCCTGCTTGGGTTTCTTGCTGGGGGGCTCCTGAGCACCGCTACCTGCCCTCTTGCGAGTGGCGGGAGCAGCGACTGCAAGCGGATCGACGGTAAGGGCGTCCTCGTCCTCACCCTCGTCCTCGTCCTCTTCCTCAGCGGCAGCGTCACCATCATCTGCAGAAAAGGAGAGAAGGAAACAGTTAAGAAACATGAGGAAATTGGATAGCGCTACTCGCAACCATGAAGGTGAGCTCAATCACCTTCGTCGTCGTCCTTGGACCAGTCCCGAACGGACGCGTCCACATGATGCTTCTCCGTCTGGGCGGCATGAGGGATGTTGAGTTTGTCCGCGGTGTCGTAGGAGACCTCATCGTCCTCCTGTCGGTCCTCTTCCCAGTTAGCCTCGAAGCGCTCCTCGCTCTCGGCGATCTGACGAGCAAGAACCTAGAAACATAGGCAAGTATCACAGATTAGTCGACTAGCATGAAGGCATCCTACTCGGCAGGGCGTGCAAACACAAAACACACGAAGCCTAAGGAGTACTGCTAAGTGTTCTACTCGGCAGGGCGTGCAAACATAAAGCATATAAAGCCTAAGGAATATTGCCAAGTGTTCTACCCGGCGTGGCATGCATACATAAAGCACATGAAGCCTGAGCAATACTGATTAAGTGTCCTACTCGGCACGGAGTGCGGATACTAGGCATGTTAAGCTAAGAGAAGTATCTACTCGGTGTCAGTACACAGGAAACAAGAGGGGGAAGACTAACCCGTTTGATTGGTTTCGTGCGGCTGAACGGCACAAAGCCGTACTGCCAGTTGTCCCTGAGGCCGGTGGTCATGATGGAACGCGCGCAGACGGCAACGTCCGCGTTGCTGAGCGCGAACGTGGTCGTCCGAGTGCAGTCCCGGTGGCCACCCATGTAGCACATGAGGTGTGCGCGGCGCTGGAGCGGAAGCACCCGTCTGGAGATCCAGCAAGAAATAGGGTCGTCACTTTTGAGCCCCTTCTCGATCAGCTTGGCAAGGCGCTCGTCCATCTGCTTGAGGTCGCTATCCACTGGCGGCTTGGTCCTCCAATTCTGCCCGGTGGGAGCAGTGTTGGTCCACCTGGGCAGATTAATCTGGTCCGCAGGGGGAACTCCCTTCTCGACGGAGATGTTCTTCACGTAGAGAAAGGTTCTCTGCCACTTGCGGACATAATCCAAACCTTTGATGTGCGGGTGATTGGTCCCGCCACGCTGCACCATCATGGCGCTACCCGTCTCCGTCAGGCCGCGGCTGCTGTCCGCGCCATCTTTCTTGGCCTTGCTCTGCTTTCTAAAGAAGAAATATCGAGCCCAGGTCGTCGTGGTGGGCCGGATGCCCAAGAATGCCTAGCACACCACAGCGTGGTAGGCGAGCATGACGATGGCGTTAGGCGGGAGGTGGTGCGGCTGAAGGCCGTAGTAGTTGAGAAAAGACCGGAAGAAGTTGGAGACTGGCAACCCGAATCCTCGCGCGAAGTGCGCGAGGAAGACGACGTGCTCGCCCTCCTCCGGAGTGGGGACGAGATCGCGGCCAGGATGCCGGCAGCGAACATCGGGAGGAACTCGCCGGGTGTTCACTAACCATTGGCACTCCTCCGCTGTGACTTCAGATCCGGACCAGCCGGCGCGGGCGTCGTCGTCACGGGCCATGGATTTGGAGAAGAGATTTGGTGAAGGAGTGGTGGATTTGGATGGAAGAGCCGGCCTCTCGGCGCGGGGAGAATCGCAGCGGTGCGGTGAAACGCACGGCGGCGAGGTGCTCGCTGGCGGCGGAGAAACGAGGAGGCGAGGGGAAAGTGAGAGCAGGAAGAGGAAGAAGGAGTCACCGAGGGGGTATTTATACCTCCCCTCGGGTTGCCGTTACGATTTGAGGAAGTGGGATCGATCATGGCAGAGATCGTGCGGCGTGGGCCGTGTGGACCGGTTAGAAACGCACACAGCGCGGAACGCGCGCGTAACGGCCACAGTTAATCCCACGACGTGATCGTGGGTAATCACTGCCTTTGATGGGACATAACGGGCTAGTGGGCCCACTCCGTGAAAACTGGGCGCGTGGCCTGTCAGTTCCCGGGTACCGAGGCGTCGGGGTCGTGTCCGCGTGACACGTGCCTAGTTGCACCGCGGAAAGCTGGATTCTGCTCGGCCACATTAAGATTTCGATTCGAGATTTCACCAAGTCCTTTTACTCGTCTACAGAGAAGAGAAGTGGTTCTATTCGGAAGAAACTTAAGACAAAATCAAGGGCTACTCGGAGGTTTTACTCGGCATCCCAAGGTTCAAGGGCAAGATTGTCAAGGTTGGTTTTAAGCTGGCAGAGCCCAGTAAACAAGTTCGCTGGACTCTACCAGCTTCGGGGACTAATGTCGGGGGGTTACCCCCGAGTAGGGTAAAGGCAAGTGCTAAGGGCAAGATCAGAAGAGGATGTTCGGCCGAGTAGCTGGCTACCCGGTACGCGCTACCCGGTCGACTGCTATTCGGTCTTACATGTAGATGGCCGGAAGGGCGAATCAAGGAAGTAACATTCTCCCGAGTAGAAGAATTAGCCCGAGTAGAAATGGCGGGATCCTACTCGGGCCAAAAGTCAAAGGAGCCGTTCTGACATAGGATCCCGCGTATCCCGGGTCCGTACTTTGGCACTGTTCATGGCACTGTTCATCTACGGAGCGCGTGCCTGACAGCGATAGTGTGTCAGCAGGGCGTCGCAGGATAGGGTGGACCTACTATGTGTCTGTGGCAGTGATAACAGATCGGTTACTTGGTTTTGCCCAACGACTTTCCGCACCGGACAAACTTAGAAGCCAAAGCTGTCAGCGGGAGCTCGGAAGAAGGACGATGTGCACACTATGTCGACATCTGTTTGTATTTGGCTGTATCCGGCTGGGCACCGAGTATATAAGGTGCCCTGCCCCCTCCTGCGCGCGGGATCCCAGACTTGGTTCAAATTCTTGACCTAGTTCATCACGTAGAGAGAAGAGTGGCTACTCGGTAGCAAGAACATTTGTACTATGGCTACTCGGAGAGACTCGAATATAAAGAGAGAAAGGCAGGAGTAGGGATTTTACCTCCACACGAGGGCCCTGAACCTGGGTAGATCTTGTTGTTTGCAGTGCTTGTTTCATACTTCACGCGGCCACTCGTCGGGTGATCCCTCCCCGAGCGCCTCCAGCGTCCTTCGTCCCCACAACTTTAGCCATCCTATGGCATCTGCCGTGACACCACCACGACATCAGTTGTCACTGAATTTCTTGAGGACAAGCAATAAGCTAAGCTTGGGGGGAGTTGATACGTCGAAACGTATCTCCTTTTCCGAACACTTTTCCTATTGTTTTCCTCTAAACTTGTGTGTTTTGAATGCAACTAACACGGACTAACGATGTTTTCAGTAGAATTACTTTGGTGTCTCGTTTTTCTGCAGAAAAATCAACTTTCGGGAAATTGCCCAGAAAAGACCCCATTGGCCCTAAAAGACCAGAAGACCCCGGGAGCCAGAAGGAGGCCAGGAGAGGGACTAGAGGGGGGCCACACCACCCCCTGGCGTGCCCTCCTAGGCCGCTTCACTGGGTGGTGTGGGCCACCCAGAGCCCCCCTTGGTCTCCCCTTTTGACTACAAATAGCCTTCAACTCTAAAACACGAGGGGGGTTGGATAGTTTTTCCATAAAGAAGTCCGTAGCTCCGCCGCCACCCCGAACCTCGATTCGGGGATCAGAAGTTCCTGTTCTGGCACCCTGCCGGGACGGGGAATTGGAGGATATCATCGTCATCGTCATCACCAACGCCTCTCCATCGACCATCCATGTTTCCCCATCCATGTGTGAGTAATTCCCCCGCTGTAGGCTGAAGGGGATGGTAGGGATTGGAGGAGATCGTTCATGTAATAATGCTGTGATTCTTAGGGCATAGTGCCTAGTATCTTCTATTAGTGCTATTGACATTGTTGCAACTTGTTATGCTTAATGCTTGCCACTTTGGGCCCGAGTGCCATGATCTCAGATCTGAACATGTTATTGAATCACAATGATAATTATTGTTTCTTGATCATACCTGCAAGTTGTTTACACATATTGTTGTCCGGAACCCGAGGCCTCGAAGTGACAGAAATTGGGACAACCGGAGGGGATGGCTATGTTGTGAGGATCACATGTGTTCACGCAGTGTTAATGCTTTGCTCCGGTGTTCTATTAAAAGGAACACCTTAATTACCAGTAGTTCCCTTGAGGCCCCGCTGAAAATGGGCTGGTAGGACAAAAGATGTTGTGCAAGTTCTCATTGCGAGCACGTACGACTATTTACGGAACACATGCCTATGGTTACTTAGCGCTTGGATGCTTTATCTTATTTATCTGCAAAGCCCATGTCTTGATTATTATATGAACTAGATTATCCATGAAACGTCCGTTCATCTATCCCCATGCCTACAGTATTTAATCCCGCTGTTTACTTCAAACACCACTACTATTGTTTTCATTCCACTGGTTCTATTATTTCACTACTGCTACTACTGATAAACTACTCCGAACAAAAGTACTTTCAGGTGGAGGTGAATTGACAATTCACTTGTTAAGATTCACAAATATTCTTTGGCTCCCCTTGTGTCGAATCAATAAATTTGGGTTTTACTTCCCCCGAAAACTGTTGCGATCCCCTATACTTGTGGGTCATCAGTTGCCATTCTGAGTTTAATGTGCATTTGTCCCAGAAACATTATTAATTGATTCATGATGTGTTATTGTTTGTTCTCAAATTATTTGTTCTAGTCTTCCTCATAAACTTTGAAGGTGTCCTCGCATTTATGTTTTGCCCCACTCTTAAGGACTAGCGAAATATCACTTTTGCCATGTTTTCTCTATACTTGAAACAAACGTATAACTTTTGATGCATTGTTATTCATGATCTTTTATTTGTGTTACTTCTCGTGATGCAAGGTGATTGCTATGATTTATTGTTAAAATTTTATTTATCATGCTTGTGTTGAAGTTCTATGATCTCAGCTTACATGTGCTTTTACATTATTGATGGTCAAGTTTATGTTGGTAGCATGTCACCTCAGAAATTTTGTGTTTTTTATCGATTACCTACTCGAGGAAGAGTAGGAACTAAGCTTGGGGATGTTGATACGTGATAAGTAACGTTGGTAGACCCCAAGTGCAAGGTGTGAAGAGTGGAGCACCAAGTTTTCCCTCAGAAAAGAAACCAAGGTTGAATCGACCAGTAGGAGGACAAGCAATCTCTGAAGGTTGATGCAGCTGAGGTGGTAGGGCGCACTACCGGTTTAGCAGGAACGTGGAACCTACACAACACAATCAAATCACTTTATCCCAACGTAGAGTGAGGTTGTCAATCTCACCGGTTTTGCTTAACACAACGAGGTTAAACGTTTGGTGTGAAAAACAGTATGAAAGTAGTAGCAGCCGTATGAAAGCAGTGTGTGTATTATCAGTATAAGAAAATGGACCGGGGTTCACAGTTCACTAGTGGTGTCTCTCTGTGAAAGATAAATAACATGTGTGGTGAACAAATTACAGCAAGGCAATTGATAGAAATAAAGGCTGCACTGTCGTGCATATGTAAGACATAAACATTACTATGTTATTCATGCAGGCATTACAACAAAATACATAGACCGTCATCCAACTGCATCTATGTCTAATAATCCACTCTCCGAAATCATCCGAGCAAACGTTGGGTATTAAGTTGCTAGCAATAGATTATCGCAGTAAGCAAACCGTGTAACGTAAACAATGTAAACTAGGTAAACACCGTTGTTTTCTCCCTAATGGCAACAACACATCCTCCATCTGTCACGTTTCTGTCACTCGAGCACAGATGCAAAGGAGGCATGAACCGACTATCGAGCATAAATACTCCCTCTTGGAGTTACTAGCACTTACTTGGCGAGAGCATCTACTAATAACAGAGAGCATGCAAGATCATAAATAACATAGGCATGAAGATAACATGATAGATTGATAATCAAAAGACATAGCATTCATCATTCATCATATCCCAGCAAACACAACATGTAGCATTACATAAAGATGATCTCGATCATGTGAGGCAGCTCACGCGATCTAAACATGAGGTACAAAGTGTGGAGAACAACCATCTAGCTACTGCTATGGACCCGTAGTCCAGGTATGAACTACTCACGCATCACTTTGGAGGAGGGCATGGTGGTGTAGACCCCTCCGGTGAAGAATTCCACTCCCGACAGGGTGCCGGGGAGAGCTCCAGAACCCTCTCAATCTCGGGATGACGATGACGGCGGCCTCGGGTGTTTCTCGGGACGAAGTGGTATATTTTTAGGGTTAATATGTCGGGGGGTATAAATAGGCGAAAGGGCAAAGGCGCGGGAGGCCTGGGGGCCCCACACCACCCCATGGCGCGGCTAGGGGGCGCGCCGCCCTATGGTGTGGGCCCCCTGTGGCCCCCTTCAGGTCTCTTCGGGACTTCGTGGAACCTTCGGGAATTCTAGGACCTCCGGGCTTCAAATTTTCCAATTCCGAGAATATTTCTAGAACAACTTTTCTGAAACTAAAAACAACAGAAAACAGGGAACTAGCTCTGTGGCATCTTGTCAATAGGTTAGTCCGGAAAATTGATAAAAATGACATAAAGTGTATAGAAAACATGTAGGAAACAACATGAAAACAACATGGAACATCAGAAATTAAGGATACGTTTATGACATATCAACATCCCCAAGCTTAGTTCCTACTCGTCCTCGAGTAGATAAACGATAAAAACACAAAATTTCTGAGGTGACAAGCTACCAACATAAACTTGATCATCAATAATGTAAAAGCATAAGTAAGCTGAGATCATAGAACTTCAACACAAGCATGATAAATAGAATTTTAACAATAAAGCATAGTAATCACCTTGCATCATGAGAAGTAACACAAATAAAAGATCATGAATAACAATGCAACGAAAGATATACGTTTGTTTCAAGTATAGAGAAAACATGGCAAAGTGATGTTTCGCTAGTCCTTAAGAGTGGGGAAAAACATAAATGCCAGGACACCTTCAAAGTTCATGAGGAAGACTAGAACAAATAATTAGAGAACAAGCAATAACACATCATGAATCAATTAATAATGTTTCTGGGACAAATGCACATAAAACTCAGAATGGAAACTATGCTCTCTCAACTGTGCATAAAGTTAGAAGATGGAGACTCAACATAAAAGTAAAAGAAAGGCCCTTCGTAGAGCGAAGCAGGGATCAACTCATGTGCTAGAGCTTTTTATTTTATTAAACAGAGGTATTGAAAACATTTTTAAGAGAGGTGTATGCTTATGTCAACGAATGGTAAACATAGAATACAGTACGTCACAAGACAACTAGACTTCACAAGAGCGACTCCCATAGAAGGACGCATCTGGGTAGAAGGTCATCCATCTTTCTCTTTTGTTTACACAATTATGCTTTGACTGATAAATCAGGGGCACAAATAGTGAAGAGAATTTGTTGTTATTAATTTGGGGCTGCGCACCCTGCTACCAGCTCTACTATCATTGGATAAGAGGATGAAGCCACTAGTCCAGGGTGTGAAAGTCCAATCAAAAAGTGAGATAAATATTCTCTATTTACGTCCTCATGAGCTAAAACAGGAGCACAAAACAAGAGTAATTTTGAAAGTTTTAAAGGTAACACATGAGCAATTTACTTTGGAGTGGCGATTAAATACCACATGAATAGGTAGGTATTGTGGACAAAACGGTAAAACTTTGGTTTTTGGGAGTTGGATGCACGAGTAGAGCTCATACTCAATACTGGTGGAGGCTAGCAAAAGACTGGGAGCGACAAATGAAGAGAGCATAAGAGCCATAATCATGGATAGCAACATAAACATAATTAATCAAATCATAAGTGGTACCACAAGTTCAAGAACTAAATGGTCATGGAGGCTATAAGTGACTAGTTCATACTCATAAACATGGTGTGAGCATGCGCCAAATCAACCAAATAAAACATTCAAAGGAGAACACCCCATATTTATGCTTCAATATGACAAGAACAACTCATGATTCTTTCAATGGAACATTAAACACTCTCAGCTATTAGAGTCTAATCATGCTACTAAATAACCACAAGGCTTTAGAACTAAAATAACATCTAGCATGATATGAAAAAGTCTAGCCACAGTCTATACAAGCTTCTACTTGCACCGTTATAACTTCTACTACAAGCAGCAATTTATTTTCCCAACAAGCACCAAAAAATATGTTTTAACAAAAACTCTCTAAATTCTACAACAAGAAAACATCAGAGTACACACATCACACTACTAAAACTAACATCTCGGAACAAGAGATTCAATGAAAAGAGCTAAACAGGAATTTTTAAAGCAGCTAGAAGAAAAAATAAGTATACTAGCATAGCAAGCATTCAAACGAAAAAGTGGAGCCTGTCTATCTCCCAAACAAGGAAAGCTAGGGTCCAACTATATTATTTCAGAAAGTAAAAAAAAAATAGACGCTCCAAGTAAACTTCATATGATGTATAGTTTCACTAGAAGTGACTTGATAGATTGTTGATGAAGAAGGGGATGCCAAGGGCATCCCCAAGATTAGATACTTGAGTATTCTTAAAATATGCTTGGATGAACCACGGGGGCATCCCCAAGCTTTGACCTTGCACTCTTCTTGATCACATATATCACCCTCTTCTCTTGACCCTTGAAAACTTCCTTCACACCACACTCAAAGAGTAATTCACATTAGAGGGTTAGTTTAACAATACAAAATCCATGGGTTATGTAAGGTAACAATTGTTACTGATACTTTTAAACATTAGCTATAGCCACTGATGTTTCATGAAGCAAAGAAATCCACTTGACATCGCAAAAGAGCAAATGCAAGAAAAATGGCAGAATCTTTCAACACCGGAACAGTCTGTAAAGACGAATTTTTTCGGGGCACTTAAGTTGCTCAAATAGAAACACTTAAAGATAAAACAAGTTGTGGAATTAGCCTAGGAATAAGCACAAGAAATTTCAGGTCATTTTGATTTTTTTTTGTGAATTATACGATTTTTTATGGTGGACAGCATAAATCTGCTTCCTGTGCAGAAATCCAAAAACCAACTCCAACTCTCGTCAGAAACTTTACTTGGCACAACTAAAACATGAAGATAAAGATACAAAGCAGTTGATACAAAAGTACAAAACCTCTTGACTCAAAGAAAACATAGAAAAACAAAGCAAAAATAATACCATGGGTTATCTCCCAAGAAGTGCTTTTCTTTAACGCCTTTTAGCTAGGCCCAGAAAAGTGGAATCAAGTGTTTTCAACTGAAGAAGCATCCAAATTGTAAATTTTTCCAGTAAAGGAATAAAAAGGAAACTTCATTCTATTTCTAGGAAAGTGTTCCATACCTTTCTTGAGTGGGAACTGAAACTTAATATTCCCCTCTTTCATATCAATAACAGCACCTACAGTTCTAAGAGAAGGTATTCCCAAAACAATTGGACAAGAAGCATTACATTCAATATTCAAGAAAACAAAATCAACAGAGAAAAGATTATTATTAACCATTATAATAACACCATCAACTCTCCCCAAAGGTTTCTTTCTAACATTATCAATACGACGAATATCCAAATAAAACGGTTCCAATGGTGTTAAATTAAGAGTATCGTAGATTTTCTTGGGCATAATAGAGATATTAGCACCAAGATCACATAGAGCATTGCAATCAATATCATTAAGTTTCATTTTAATGATGGGTTCCCAACCATCATCTAGCTTCCTAGGGATAGAGGCATCACATCTTAATTCATCCTCTCTAATTTGCATGAGAGCATTTGTAATATCTTTTGTGAAAGACATATTCATAGCACTAGAATTAGGAAAACTAGCAATCACCAAAGTCAAGATCATTTTTATCAAAGGTGATGGGACCATTGTTTCCCATATTTCTAAAAATTTCAGCACTTTTATCAGGAATATTTTTAGCAGTTTCAGGCAGTTCTGCATTTTTAATAGCAGAAGTGGGAGTGTTTCCGACACCAATTACTCTACCATTGATAGTAGAAGGTTTTCTAGCATGAGAAACTTCACTTTTACTAGTGGTGGTGATGGTGCAAACATTAGCTATATTAATCTTTCTAGCTATTTCATCTTGTCTTTTCCATCTAGCATGCAATTCAGCTAACATCCTAACATTATCATCAATTCAAATTTGGATAGCATTCCAAGTTTTAATTTCTTTCATATCATGAGGCATAACCTTTAGTTTCAGAAAATCAACACCAAGAGCAAGGCTATCAACTTTAGAAGCAAGAACATCAATTTTGCCAAAATTTTCCTCAACAGATTTATTAAAAGCAGTTTGTGTACTAATAAAATTCTTAAGCATGTTCTCATGATCAAAGCGTACATTTTTATTGTTGTTGTAGGAATTACCATAAGCATTTCTATTATTGGGAGGATATGGCCTATAATTGTTGCTACCAAAATTATTCCTATAAGCATTGGTGTTGAAATTATTATTTTTAATAAAGTTCACATCAACATGCTCTTCTTGAGCAACCAAAGAGGATAAAGGAACATTATTTGGATCAATAGGAGCATGGCCATTCACAAGCATAGACATAATAGCATCAAGTCTATCACTCAAAGAGGAGGGTTCTTCAACAGAATTTACCTTCTTACTAGTTGTAGCTCTTTCAGTGTGCCATTGAGAATAATTTATCATCATATCATCAAGAAGCTTTGTTGCTGACCCCAAGGTAATGGACATAAAGGTTCCTCCAGCAGATGAATCTAGAAGGTTTCTTGAAGAAAAATTCAGACCTGCATAAAAGGTTTGGATGATCATCCAAGTAGTTAGTCCATGAGTGGGACAATTCTTTACTAAAGATTTCATTCTTTCCCAAGATTTAGCAACATGATCATTATAAAGTTGCTTAAAATTCATAATGCTACTTCTTAAAGATATAATCTTAGCAGGAGGATAATATTTTCCAATGAAAGCATCTTTACACTTAGTCCAAGAATCAATACTATTTGTAGGCAAAGATAGCAAGCATTCTTTAGCTCTTCCTCTCAAAGAGAAAGGAAACAATTTTAGTTTAATAATATCTCCATCTACATCTTTATATTTTTGCATCTCACATAGTTCAACAAAATTATTAAGATGGGCAGCAGCATCATCAGTACTAACACCAGAAAATTGCTCTATCATAACAAGGTTTAACGGGGAAGGCTTTATCTCATAAAAATCAGTAGTATGAGCAGGTGGAGAAATAGGTGTGCTAATGAAATCATTGTTGTTGGTGCTGGTAAAGTCACAAAACTTAGTGTTCTCAGGAGTAGTCATTTTAACAAGACAAAAAATAGGAACAAAACAACAACTATAATAAGAACTAACTTTTTTGTGTTTTTGATAAAGAGAAGCAAACAAGACAATATAAAATAAACTAAGCAAAACAAAAACAAAGTAACGAGATTGGAAGTGAGAGAATCCCCTTGCGGAAATTCTCTTCCCCCCCGGTAGCGGCGCTAGAAAACTTTGTTGATGACTAACGTTGGTAGACCCCAAGTCAAGGTGTGAATAGTGCAGCAGAAAGTTTTCCCTCAGAAAAGAAACCAAGGTTGAATCGACTAGTAGGAGGACAAGAAATTTTCGAAGATTGATGCAGCTGAGGTGGTAGGGCGCACTACCGGTTCAGCAGCAACGTGGAACCTACATAGCACAATCAAATCACTTTGTCCCAATGTAGCAGTGAGGTTGTCAATCTCACCGGTTTTGCTGAACACAAAGAGGTTAAACGTATGATGTGGAAAACTGTAGGAAAACAGTAGCAACATTATGAAAGCAGTGTGTGTATTATCAGTATGACAAAATGGACCGGGGTCCATAGTTCACTAGTGGTGTCTATCCGTGAAAGATAAATAACATGTGTGTTGAACAAATTACAGCTCGGCAATTGACAGAAATAAAGGATGCACCGTAGTGCATATGCAAGACACAAATATTACTATGTGATTCATGCGGGCATTACAGAAAAATACATAGACCGTCATCCAACTACATCTATGTCTAATAATCCACCCTCCGAATATCATCCGAGCAAACGTTGGGTATTAAGTTGCTAGAACAGATTATCGTAGTAAGCAAAGTGTGTAATGTAAACAATGTAAACTAGGTAAACACCGTTGTTTTCTCCCTAATGGCAACAACACATCCTTCATCCGTCACATTTCTGTCACTCGAGCATAGATGCAAAGGAGCCATGAACCCATTATCTAGCATAAATACTCCCTCTTAGAGTTATTAGCATCAACTTGGCCAGAGCATCTACTAATAACAGAGAGCATGCAAGATTAGAAATAAAATAAGAATGAAGATAACATGAAAGATTGATAATCAAAAGACATAGCATTCAACATCTATCAGATCCCGGCAAACACAACATGTAGCATTACATAAAGATAATCTCGATCATGTGAGGCAGCTCACGAGATCTAAATATGAGGTACAAATTGGAGAGAACAACCATCTAGCTACTGCTATGGAAACGTAGTCCAGGGATGAACTACTCACGCATCACTTCAGAGGAGGGCATGGTGGTGTAGACCCCTCCGGTGATGAATATCCCTCCCGGCAGGGTGCCGGGGAGAGCTCCATGTAACATCCCAAGTCTGAAATCATCCCCTTAGAATGTTTGTTGCATGTTTATTAAAGTATTGCATCATGTCATCATATTGTTTCCATGTTGTTTGCATTTGTTTATTAATTGTTGCAATTGTTTTCCACTGTTTTCACAACTCAAATTCAAACCTTATTCAAACATTGGTTTCATACTTGCTCTGTTACAACATTTTAAATAAAAATCACAAGTAATAACAACCAATTGGTTTCATTTTATGCCATAGTGATCACTTGTTAAAATGATGGTTTTAAATCAATCATTAAATTCCAAAAACACATTTAAAAATTCCAAATTCAAGCATCAAACAGCAACCAATTGAATCCATGTAAATTATAAAACACTTTTGATCAATGGGTTGTAATTTAACATAGGGGTTACCCTATCTAAAAGGTTTGTTTTATTAATGATCTTCTAATAATAAAATTCACCTAAAATTTGGTTTAATTTCAAACAGCAAGCAAATATTTAAACTTTTGAAAATAAAAGTTAACAACTGTTTGTAATTGGCCTAAGGAACTTCCTCTAATTTTTCCGAATTTTTCTCTAACCTAAAAACCACCTTTTTCCTTCCATTTTCTTGTCAGCAAAAAAAAACATAAAGGAGAAATAAAATTTCAAAGTTTGGCGCCAACAGAGGGTGGGCTGCGCCCAGCCCACCTCGTCTCCCTTCCGCGCGCAGCCCAGCCTGCCACTTAAACGAAGAAAACGCTTCGTTTTTTCCCCCTCGATCTATTCCTTCTTCCCGCAGTACGGCGGCCATCGGAGGCAGCCACGGCGGCATTGACGAGCGCCAACGGTGATCCACGCCCGTGCGCCCCTATAAAACAAGCCCTAGGGAAGCGCCGCCAAACCCTAGCCCCCTAGGTCCCTGTTCCTCTCCTCCGCCGCCATTTCCACCCCTCTGCCATCGTTTCCCCCTCTCTGCTGTACCTCGCCGGAGATCCCCGACTGAATCCGTCCACCGCGCCGTCACCATGGTTTTCCACTCCCCTACCTAGACCCAAAAATCGAAAGCCCGCAGCTGCCTCTTCCTTTTGGACATCAGAGCATCCCCGGGGAGCCGCTAGGACGTCACCGCCGTCCACGACACCTCCGCCGTCGCCTCCGTCACGCTGTCGTCACCGCCCCCCTGCTACGTCTACAGACGGTGGTGAGCTCCACCAGCTACTTCCCTCTCTCCCTCTGTGCCCCCACCACGGTACCGTGCACGTCCACCACCCCACTGCACCCCAGCAGATCGAGCACGGCCGCGTTATCTCCCCGCCGGCGAGCAACGATCAAATCTCTGTCAGTTAGTTCAGTTAGTCAGCGCGCGCTTGTGAGATTCAGATAACAGTTGGACACCTAAACCTGTCCGCGTTCCCTTCTCTGTCAAAACTGAAGAAGTACCGCACTGGTAACAGCACGTCTGAATCTCGCGGCTGGTCGTGGGTTCGAGTCCCCGCGGCGCCAAACCTTTTTGGGCATTTTTCCTTCCCCGCGCAGAGGCCCACCCGTCAGTCACTGTGGCTGCCACGCACGCGCGCGCGCGCCACGCTGGCCACAGGCCCACGGGGCAGTGGCTGTGGGTAGTGTACAGCGCGGTAACAAACGTTTTCCACGTTTCTGTTTTCAAATTAAATCCTTTTAATTGCAGATTTAAACCCTAAACTTTAAACTTTAATAATTTTTAATCTATAACCCCAATAAATAAAAGTTATATATGTTTGTTGTTCTAAATTTAATTGTATATCCAACTATGCCACTTGTGTACTGTTTTGAAAATTCCAAATGCATTCAAATTTCAAATTCCAATAATTCAAATGCAAATTTCTAAATTCCATAACTATTTCATCCCTAATCCAATAAATGCAAATAAAATATGTTTTCCATGCTATTTTGAATAACCTTGTCAAATATAAATTTTGTTTCATGGTTTGAATAATTTAAATTGCCTAAATAATTTAAATCTTATTTAATTCATTTAAATTTGATAAAATCATAACCTGCTCAATATAAAATAATTTTGAACATGCAAAATATGTTTTCAAACCATCAAAGTGTAAAATTTTCAAATATGAGTTTGAAATTATGTTTTGAGCAAATAAAATTCAAATAAAATTCATGCTTGTTTTAAATTCATTCAAAACTTGTTTAATTTTGCTTAAGTCATAATAAATTCATCCAAATTCCTTTTTCAATATTTGAAACATGTAATCCACCCAAAATTTCATGATCTATTCAAATACGATTTTTGTTATTTATTTTGCACAATTTAAATTGGTGAAAACAACAAATACTTGTGTGTCACCTTTAAGGCACCAAAAATTCCCTAAATTAATAAATAAAATTCTAAATTGGTAAACCCTATTTTAAATTGGTTCTAATGTTGTTATTTTGCTGTTTTCCCCATGCATGCATCATACTAAACCACTAACACCTGTTGATTAGTTGGAAAACAAATAATCTAACCAAAATCCATGGGCTTTTCATATGCAACTCAAAATTGCATATGTGTCCATTTAAATTGTGTTACCATGTCAATTAGGTTATTTTGATGCATCTATTAACTTGACATGCATCATCCTATGATTGTGCACTATGCCATGATATTGATTGTTTATTCTTCCTGTATTGTTTGTTTGCTTCTTCTCGGATAGACGACGACGTTGATACCGACGATCTTTACGACACCCCTTCTGAGGATCTAGCTCAATACCCGGCTACTGGGTTTGCAGGCAAGTTATCACTCACATGAACCATTGTGTTCCTTTCAACATTGGTTACCGATACTTTCCGTTGTCTATATTTGCTAGCCCTATGTATCGTTGCTTCTGTTACGAACCTATCACATGATACCCTAAACCCTGATATTGCCACACCTCCAGTCCTAAAACCCCGTTGCTTGGGCCCGTGTCTTACTAGCATGCTTAGGGTTGTTTTGCTCGAGTCTGTTACCAGTTACTTTCTGTTACTATATTCTGTTATATTCTGGGGCTCGATGTTAAACAACAACCTGTTAATTTGAGGTAATAATAATTTTCTGATAAGGCACCGGCAGGAGGCCCGGCGTGGTTTTGAGGCCTGCTAGTGTCGACCCTAATAGGAAAAGGGTCTTGTCTACTGATCCATGATGAGCGCACTATCCGCATGTGGGAAGCGTGTATGGGCGCCCCCCTCAATTTGATTCGATTCGCATCTCGTCCAAATCACCACACTTAGTTCGGGCTTTCCATTTGATGCACGCATATGCAGGTACAAACCCGAGGCCAGGGTGGAACTTTTGTAGTCGGCATTTAGGGCGGCGTGGTCTTCCAGTGCTATGAGGGTCCCCTTTTCTTCGTGGGGCTCGATTAGCCGCGCACGCACAGCACGTGGTGCTTTGGGATTGATGCGAAGAAGAGTTGAGTTGTGTTGAGTGCCCCGCTTGGTGGGAAAGGCCTTCCCATCTGGCGGGTTATTCTTACGTGTACGGCCAAATTGGTGCACCCCTGCAGGGATAAATCTTCTCGAGAAGCAGTGTTTTCCGCGGTTATGGTTGACTTGGTGAAAGTACTGGCTAACAAGTACTCAGAACAACTTACACCTAACTAATGATAACTTGGCTAGTAATATGCTTATTGACACAACAATTTGATCCATCATTAATCCAACTGTGTGAGTTATCCTCGGATTGCTTCTTTGGATAAGGGGCGATATCCAGGATGGGTTTGTTTGGTGGTTAGCTATAGTTGGTTACGATACGCTATCTTATCTCTTTCTGTTACACCGGAAGTTATAGTATGTTCTGTAGTTGGTTAGTGCAGCCAGTTGCAGCATCTGTTCTACCCTTTTCTTCCGTTGATCCCAAGGCATCTGTGCTTGGTGTTGACGGGCTACACTTTGGTGAACTGTGAGTCTTGCTTGCCAGTATGTTTATGTACTGACCCCTTTGGGGCTGTGGTTTCCGCAGACTACGCTTACGAGGATCCAGGTGACGGCTACTACGTGGACTTTGACGAGGCTGCTGACGAGTAGTTAGCGGACCCCGGGCAGGATCCGAGACATCGTGGATGGGCTCCGTTTTCTTTTCATTCCCGGCTTCTTAAGCCTATTTGGATTTGTCTGTACTCAGACCCTTTGAATGCTTCCGCTGAGTTGTAATGATGTTATGTTGGGACATGTGTCCTCTGGATGATTGTATTTTCTATTCTCTGCCCTAGTGAGGGCCAGTTGCAACTTATTTCGATCTTTTGTGTCTTAGAGATATGTTATGTTATCCTCTTGTTCAAAGCCGTTGACGTACCATGTGTGTATGGTATGAAGTACGTCAATGGTAGTGTCCTGATTTCTACGGGATAGTTTACATCGACGGTGAATAGTAAAGATTGGTTGTCACACATAAGTGTTGGCCTACTCGTAAGAGATGCGGGTGCCGGTAAGCCCCGTAATCCAATCAAAATACTGTTCAGTTCGTACGGTGAGTATCCCCTAGAAGTCCGGGTGCGACAAATGGTATCAGAGCCTGTCTGCCTGTAGGATCCCTTTTTACTGGTCGCAGTTGAGTCTAGAAACTATCTTGTAGCTATATAGGAAAAATGAAACGTGAGAGTAGGAATTCTGCCATTTTTCTTCTTTCCCCACCCACCCACCCTTTTCTGGTAAGGAAGTGCAACGGTGTTTTCCCTTCTCACCTAAACTTTCAAGTTAGGATTTCACGAATCCTGGTTTCTCTAGGATAGTTATATCTACTAGACCATAGGAATTGAGGTGGTTGTGACATGATTTATCGTGTTGCCTACTCATGATTGAGAACGGAGGCGTGTAAGCCCCGGAAGCAAATCCTCTATCCCTTAAGCAGTAGATATTGATCCTTTAGAAGCCCGGATGGGTTTTTCCGTAGTACCTCAGGAGTTTTGGTCTCGTGTTTCCCGTTGTTGCTTCGATATCCTGTTCTTCTCAACATCCTTTTCGTCCGTTGAACCTTGTTGTTGCTTTCCACTTCAGTTCTCTACCGGCATCTAATCAAAACCTCCCAAATCATCTGCAGATGGATCTTAGGTTCTTCCCGCAGGTGGTTCGGATGACTCGTTGTGAGAGCACCGCCGGTTATCCGGAGATGCTGAGAGACATGGTCACCTATCTGGGGTTCCATTGGGCACCAGAGTACCAGGTCTACGAGCAGCAGCGAGAGTTTGACCAGACCTACTACCAGGCTATCGTCTACATTCTGTCAGATGATGGCATGAGCGTTGTCCACCGCTACGAGGCAGTAGGTTCCACAGTGGATATGGTCGTGCAGCAGGCAGCTTACGTGAGTCTCACCGTCCTCCGTGCTGACTACTGGGGGTTTGACGATTCTATCTATCGCCACATCCCCCGTGGTTACATCACTTCAGCGGGAGCTCACTTCACCCTCTACGACAACCTGGATGTCTACGAGCATGACAACACCAGGCTGCACACCACCGCTCAGTTTGTGAGGCACAGTGACGCTGTTGCCACCACACTTTCTCAGGAGTTGGCCTCAGTCAGGGAGCAGCTCTATCTTGCTTTGACTCGTCTGGCTACGTACACCACAGACTTTGTTGGAGATGAGCGTTTTGCACGTTTCCATCAGACAGTGGGACGTAGTTTGCCAGATGCTGGAGGTTACGAGCCGATCAGAGGTCCACTCCTCAACCTCGGAGCTGGTTACACTGGGATTCCACGCTTTGGAGCACAGGGAGACGACGCTTTCTACTTCACCACACCGAGAGTCGCTCTCAGAGCAGTCCCGCTCTACGTGGATCGTCGTTCTACCTACTTCCGTGGGATTCCTCCTCACCGTATCTCTCGTCGTACTACTCACCGCCGTCCTGCGTGATGAGCATGGGAGTACCGATGTATCCATTCATAGCTATGTTTAGTTATCCTTTGGCTTTCGAACCATGTAATGGGGTGTTGGATATTCTGATGTATTTGAACATGTGATGATGTACCTGTTGGTTATCTATTCATGCGTCGGAATAATCTATCTTTCGGTTACCAAGTCTATCCTTTTCTATTGTTGTGCTAAAATGCATGTCTATTCAGGATGCCGCCAACAAGGAGCAACCCGCCTGAACCACCTCCGCTCACGGAGCTGTTGACTCAGATGACTCAGGTCGTGACTCAGATGGCCCAGATCCAGGCTAACCAGCACAACAACCAGAATGCTCCGCGAGTCAGCATCAAGGAGTTTCTGAGTCTGGGGCCGAGAGCTTTCGTGGCAACACGTGAGCCTCTGGATGCTGACGACTGGATCAGGGAGATGGCCAGGGCTCTGGACATTGCTCACGTTGCTGAGGAGGATAAAGTCAAGTATGCCACCTACCTACTGAAGGGTCAGGCAGCTACCTGGTGGGAGAACTACCAGACCATGAGAGCTGGATATCCTATCACCTGGGGTTGTTTCAAGGATGCCTTCCTGAAGCACCACATCCCAGATGGTCTCATGGAAAGGATGCGTGAAGAGTTCTGCTCTCTTAAGCAGGGCAAGATGGACGTCATTGGCTACCAGAATGAGTTCAATCGCCTCGCTCGTTATGCTGGTGATGAGGTGTCCACTGAGGCCAAAAAGATGGCAAGGTTCCGCCGAGGTTTTAACCCGGAACTGAAGTACGCTCTCACTAACATCAAGTGCAAGGACTTCGAGGAGCTCGTGAACACCGCGCTCAATGAGGAGAATGGGCGCAAGGCGTTCGAAGAGTCGCGCAAGCACTCGCGTGAGGGTGGTTCCTCCTCCAACATGACCACCCCTCCGCAGAAGCGCCGCATTTGGGTGCCAAACAGTGCTGTCACTAGGGCTCCATATGCCCAAGCTTCTCCAGGCTTTGGTCCCCGCCCACCCAACCCAGCTCAGATGCAGGCTCAGAGGTTCTCAATGGAGCAACCAAGGCCAGATGCACCTCGTGTCGTCACTTGCTTCAAATGCAAGCAGACTGGACACTATGCTGATAAGTGCACTCAGAGGCAGCTACCTCCACCACCTCCTCGCCCCAACACCAACCAGGCAATGGTTCGTGCTCCCCCGGCTAAAGCCTTCAACTCCAACAACAGGCCTGTCGGGAGGACCGCAAGGGTGAATCATATCAAGGCCGACAAAGCTGAGGAAGCTGCTGACGTCGTTCTCGGTACATTCCCCGTAAACTCTAACCCAGCTAAAGTGTTGTTTGATACCGGAGCATCTCATTCTTTCGTGTCAAAGATCTTTGCAACAGCAGTTAAACTACCTTTTGTTGGTTTGGGTTCCCCGCTAGTAGTAAACTCCCCTGGAGCAACTATGCAAACTTCCAAGATCAGTCATGAGAATCAGATTCTAATTGGAGGTCACATATTCCTTGCTTCTCTCATTCTGCTTGGCAATTATGACATTGATGTCATCCTTGGCATGGATTGGTTGAAGGCCAATAAAGCTACGATTGACTGTGCTAAGAAGTCAATAACTCTGTTCCACCCGTCTGGCCAGATAGTCTATTCTCCAAGTGAATCACGTTCTGTTCAGCTGTACACCCTGGATGCTAAACCTCTACCTCTGCTTGAGAATGTTCCGGTGGTTTGTGAATTCCCTGACGTCTTTCCAGAAGAGTTGCCAGGGATGCCTCCGGACAGAGCAGTTGAGTTCGTGATCGAGCTTGAACCAGGTACTGCTCCAATCTCTAAGCATCCATACAAGATAGCTCCTCCTGAACTGAAATTGTTGAAGGAGCAAATCGATATGTACATGGAGAAAGGTTACATTCAGCCTAGTTCCTCCGCTTGGGGTTGCCCAACTCTGTTTGTTGCCAAGAAGGATCAAACAAAAAGACTCGTGGTTGACTATCGTCCTCTCAACGAGAAAACAATCAAGAACAAGTACCCAATTCCTCGTATCGGTGATCTTTTTGATCAACTTGCTGGAGCCTCAATATTCTCAAAGTTGGACTTGAGGATGGGTTACCATCAAATAAAGATCAGAAAGGAAGATATTCCAAAAACAACTTTCACCACTCGGTACGGTCTATATGAATACACCGTCATGTCCTTTGGTCTCACCAATGCACCGGCGACATTCTCAAGACTCATGAATTCTGTCTTCCATGAATACCTCAACAAGTTCGTTGTGGTATATCTGGATGACATTCTAGTCTACTCAAAATCCGAGGAAGAGCATGGAGAACACCTTCGTCTCACTCTCATGAAACTTCGCGAGCATTGTCTGTATGCCAAGTTCTCCAAATGTGAGTTCTGGATTCCAGAAGTTGCTTACCTTGGTCATGTCATCTCCGCCAAGGGATAGCCATTGATCCAGAAAAGGTTAAGGCAATTGTTGATTGGAAACCTCCTAGAACGGTGAAGCAAGTCAGAAGTTTTCTTGGCTTGGCTAGCTATTGCCGTCGTTTCGTCCAAAACTTCTCCAAGATTGCAAAACCTCTCACTGATCTCACCAAGAAGGACAAGAAGTTTGTTTGGACTCCACAGTGTGATGAGAGTTTCAATCTCCTGAAGACTAAACTCACTTCCACCCCAGTTCTGGTTGGACTAGATACTACCAAACCTTTCCAGATATTCTACGATGCATCTCTCCAAGGTCTAGGTGCAGTTCTTATGCAAGAACGTCAAGTTGTGGCTTATGCTTCACGTCAGTTGAGCCCACATGAGCAAAACTATCCCACACATGATCTTGAACTTGCAACAGTTGTGTTTGCCCTCAAGAAATGGAGACAATACTTGTTGGGTAACAAAACAGAAATCTTTTCCGATCATAAGAGTCTAAAATACATCTTCACTCAACCAGATCTAAACCTCAGGCAAAGGAGATGGATTGAAAAGATTAAGGACTTTGATCTCACCATTTCTTACACTCTAGGCAAGGCTAATGTTATGGCCGATGCTCTCAGTCGCAAGTCCTATTGCAATAATCTCATGATCATGGAAAGCCAACCTCCACTTCATGAAGAATTCCAGAAGCTGAACCTTGGTATTGTTCCTCAAGGCTACCTTGCTATCTTGACAGCCAGTCCAACTCTCGAGGACAAGATTCGTTCTGAACAACTTCGTGATACTGAAATCAAGAAGATGGTTGAGCACATCAAGGAAGGCAAGGAGAAATTCAAGTCTTTCTCGATTGATGATAAAGGAACTGTGTTCTTTGAAGGACGCATTGCAGTTCCTCAAGTTCAAAGCCTCAAAGATGTTATTCTCAAGGAGGCTCATGAAACTCCTCTCTCCATCCACCCTGGAAGTACAAAGATGTACCAGGATCTCAAGACTCTGTATTGGTGGCCTGGCATGAAGCGTGAAATTGCTCAATACGTTTCTGAATGCGACGTTTGTCAACGTGTTAAAGCAGTCCATCAGAAAACAGCAGGTCTACTCCAACCTTTGAAAATTCCTGAGTGGAAGTGGGACATGATTGAAATGGACTTCGTCACTGGTTTTCCGAAGTCCAAGAAGGGCAACGATGCAATCTTCGTTGTTATTGATCGTCTCACTAAAGTAGCTCACTTCTTTGCTGTCAAAGAAACAATCTCAGCTAGCCAGTTAGCAGAGCTCTACACAGCAAAGATTGTTCCTCTTCATGGTGTTCCATTGGAAATAAGTTCAGACCGTGGAAGCATATTCACTTCTCATTTCTGGAAAAGCTTTCAAGAAGCATTGGGCACCAAACTTCTGTTCAGCACAGCTTATCACCCTCAGTCTCAGGGGCAAGTGGAAAGAGTCAATCAGATTCTCGAGGATATGCTCAGAGCATGTGGTCTCTCCTTTGGCATGAAATGGGAGGATTGCCTTCCATATGCTGAATTCTCCTACAACAACAGCTACCAGGCAAGCCTAGGCATGGCACCATTTGAAGCACTCTATGGCCGCAGATGCAGGAGTCCAATCAATTGGTCTGGAGCTGGTGAACGTTCACTCTTAGGCCCTGACATTGTCAAGGAAGCCGAGGAGAAAGTTCATATCATTCGTGACAATCTCAAGATTGCTCAGTCTCGTCAGAAAAGCTACTACGACAGCAAGCACAGGGATATGATCTATGCACCTGGTGACAAGGCATATCTCCGTGTAACTCCCCTCAGAGGCACTCATCGTTTCGGTGTGAAAGGAAAGCTTGCACCAAGATACATTGGTCCTTTCAACATTCTCTCAAGGCGTGCAGAAAATGCTTATCGTCTTGAACTTCCAGAAAAGCTATCCAAGGTGCACGATGTGTTCCACGTGTCACAGCTCAAGAGGTGTTTCAAAGATCCAGATCGTGCAGTTGATCATGAGTCCATTGAACTGCAAGATGATCTATCTTATGAGGAGCACCCTGTTCGTATTCTCGATGAGACCGAGCGTAAGACTCGCAACAAGAGCACCAAGTTCTTTAAAGTGCAGTGGTCGCATCATTCCGATAAAGAGGCAACGTGGGAGACCGAAGAGGATCTTCGCAAGAAGTATCCGGACCTTTTCATTTCTCAGTAGGAATCTCGGGGCGCGATTCCTTCAAGGGGGGGCGTTTTGTAACATCCCAAGTATGAAAATCATCCCCTTAGAATGTTTGTTGCATGTTTATTAAAGTATTGCATCATGTCATCATATTGTTTCCATGTTGTTTGCATTTGTTTCTTAATTGTTGCAATTGTTTTCCACTGTTTTCACAACTCAAATTCAAACCTTATTCAAACATTGGTTTCATACTTGCTCTGTTACAACATTTTAAATAAAAATCACAAGTAATAACAACCAATTGGTTTCATTTTATGCCATAGTGATCACTTGTTAAAATGATGGTTTTAAATCAATCATTAAATTCCAAAAACACATTTAAAAATACCAAATTCAAGCATCAAACAACAACCAATTGAATCCATGTAAATTATAAAACACTTTTGATCAATGGGTTGTAATTTAACATAGGGGTTACCCTATCTAAAAGGTTTGTTTTATTAATGATCTTTTAATAATAAAATTCACCTAAAATTTGGTTTAATTTCAAACAGCAAGCAAATATTTAAACTTTTGAAAATAAAAGTTAACAACTGTTTGTAATTGGCCTAAGGAACTTCCTCTAATTTTTGCGAATTTTTCTCTAACCTAAAAACCACCTTTTTCCTTCCATTTTCTTGTCAGCAAAAAAAAACATAAAGGAGAAATAAAATTTCAAAGTTTGGCGCCAACAGAGGGTGGGCTGCGCCCAGCCCACCTCGTCTCCCTTCCGCGCGCAGCCCAGCCTGCCACTTAAACGAAGAAAACGCTTCGTTTTTTTTCCCTCGATCTATTCCTTCTTCCCGCAGTACGGCGGCCATCGGAGGCAGCCACGGCGGCATTGACGAGCGCCAACGGTGATCCACGCCCGTGCGCCCCTATAAAACAAGCCCTAGGGCAGCGCCGCCAAACCCTAGCCCCCTAGGTCCCTGTTCCTCGCCTCCGCCTCCATTTCCACCCCTCTGCCATCGTTTCCCCCTCTCTGCTGTACCTCGCCGGAGATCCCCGACTGAATCCGTCCACCGCGCCGTCGCCATGGTTTTCCACTCCCCTACCTAGACCCAAAAATCGAAAGCCCGCAGCTGCCTCTTCCTTTTGGACATCAGAGCATCCCCGGGGAGCCGCTAGGACGTCGCCGCCGTCCACGACACCTCCGCCGTCGCCTCCGTCACGCTGTCG
This sequence comes from Alopecurus myosuroides, assembly GCA_028641055.1. Taxonomy (NCBI): domain Eukaryota; kingdom Viridiplantae; phylum Streptophyta; class Magnoliopsida; order Poales; family Poaceae; genus Alopecurus; species Alopecurus myosuroides. The sequence goes on from CM054062.1 coordinate 168,448,199, forward strand.
TCACCGCCCCCCTGCTACGTCTACAGACGGTGGTGAGCTCCACCAGCTACTTCCCTCTCTCCCTCTGTGCCCCCACCACGGTACCGTGCACTTCCACCACCCCACTGCACCCCAGCAGATCGAGCACGGCCGCGTTATCTCCCCGCCGGCGAGCAACGATCAAATCTCTGTCAGTTAGTTCAGTTAGTCAGCGCGCGCTTGTGAGATTCAGATAACAGTTGGACACCTAAACCTGTCCGTGTTCCCTTCTCTGTCAAAACTGAAGAAGTACCGCACTGGTAACATCACGTCTGAATCTCGCGGCTGGTCGTGGGTTCGAGTCCCCGCGGCGCCAAACCTTTTTGGGCATTTTTCCTTCCCCGCGCAGAGGCCCACCCGTCAGTCACTGTGGCTGCCACGCACGCGCGCGCGCGCCACGCTGGCCACAGGCCCACGGGGCAGTGGCTGTGGGTAGTGTACAGCGCGGTAACAAACGTTTTCCACATTTCTGTTTTCAAATTAAATCCTTTTAATTGCAGATTTAAACCCTAAACTTTAAACTTTAATAATTTTGAATCTATAACCCCAATAAATAAAAGTTATATATGTTTGTTGTTCTAAATTTAATTGTATATCCAACTATGCCACTTGTGTACTGTTTTGAAAATTCCAAATGCATTCAACTTTAAAATTCCAATAATTCAAATGCAAATTTCTAAATTCCATAACTATTTCATCCCTAATCCAATAAATGCAAATAAAATATGTTTTCCATGCTATTTTGAATAACCTTGTCAAATATAAATTTTGTTTCATGGTTTGAATAATTTAAATTGCCTAAATAATTTAAACCTTATTTAATTCATTTAAATTTGATAAAATCATAACCTGCTCAATATAAAATAATTTTGAACATGCAAAATATGTTTTCAAACCATCAAAGTGTAAACTTTTCAAATATGAGTTTGAAATTATGTTTTGAGCAAATAAAATTCAAATAAAATTCATGCTTGTTTTAAATTCATTCAAAACTTGTTTAATTTTGCTTAAGTCATAATAAATTCATCCAAATTCCTTTTTCAATATTTGAAACATGTAATCCACCCAAAATTTCATGATCTATTCAAATATGATTTTTGTTATTTATTTTGCACAATTTAAATTGGTGAAAACAACAAATACTTGTGTGTCACCTTTAAGGCACCAAAAATTCCCTAAATTAATAAATAAAATTCTAAATTGGTAAACCCTATTTTAAATTGGTTCTAATGTTGTTATTTTGCTGTTTTCCCCATGCATGCATCATACTAAACCACTAACACCTGTTGATTAGTTGCAAAACAAATAATCTAACCAAAATCCATGGGCTTTTCATATGCAACTCAAAATTGCATATGTGTCCATTTAAATTGTGTTACCATGTCAATTAGGTTATTTTGATGCATCTATTAACTTGACATGCATCATCCTATGATTGTGCACTATGCCATGATATTGATTGTTTATTCTTCCTGTATTGTTTGTTTGCTTCTTCTCGGATAGACGACGACGTTGATACCGACGATCTTTACGACACCCCTTCTGAGGATCTAGCTCAGTACCCGGCTACTGGGTTTGCAGGCAAGTTATCACTCACATGAACCATTGTGTTCCTTTCAACATTTGTTACCGATACTTTCCGCTGTCTATATTTGCTAGCCCTATGTATCGTTGCTTCTGTTACGAACCTATCACATGATACCCTAAACCCTGATATTGCCACACCTCCAGTCCTAAAACCCCGTTGCTTGGGCCCGTGTCTTACTAGCATGCTTAGGGTTGTTTTGCTCGAGTCTGTTACCAGTTACTTTCTGTTACTATATTCTGTTATATTCTGGGGCTCGATGTTAAACAACAACCTGTTAATTTGAGGTAATAATAATTTTCTGATAAGGCACCGGCAGGAGGCCCGGCGTGGTTTTGAGGCCTGCTAGTGTCGACCCTAATAGGAAAAGGGTCTTGTCTACTGATCCATGATGAGCGCACTATCCGCATGTGGGAAGCGTGTATGGGCGCCCCCTCAATTTGATTCGATTCGCATCTCGTCCAAATCACCACACTTAGTTCGGGCTTTCCATTTGATGCACGCATATGCAGGTACGAACCCGAGGCCAGGGTGGAACTTTTGTAGTCGGCATTTAGGGCGGCGTGGTCTTCCAGTGCTATGAGGGTCCCCTTTTCTTCGTGGGGCTCGATTAGCCGCGCATGCACAGCACGTGGTGCTTTGGGCTTGATGCGAAGAAGAGTTGAGTTGTGTTGAGTGCCCCGCTTGGTGGGAAAGGCCTTCCCATCTGGCGGGTTATTCTTACGTGTACGGCCAAATTGGTGCACCCCTGCAGGGATAAATCTTCTCGAGAAGCCGTGTTTTCCGCGGTTATGGTTGACTTGGTGAAAGTACTGGCTAACAAGTACTCAGAACAACTTACACCTAACTAATGATAACTTGGCTAGTAATAGGCTTATTGACACAACAATTTGATCCATCATTAATCCAACTGTGTGAGTTATCCTCGGATTGCTTCTTTGGATAAGGGGCGATATCCAGGATGGGTTTGTTTGGCGGTTAGCTATAGTTGGTTACGATACGCTATCTTATCTCTTTCTGTTACACCGGAAGTTGTAGTATGTTCTGTAGTTGGTTAGTGCAGCCAGTTGCAGCATCTGTTATACCCTTTTCTTCCGTTGATCCCAAGGCATCTGTGCTTGGTGTTGACGGGCTACACTTTGGTGAATTGTGAGTCTTGCTTGCCAGTATGTTTATGTACTGACCCCTTTGGGGTTGTGGTTTCCGCAGACTACGCTTACGAGGATCCAGGTGACGGCTACTACGTGGAGTTTGACGAGGCTGCTGACGAGTAGTTAGCGGACCCGGGAAGGATCCGAGACATCGTGGATGGGCTCCGTTTTCTTTTCATTCCCGGCTTCTTAAGCCTATTTGGATTTGTCTGTACTCAGACCCTTTGAATGCTTCCGCTGAGTTGTAATGATGTTATGTTGGGACATGTGTCCTCTGGATGATTGTATTTGCTATTCTCTGCCCTAGTGAGGGCCAGTTGCAACTTATTTCGATCTTTTGTGTCTTAGAGATATGTTATGTTATCCTCTTGTTCAAAGCCGTTGACGTACCATGTGTGTATGGTATGAAGTACGTCAATGGTAGTGTCCTGATTTCTACGGGATAGTTTACATCGACGGTGAATAGTAAAGATTGGTTGTCACACATAAGTGTTGGCCTACTCGTAAGAGATGCGGGTGCCGGTAAGCCCCGTAATCCAATCAAAATATTGTTCAGTTCGTACGGTGAGTATCCCCTAGAAGTCCGGGTGCGACACTCCAGAACCCTACCGATCTCGGGATGACGATGACGGCGGTCTCGCGTGTTTCTCGGGATGAAGTGCTATATTTTTAGGGTTAATATGTTGGGGGTATAAATAGGCGAAAGGGCAAAGGCGGTGAAGGCCTGGGCCCCACACCACCCCATGGCGTGGCCAGGGGGCGCGACGCCCTATGGTGTGGGCCCCCTGTGGCCCCCTTCGGGTCTCTTCGGGACTCCGTGGAGCCTTCGGGAATTCTAGGACCTCCGGACGTTGAATTTTCCAATTCTGAGAATATTTCCAGAACAACTTTTCTGAAACTAAAAACAGCAGAAAACATGGAAGTCGCTTTGTGGCATTTTGTCAATAGGTTAGTTCGGAAAATCGATAAAATGACATAAAGTGTATAACAAACATGTAGGAAACAACATGAAAACAACATGGAACATCAAAAATTAAGGATACGTTTATGATGTACGTCATAAACGTATCCTCAATTTCTGATGTTCCATGTTGTTTTCGTGCCATATGCTACATGTTTTCTTTACACTTTATGTCATTTTTATCGATTTCCCGGGACTAACCTATTGACAAGATGACATAGGAGCCAGTTCTTGTTTTCTGCTGTTTTTAGTTTCAGAAAAGTTGCTCTGGAAATATTCTCGAAATTGGAAAATTCAAAGCCCGGAAGTCTTAGAATTCCCGAAGGTTCCACGGAGCCCCGAAAAGACCTAGAGGGGGCCCTAGAGCCCCCACACCATGCCTTCGCGTGGGTGGGCCCCTGGCTGCGCCAGCTAGTGGTGTGGCCCCCTCGGGAGCCCACCGCCATCGCCCTATCGCCTATATATGCCCCCCGATGCATAAACCCTAAATATATCGGTTTTTTCGACCAAAAACATGGTGAAGTGCCATCGCCCTATCGACAAGTTTCAGGGGACAGAAATCTTTGTTCTGGCAACCTGTCGGGACAGGGAAGTGCCCCCGGAGCCATCTCCATCGACTCCAGTGCCATCTTCATCATCGTTGCTATCTCCTATGATGAGAAGGGAGTAGTTCTCTCCCGGGGCTGAGGGCTCTACCGCTAGCTATGTGTTTCATCTCTCTGTCCCATGGTGTGATCTTTATGTGATCATGAGCTTTGTAATCTAGTTGAATCAGTAGATGTTATTCTTCATTTGTTATGATACTCAAGTGGTTTTGTTATGAGATCTCCGTAAACACTTTGATCACGGTGTAAAGGTGACATTGTGTTCACCGTGTGGTTTAGCATGATATTTATATCTTGTGTTGGATGACCCTATGAAATTGTGGTGTTTTTCTAGTACCTTCTAGGGCGCTCATAGTGATAGCGTGGGGTTAACTAGACATGGGAATGCGACTTTAAGGTGTGCTGTTACAACCCTACTCAATGAATTGGTGTTTGTTATTTGACCGGAGAGTGGTTCAGAGTAGCGTAGTGAAAAGAGATATTTATGCATTCAATTATGTTAATATTTTAAAGTATAGTATGGGCACCTAGAGGGGGGGGATGAATAGGTGTTACGACCAATTTTAATTTTTCTTTCACAATTAGGCGTGACACAAAGGTAAATTCTCTAGATGATGCAACTATGGTGAATTTACCTATATGACAAGAACTAGCTCTACAACAATACATACACAAGTAAAGCAGGAAGGGAACGACATAATCGATAAGAAGCACACGGAGACACGATGTATTCCCGAGTTCCTCCTTGTTAAGGGAGTACGTCTCGTTGGCGGGGTGTGAGCTCACCACAAAGGTCTACTCAACGCCACAAAGGCCTCACCCTATTCTCCGATGAACCCCACCACAAAGGCCTAGTCCACCTTCCACTATTGATCCCCTTTGAGGCGGGAATCGAATCCTTTACAAACAAGCTTCGGGCACACACCCACAACCAAATTGGAGGCTCCCAACAATCTTGAATCACCAGGAGTAGCAAGAAGCCTAGGTTCTCCACAAGAGGAAACCCTAGACAAAGATCCCTCAATAAAATGAGAGGGAAATGAAATCCGGTTGGTGAAGATGTAGATCCGGGGCTTCTCCTTCAATCCTCCAAGTTTCAACAAGTTTGGGTGGAGGAGATGGAAGATCTAGCTTGGTGGGTGAGCTCCATTAATGGGGACTTGAATTCTGGATGAGCTACCCCTTGAGGAAGAAGGGGAGCATCTATTTATAGCTCCACCAAGAAACTAGCTGTTTTCTGCGCAGTCGACATACAATCCGGAATAATTCCGGTACATCCGGAATAATTTTGGGCTCCTAGAATAATCCGGAGCAATCCAGATGGCAACAAAAGAAATCACGTTCAAGTCGGAATCGCTCCGGATTGCAACAAAGGTTTTCGCGGCCATGTCAGAATCCCTCGGAATCAATCCGGACCCCGGAATCACCCGGAATAATTCCGGATTGCAACCGAGAAATTTGCGGTCCTGTCGGAATCCTTCCAGAATGATCCGGAAAATTCCGGGTTGCACTAAAAAGATCTTCTTTGAGCCAGAAAAACGTCTGCCGACCTTTTATCTTCTTCACCATTTCTTTGACACCGTTTATGTGCTAATAATGATTATAACCTTTTCAACAAATAGCACACACGGTTAAAACTCATTTATGTTGTTAACAAACACACAAAACATAGAGATATCGAAAATGCACTTTCAATCTCCCCCTTTTTGGTGTTTGATGACAACATAAAGATTCACGGGGATAATCAAGGTGAACAAAAAGAAATGTTCTCCAAAAAATAGACGGAGCTCCTCCTCGATATGTGTCCCGTGAGGTACACACTTCATAGGCTTTGATCCCCCTATGTTTTAGACACCAAGCAGTCTAAACAAGTTCACAACAAATTCAAGTAGATATAAAAATAATGTAAGCAAGCATGATATTAGCATAACCACGGGTAGGGTGACACAACCAAGTCACAAGGTTCGACACAGATAATAAAAAGTTTGCAATGACGAAAAAAAAGCTAAAGAAACCGGAGCACAAGCCTATAAGATCGAAACAAAAGGCAAAAGACTCGTGCTCCCACCCTTCCAAAGCCCGTGAAATCCTAATAGGGACTCCTTATCCCCCTTTGGCATCAAATACGCCAAAAAGGGAAAAAGAGTCCAACTAGCGTCCTAAGAGATCACTCGGTGCCATCATCTCCTCCGCGGTGCTCATAATCTCCTTCTCGGTACTCCTCTTCCTCCTCTTCATACTCATGATCTCCACAGTTGCGAGCATCATCAAAATCATCCTCAGCAGATTCCTCTTCATCATCAACATCAGCCGGAGGCACCCCAAAGTAGAAACCATTATCATGAATCTCAGGCATCTCAGTAGGAACATAGATAGAAGTAGCGAGGTATGGAGAATCCTCAGGCACATGGACCCCAGCAGCTCGACGGTCAACGTTCTGAATGCGGCGATTCTCCTTGGCTAGCTCCCTAGCCTCATGGGAAATTTCCCTAGTGTCACTGCACATATTAAACATTGCCTTGAAGAACTTGGCAATGCCACTAGAGGGCTGACGCTGAGAAGCACCACTCGAAGAAGCAGAAGGAGTAGCTTGAGACATCTTGGACTTGGCCTTGGTGTAGTCAGGAATCTCAACACCACGAATGAGGGTAGGCACCATATTCTTGCCCCTGACCACTGGAAATTCCTCCATGATCTCAACTCCCACCTTGGCATTGATAAACCTCTGAATCATGGGGCCAAATGCAGGCTTCCTCTTCTCCATCACACCAATGCATATCTCAAGGTACAGGAAATCCATCACATCAATCCTCTTCTGATTATGGGGCTTAGTGAGCATCATGAGGTTCACCATATAGGCCCTAATAGCTGAGTAGTCACCATCCTTGACCACAATGGTGGCACGGAAGATCTTGGACAGAAGGTTCTAGTAGGGGTACATGTTGGAGTTGAATGGCCTAGTCTTGCCTTGAACATCAGGAGGATAGCGGAAATCCAAGATGGAGTTGTCATATTCTGAGTTGTCATGAATCTTGAAACCATGAAGACCATAAGTGGCCTTCCATTTGTAACCTAGAGCATCCGCAAATTCACACAAGTTGCTAGTGATCTTCTCCTCCCCAGACATCCAAGTCATAGTGCGCACGGCATCACTCGTGCAGTGGAGAGTGCAATAGAACTGAGCTACCAAATCCAGACAATACTCACACTCAATTTCCAGAAGTGGTGCCACATTCGGCTTCACCAAGCAATCATGAACATGACGGAGATCACCATTCTTGGGCCTATGATAGAAATCCATATCATTCTGAACCTGCTCACGGACTAGAGGATCATGTGTGGAGTAGAACTAATCCCATGCCTTTTGCTGAAGGTTAGTCCAAAAACGTGGATCTTGGCAAGTGGGATCGGCAAAACGGTATGGGTTCCTCCTCTTAATAGCTTTCCACTGAGGCACAGAGAATGATTTCAGATTTCCTTTGCGCAGCTTCTCGACTAGATCATCCTCTCGACTCCCGGCACGACCACCAGAAGTGCGACCCCTTTAAGGGCGAGAACCCCTTCCAGCGGTGGACTTCCTCTTTTTACCCGCGCGAGAGCCGACACCTCTGAATAGAGGACATAGAGAAAGCAGGGGATGAGTGCATATGCCAAACGGGGAAAAAAATCTCCAAAAGGTTTGATGTAGTGCAAGTTTCGAAATTTCTGGCAGGATCCGGAATTATTCCGGGTGCCGGAATTATTCCGACATGGTCCGGAATTTTTCCGGGACCCTCGATTTGACTCGAGAAATCCCCAAAAATTCGATTTCTTGGCTTACAGACTGCACCAAACTTAAGGAAGACCTTGGACAAGATCCTAGAATTGAACTAATGTGCGGGAAATCGTGGGAGTGACATGTATGAGATAGATCTAAGTCTATATTGGAAGTTGGTTAGACTAGATCTAAGATGGCCTGGAAACTAGGGTATGGAGATTAGCCAAGTATGAAAAAGTTGATAGGAACTCGGATCTAGATCAAACCCTAGGTGAGATTTCATCTAGAACCAAAATCAACCAACAAAAACGAGAAAGAGGAGATGCCATTCAAAATACCTTCCATGGGGAATATCCTTGTCCAAAGAGGGATAAAAAATCCTCCCTAAGGGCAACGGGGACAGAGCAGCAAAGTTTTGGTGGCTAGGGCACGAGAGGAGGGCGAAATGAGAAGAAAAACAGCCTCCCGTGCGTGCTGGGCCTTTTATAGGCGGAATAACTGTCAGGCCCAGAATAGCCCGGAATTCATCCGATTGGTCCGGAATTATTCCGGAAGGATCCGGAATTTTTCCGACTGGGTCGGATTTTTCCGGAATAATTCCGGCCTATCCAGGATTCGCTCCGAACTAGACTAGAAACTGGCAGTTGAAATGGCTAGGAATAGTGTGTCTTAGTGTGGAGTAAGGCATATGCATAGATGAACATAGGAGAGGAAAAATGGACAAGGTAACACAAGGGTTAGTAATTCCTAGTCTTACTCCTCGGAAAAGATACAAATAAGATGCAAATAGCAACAAGGAGTAGTATTCGGAGAAGTAAAAAACTTAATACTCAAATGAAACCAACTAAGAACCAACTCTTCAAATAATAAGAGGTTGGTGGCCTAAGCCACCATGTAAGAGTTCACGGTATGCAACAGCGAAGATATATCTTGGGGGCATTGCCATCACTCAACATCCAAGCTCACAATTCAACATTAGAAAAAGAGAGACAACAATGAATTTTTGCTTTGGGCCTGATGGGGGGAGGGAGAACCCAATGTGTTAGGATAACACTCCCCCTATGTCCATGCCTACACCTAAACCCAAACACGTTTCATCTATAGGGGTGTGTGCAAGATCCTCAAGTCAAACTCCTAGAATCAATGATGTTTAGTTCATTTCTCAAGAACATGAATCTTGCATCGTCGAGCGGCTTCGTGAAGATATCCGCAAGATTTTCCTTGGTGGGCACATATGAAAGAGTAATATCACCTCTTGCCACATGGTCACGGATGAAATGATGACAAATCTCAATGTGCTTCGTTTTGGTGTGTTGCACGGGGTTGTAGGCGATCTTGATGGCACTTTCATTGTAACACAAGAGAGGCACCTTATCCAAATGAACATCATATTCCTTGAGAGTTTGCCTCATCCATAGCAATTGGGTGCCAGCACTTGCGGCGGCTACATACTCGGCTTCGGCGGTGGAGAGAGATATGCAATTTTGCTTCTTGGAAGACCAACTCACCAAGGACCTACCAAGGAATTGGCAAGCCCCGGAAGTGGACTTCCTATCATCTTGATCACCCGCCCAATTGGCATCCGTGTATCCCTTGAGAGAGAATTGTGCCCCCTTTGGGTACCACAAACCAAACCTTGAGGTGTGAACCAAATACCGAAATATCCTATGGACCGCCACTAAGTGGCTTTCCTTATGAGCCGTTTGATACCTTGCACACACACCTACACTCAAAACGATATCGGACATAGATGCACAAAGGTAAAGAAAAGAACCAATCATAGAACGATACAACTTTTGGTCCACAGCTTTACCATCCGGGTTGTGCTTGAGGTGGCACTTGACTTGCATAGGAGATGGCTTGATCTTTGCATTTTGGAAATTAAACCTCTTGATCATGTCTTGGGTATACTTGGCTTGAGAAATGAAAGTACCACGAGCCAATTGCTTGATCTCAAAGCCAAGGAAGAATTTAAGCTCTCCCATCATAGACATCTCGAACCTATCAGTCATAAGCTTTGAGAACTCATTATTGAAAGCTTGGTTAGTTGAGCCAAATATGATATCGTCCACATAGAGTTGGCATATGAAAAGCTCTCCCTTTACTCTATTTGTGAAGAGAGTGAGGTCGATCTTCCCAACTTCGAAACCACGGTCATCCAACAACTCTCTAAGGTGCTCATACCACGCACGTGGTGATTGTTTAAGTCCATAGAGCGCCTTATCGAGCATGTAGACATGGTTACGAAAGTTGAGATTCTCGAACCCCAGAGGTTTCTTAACATATACCTCCTCTTTGATTGGACCATTCAAGAAAGCACTTTTAACATACATTTGTTGCAATTTCAAATTATGCGAAGATGCATAAGCAAGAAGGATACGGATGGACTCAAGGGAAGCCACGGTTGCATAGGTTTCATCAAAGTCAATGCCTTCAACTTGTTGAGTGTAACCTTGAGCTACCAATCCTGCCTTGTTCCTTATAACAATGCACATGCTCATCTTGCTTGTTCTTGAATATCCACTTAGTTCCAATAACGTTGTGACAATCTTTGGGATTCTCAACTAATCTCCAAACTTTGTTGCGCTCAAAGTTATTGAGCTCATCATGCATAGCTTCAACCCTATCGGAGTCCTCAAGAGCTTCAAACACTTTCTTTGGTTCCACCATAGATATGTGAGCTTGATGGTCACTAAAATGGTCCAATTGCCTTCTTGTGGATTTTCTAGCTTGAACATCTTCCAATACCTTGTTGTCTTGTGCATCAATTAGCTTCAAAGCTCTTCTTATACTTCTAGCACGACGGGCTTCGATCTCCTCATTATTGCGAGGAGGGATCACTTGATCATCTTGATCATTTGGGTCCCCGTCTTGACCAACTTGGCCTTGATCATAATCATCATCATCAATAACTTCTTCAACACTAGCTTCAACTTGGGGAGAGGAGGATGAGTATGGTTTATCTTGGCCTTCACCTTGACTAGGATGAATGATAGGAGTGGTTGCATCTTGCGTAGTGACTTGGTCAATAAGACGAGGGTCTTCAACATGTTCTTGGGTAGGTGCATCACTTGGCTCCTTGGCTTGTTCTTCTATTGTAGAGGAGGGCTCCACTTGGGTAGAGCATAGACCTTCTCGAGTCGCCATAAGGTGCCCCTCAATGGGGCGGAAAAATCCCACACCCATCCTTCCTATGGCTTCTTGAGGCATTTCAACATCTACATTAGAAACATGAAATTGCGCCACTTGGGAGCCATCATTTTCCTCGAAAACCACACTACAAGATTCTATGATAATCCGTGAGGCTTTGTCAAAGACTCTATAAGTGTGGGATTCGACACCGTAACAAACAAATATACCATCAATAGTTTTGTATTGAAATTTAGACAATCTAACACCCTTGATCAAATAGAAGCACTTACAACCGAATACACGGAAGTAGGAGACGTTGGGCTTGTTGCTGGTGAGGATCTCATATGGAGTCTTGTCCAAGCCCTTGCGGATGTACAGGCAGTTGGAGGAGTGGCATGCGGTGGATATGGCCTCGGCCCATAAATATTAGGGAGAAGAATACTCCGCCAACATGGTCCTTGCCATATCCAAGAGAGTGCGATTCTTCCTTTCAGCAACACCATTTTGTTGAGAAGTGCAAGTGGCGGATTATTGATGACGAATGCCCTCTTCACTAAGGAATTCATTCAAAGTGTAGTTCTTGAACTCCGAACCATTATCACTCCTAATAGCCGTGATTTCCACATTGTGTTGATGTTGCACTTGGTTGGAGAAGTCGATGATGGTTTGTTGAGTTTCACTCTTGCACTTGAAGAAATAAACCCATGTGTATCTTGAATAATCATCGACAATCACAAATCAATACTTCTTGCCACCAAGACTTGCCTCGGGCACGACACCAAAGAAATCAACATGGAGAAGATCCAATATCCTCTTTGATGAAATAATAGTCTTGGACTTGTGCGAGATATCATGCATCTTTCCTCCAACACACGACCTACAAACGCGATCTTTGGAAAAGGAAACATTTTTTTTGTCCGAAAATAAGGCCACCTTTGTAAATACTTTGCAAAGTTCTCATGTTGACATGGGATAAGAGGCGATGCCACAACCATCCCACGTCCGCCTTTCCGAAAATACACATTGATTGAGAGTTGGTAGACTTCGAAAAGTCCACCACGAACAACTCATTTTCAACATGTCCCACGTATGCGACGTCAAGAGTCATGCTCATCAAAAGAACCACAATATCTTCATCAAAAAATACGGAGAAACCCATATTTCCAAGAGAGCAGACGGAAAGTAAATTGAAACCAAGGGATTCAACAAGCATGACATTCACGATAGTGATATCGGGAGCAATCACAACCTTGTCGAACCCCGATACCTTAGACGAGGACGAGTCTCCATAAGTGTCGGTTACTTGAATGTCATTTGGGCGCAACTTCGTCACAAGTTCTTTGCTTCCGGTCATATGACTAGTGCATCCACTATCAATTATCCATTTAGACCCGCCGGAAGCATAGTCCTGCAAGAGATCATTGACTAGAGTTAGGACCCGAGGAGGGTCCCTTCATGTTAGCAACAAGGGTCTTTGGAACCCAAATAGTATAATCAATGTAACCCTCAATAGGACCAACATATGTAGCTTGAACAACACCATAATAATCAACATATAATAAATGGTGTGGATTGTTAGTTCTCGCGGAAATTCTATGAGCAGTGTTGTCCCTCATGACACCACTACTTTAAGAAAACTAGTTAGCTTGTGCGGGTGTGTTAACAGTAGTGTTATCTCTAATGACAACACCACCCGAGGCACCATTGTTGGCCTTCTTCTTGTTCTTCTTCTTCTTGTTCTTCTTCTTGGCAACATAGCCAAGACCTTGCTTTCCCACTTGTGGCCTTGGAGCACTCAATTGTGGTCTATTAAGAACCAAATGAGGGCTAGGGCCACCACTTGTGGAGTAGAGACCACAACCTTCTCAACTTGAGGGCCTTTGCCCTTGAGCCTTGCAAGCTCATCTTTCAACCTTGCATTTTCCTCAATAATATTTGCATGATCACAAGAATAAGTAGAGGTGCTAGGGTTGTTAAGTTGAGTTTGAAGTTGTTCATGCAACTCTTTGAGGAAAGAATGTTGACTCTCCAAAGCTTTGTGAGCCTTGGTTAGTTTTTCAAACTCCTCGGTTAGTTTACCATGCCCAACACCAAACTCAACCTTATCCTTTTTAGCCTTTTTATATTTAGCAATTGCAAGGTCACTTTCCTTTGTGATATTAGAAACAAGTTCATGATGTGTTTCTTCAGTAGATTCAAGTTCCTCCTCAAGAGAAACTCTACCATCATGCTCTTCCTCAAGAGTCATAGAGAGGGATGCAATTTCATCCGCATCCCTTCTCTCAATCTCACCTTTCTTCTCAAGAGCTTCATGGGTGTAACAGCCCTACTTTGTAATAAAGTTGTGTTGTGTGTTGTGTAGATGGCATACATGCATGGAAAACTTTGGTAAATTTTTTTGCATTTGTTATAACAAGTGAAATGACAAAAATCACTTAAACAAGCAACCCAAAAAGTTGTTCTGCCAAGTTTTTCAAAAGGATCAAACTAAGGTATGGCTTTGTTGGAAATTTGAAGAGGTTTTCAAAACTTATTTTTGTGTAATTTTTGCTTCACAAAAAAGCCCTCAAAACCAGCTTTTGGGTCCTGTTTTTAAAAGAGAAGGACCAACTTGTAGTTTTTCTTTCTCCCAGGGGGGTTTTTGTAAGTGTGCTTGTCTTCTTCGTTGAGACACGGGAAGCAGGTGCGTGGCCGTCGCGGATATCGCCGCCGCCACGTCCTGATGCCCCCCCTTTGCTCAGATAGCCAGGAGAGACGTCCCCATCTCTCCAACTCCTTCCTCTCGCTCGCGCACGTCCTCCCTCCTCCTCTCTCTTTCCCTCCCGCAGACGAAACCCTAGCCTCACCGGACTTCCTCGCCGCCGGTGATTGGAGCTTCCCCGCGCCCCGTTGAGCTTCTCATCGCCGTCGCCATCCTCCACCGCCCCTCCTCGCAACCGGAATCGGGCTGGGATGCCCTGAATCGCCGCCGCCATCCATCATCTTCTCCGCGGCCGGTGGAGCTTCCCCGCCGCGATTCGTCGCCGTCACCTCCTCCCCGGCCTCATCCTCGCCACCCCCGCGCTCCCGGTGAGCCCCTCTACGCCCCAGAACCCTCGCCGTCCCTCCTCGTTACCGGAAACGGCGAACTCGCCGGAGCCCGTGGCCAGCGCCACTTTCCCGAGCACGGCGGCTCGCCGCCAGTGGCCTAATCGGGGCGGCGCCACCCCCTATAGATGCGCCTCGGCGAGGCGAATCCAATGAGCCCAGCTTCGCTTGCTGGGGCTCGCTGGTTCGCCGCCGGCGACCACGGCTGCCTCCGGCCGGCCACATGCTGACGTCAGCATGACCTCAGCATGGACCCCCACCTGCCAAATGTTTTAATCTATTTAAAATGAATATTTCAAATTGACACGTGGGCCCCACTTTCCATAATTACAGAAATTGTTTTAAAATGAAATAATTAATAACTTCATTTTGGTAGCTCAGAAAAATATGAAAAATACATGGTTGAGTTCAGAAAAATATTTCCAACCCAAATATGCCATTTCATATATGTTTGACAAACTTTATTTTTGGGCATTATTTAAATGCACTTAAATCATCTAAAATAAAGAAAATAAGATTTTAATCAATAAAATCAGAAAAATACAAGTTATATACCAAAATGCTCAAAATGATAAATGCAATCCACTTATGATGTTTTTAAACCTATTTGAGCTATTAAAATTGCACTCACTTTTAGAACTGCCCGAATTGCCCTCCGGGGTCTATTTCGGGACTGTTTTCCGATAAAATGCTTAACCATCATATGAACCGTAGCAAAACCTTGAATTTGTTTAGGTCTTTCATTCAAGTGATCTAACTTCGTCATGCATACATATTGCGCATTGCATCGATGCCATGTGTTGATTGTTTCTTTTCCGGTTTCTGCTTCTTATCGGTAGAACGCTGCCCGAAGAGAAGATCAACAACTACAGTGGCGAATACTTGATCTTAACCGACAAGTCAAGCACTTATCCAGAAGATCTATCTATTTGGTTTTCTTTTAAGCAAGGCAAGCATAACCTCTTATCTGCTCATATATGCTTTCGAACAACATTTGAATCTCGTACTTTGCATTCGATTCCAAACTAGTTGATGCTAGTAGATATAGTTCACCTATATACTGCATTGCCTCAATATCCTGATCCACTGTTCCTAGCCGCCATAGTTTTTCTTGTGCGCATCGCCAGAGCCTCATATATGCTTCGCTTAGTCATACATGTTTGCTACCTCTGCTCCATCCGGTTGATGAATCAGAGCTGCGATAACCTAGTATGATATGATGACGTGGTGAGATGAGCTTTGTGTGGATAACTTGACTAAGGCTGGTATGGGAGGCCACTTGGGAAGTGGTTGTTCGTCCTATACTCGCCAACCCTAGGATTACGGTCTCGAGCGGAAGCCAAGACTGAGCGTGCAACCACACGCGGGGTCTAAGTAACCGCGCTCGACCAACTAACTTGTTTGGCTAGATCCATGAGTCACGTAGTTTGAGATTTCCAATCGGCACCGCAAATAAAATCTTTTAAACGGTTTTGAAAACAAAATGCTCCGCTAGGGCGTGACCGGGGCCAAGTGATGGACGTACACGGATCTTGACCCCGCCTCACAGAGACAGGTGCCGTCAGGAGGATGGCCAACTCCCTGTTGACGAGGTGGCCCTGTCTTGGGTTGACTCATGGATAGGGTCGGGTAAGGTAAAGGTCGTGGCCAACCACCCTCTACCGCGCTCCCTTGGGAAGAGTGTTACCGCGTGGCGTTAAGAGTCGGTTGGTACGTGTGGGTAAAGTGTACATCCCTGCAGGGCAATCTTTTCGAAAAGCCGTGTCCACGGTTAAGGACGACTTGGTGAAGGCACAGACCATAGATAACCTGAACGTGGCGTAAAATATGTTGACAAAGCATGGAGGTAGTGTTAGAAGGATGCCTCCTCGGAGATGCCGAGAGGGGTGATCCTCGTAGCATGTGAGATGCCGGGAAATGATGTTGGTGGATTCAAAAGATGATGATTACAGTAGTGAGCTTCTCATCTGTTTTGAAAACATTCTACAAGACGTGCTATTCTTCCTCGACTTGGAAAACAAACATTGCTTTACGCAAATCAGCCTTCATAACACCCTTTATGAAACTAGCAGATATATAATAGGTTAACTAAGTCTTGTTGAGTACCTCCAGTACTCAGGTTTGCTTAAATTTGGTTCAGGTGAAGGTCTCACATCGGTGGTGTTTCAGCGTGGACATCGACGAGTAGTTTTGGGGTTCCCAGGTAGCAGCCTGGAATCTATGGGCTGGGACGTCGCTTTATGTTGCTGCCTCTTAGGCCTCTTTGGTTCTTGTTGATTAGCAACATAGTTTGCCTTCCGTTGTCTGATGTAATGTTGGGTCATGTGACCTCTGGTTGTAAAGCTATACTCTAGTAATACATGCTCAATACAGTTTCAATGTCTAGAGTGCTGCTTTGATCGGTTGTTGGTTTCGAGCCCGTTGTTATACAGTTTTGGCTATGCCTGCATAGTTGTCACAGTCGAGGGGTTGTGGAGCCGATGATCCATGTCCGAGCCCGCCTGCCGAAGATATTCGGCCTGGGGCGAGGTAACCCCAGTAACCCTCGATTGTTGTTGCACTTTCTGGACACATAGCAACTCTGTATAACTTTGGTCCCGTTCCTTCAGTTTCATCCGACTCGTGGGCGCTTGGGTATACATATTTGGTTATGACTAGCATAGACACAAGGAGTAGTAGACCGGGGATCCGGACTACGTGCCGATGAATCCGGTCTGCCTGCCGTTGTTTGTTGCGGCCGGGGCTGGTAACCCTGAAGCCCTTGTGGGTCCATTGCTAGGAGCACATGACAATTTGTATATCTCTAGGTCCGGGGTCTGACAGGTCATGGTATCAGAGCAGGACTGCCTGTAGGAAACCCTTTGCTGTTGGTCGATGTTGAGTCTAGTGTTTGCGAAAACTATTTTGAACCTGCAAATGAATTGTGAAAGTCTTCTTAGGAACTCTTTTTACTCCTTACCTGGTGTCACTTCAACTCCGAGTCATCTTATCTCATTTGATTTGAAAAGGTGTTCCTCTCTTCTGTTACCTTCAAAACTAGGATCAAAACCGTTGGGTGTTTTCTTTCCCGTACTTCGTGTCAGGTTGCTAACCTCTCAAGTTTTGACTAACTCAAGTCATCCGAGCTATCAATTCCATATCCGGGGTTGCATCTCTGTGTGACTCCCCGGTTGTTCGTTTATGTGATATGCCTTGTTTCCTTCACATAATGTCCTATATCTTGCCTCCGTTGAACTATCATGTACCATTCCGTTGTTTTATCCTTTCATGAATGTGTTATTCATGGTTCCTTTCCTTTTTACTCAGGATGTCCGGTGGTACTCGTAGACGTCGTGGATGTAATCCTCCTGAGGCAGAAGTTTCGCCTTCTCCCACAATGGCGCAATTTCTGCAGAATATCGAGACCAACCGCCTGAGAAGTGAACATCTTCTTGAACGTGTGGTGCAGAATATTGAACGTCGCGCTGAAGGTGTTACACTTGGGAGTTTTCTCAAAGCTCAGCCTCCTACCTTTGCTGATTCCAAGGAGCCTCTTGATGCTGATGACTGGCTCCGTACAATCGAGCGCAAGTTTTTTGCTCTCCATGTCCAAGATAATGACCGTGTGAACTTCGCCACCTACAAGCTGGAAGGTGCTGCTGGTGCTTGGTGGGAAGGTTTCTTGGCGTTGCAGGCGCCAGGACATGAGGTCACCTAGGAAGAGTTCTGTACCGCGTTCTGTGATGCTTATATTCCAAAGGCAATCATGGACTTTAAAAGGAAGGAATTCCTCGGTCTCACTCAGGGCAACATGAGTGTTGAACCTTACGGGCGTGAATTCATCCGTTTGGCTCGTTATGCTCCTCGTGATGTCAGAAATGATGAGGACAAGCAGGAACTGTTCCGGAAGGGTCTGAACCCAACCCTCCGTTATGAGTTGCTTCCTTTCAAATTCAAGAGTTTCCACGAGTTGTACAATCAGGCTATTACCCTTGAATATGGCAGAAAGGAGATGGAGATTGCTGTATAACGGGATGCTGATAATTCTTGTGCAACTTCCTCTGGCTCCAAGAAGCGTCGTGTGTTCATACCATACAGTGCTATTCCTAGAGCCCTGTTTGCACCCAGTTATGAGGGACACATTCCTCATCCTCCTCCGTCAGTTGCTAAACCACCTGATCTTATGTGTTTCAAGTGTGGTCAGCCAGGTCATCTTTCTCAACAGTGTCTTCAGAAGAAAATTGGTCGTGGAGTTCCTCCGCCCAAGAAATATGTGAAGAACACTGGTACAATACATGCTTGTTTAACACATGTTACACTTGAGAAGGCTCAAGATGATCCAAGCATTCTCTGGAGTACAATTCGAGTTAACCCCATTCTGGCTACAGCGTTGTTTGACTCTGGAGCATCCCATACCTTCATGTCAGAGAAGTTCGCTGAAATGCATGGGATACCTTTCCAAAACATGTCCAAGTCTTTGGTGGTCCAGTCCCCAGGGCTTAGTTGGCGTACCACGATGGTTACCCCAGAGCTCATGATCGGTATTGGGTATCGGTGGTTCCCTACCACCTTTTATGCCTTAAAGTCAACTGACATTGATGTCATTCTAGGCATGGATTGGCTAAAAAGGTTTGGATCTGTAATTGACTGCGCAGAAAAGTCCATCGTTTTGACAGATCCTTCTGGTGCTAGTGTTAAATGTTGGATGTGTGCAGATCTAGCTCCATCAGCATGCCATCAACTTTCACCTGAATCACAACTATACTCTATGCAAGCTGACTACCCTCCTGAAATTCATGAGTTGCCAGTAGTCAGCGATTTCCCTGATGTGTTCCTTGAAGAGTTACCTGGCATGCCACCTGATCGAAGTGTGGAATTTGTCATCGAGCTGGTCCTTGGCACCGCTCCTATGTCCAAAAGACCTTATCGTATGGCCCCAGAAGAGTTGGCTGAATTGAAGCGACAAATAGAGGAGTTAGAAGAAAAAGGTTTCATCCAACCTAGTACATCTTCTTGGGGTTGTCCGACCATCTTTGTTAAGAAGCGGGATACAAATGTTCCGCGTCTGGTTGTTGATTATCGGCCGCTGAATGCAGTGACCATCAAAAACAAGTATCCTCTTCCAAGAATCAACGACCTGTTTGATCAGTTAGCTGGTGCAACTTGTAACATCCCAAGTATGAAAAACCACCCCTAGCATGTTTGATTTCTTGTTTTATTAAAGTTTTGCATCATGTCATCATGCTCATTTATTTGTTTGCATTTGTTTCTTATTGGTTGCATCTGTTTTTCTCTGTTTTCACAATTCAAATTCAAACTTTATCCAAACATTTATTTCATACTTGCTCTGTTACAATCTTTTCCAAATAATAAGTTCAAATCAAACCCTTAATTGTTTCCAATTATTCCATAATGTTTAACTATTTAAATGATGGTTTGAATCAATCAATTAATTCCAAATCTTATTCAAAAATTCAAATACATTCTACAAACAACACCCAAGTTGAAAATATGAAAATTACCAAACAATTATAATCATTTAATCAAATTAAACATAGGGTTCACCCTATTAAAAGGTTTGTTTTCATTAATGTTCACTTAATATAAAAATCATCCAAATTTGAATTAAATACAAACAGCAAGTTAATTTCAAACTTTTTGAAAAAAAAAACTTGCCATTTGTTTGCTATTGACCTAAATAACTCACCCTAATTTTTCTAAAATTTTTACTAACTTAAAACCCTACCTTTTCTTCCTATTCCAATTTCTGCAAAAAAAAAACAGAAGAAAAGAATAAAAGGAAAAACGTTCAAACGGGGGGGAACCAGCCGGCCCAGCCCACTAACTTACCCGCAGCTGGCCCGGTACCGGTTCGTTTTTCTTTTCATCGTCGTCCTCGCGTACGGCGGGGCATCCAGCCGTGCCACGTCGCCGCCGCGGCTCCCCGACGGCCAGGAGAGCTCCTGGAGGCCTATAAAACCCCCCTAGGGCTCTGCGCCGCTGCCCTAAGCCCTAGGTTCCCCTTCTCCCTCGAGGGCGCCGCCGTTTTCCCTCTCCCCGTCGCTTTCCCCTCTCTCTGTCACCTCGCCGGAGAAACACCGCCTGAATCCGCCATGCTCCCCTCCACCTCGTTGCTCCACCACCCCACCTAGCTACTGGAATCGAGCCACCGCGTCACCCTCTTCCGTTTGGACACCGCGGCCACCCCGGAGATCCACCACACCGTCGCCGCCGTCCTCGACCTGCCGCCACCGGTTCTGCCCCGAGCCTCTGCTCGACGACAATCGCCGGTGAGCATGCCACCGTGTCCTCCTCCTCCTCTATCTCTGTTGCGCGCGCATCCACGCACTGCACACGCATCACTGCACCACCAGCAGCAGCCACGAGCACAGCACCACGGCGGCTCGCCGCCGGCGTCATCATCTCTGTCAGAGTTCAGTTAGCAGCGCGCGCAAAATTTCAGTTAACGTGCAGATCAACTATAACCTCACCGCGACCCTGTACCTATCAAAACTGACGAAACACCGCAGTGGTAGCACTGCCTCCCCTGCACGGGCAGGTCACGAGTTCGAGCCCTCGCGCCGCGGAATAAAATCCAAACCTTTTGCGTGGGGCACTGACAGGCAGGCCCCACCTGTCTGTGGCACTGGTGCCACGCGTGCGTCCACGCTGGCCCAGGGCCCAGTGGCAGTGCCCTGGGTAGTTAACTGCGGGGTAACAAAAGTTTTCCAACTTTTCTGTTTTAAATCAAAGCCCTTTAAAATTACAGAATGGTCCTCTAATTTAAATTGCTTATAACTTTTATTTTATAACTCCAAATAATAAAAGTAAAATATGTGTGTTGATCCAAATTAAATTATCTATCTAACTAAACCATTTGTTTCCTGTTTTGAATTTTCCAAATGCATTTCAAATTTGAATTCAAACCATTCATTTGTAATTTGATAAAATCCATAACTAATTCATAATTAATCCAAATAATGCCAATAAAATATGTTTTCCATACCATTTTGAACCACCTATTCAAATATAAATTTTGTTTCATGTTTTGAATAATTTAAATTGCTTAAATAATTTAAACCTTGTTTAAATCATTTAAATTTGCTAAAATCATAACTTGCTCAAATTAAATTATTTTTGAACATGTAAAATATGTTTTCAAACTAGAAAAGTATAAACTTTTCAAATATGAATTTGAATTTATGATTGGAACAAATAAAATTCAAATAATATTCAAACTTGTTTTAAACTCATTTAAAACTTGTTTAATTTTGTTTAAGTCATAATAAATTCATCCTAATTCCTTTTTCAATATTTGAAACATGTAATCCACCCAAAATTTTATGATCTTTTCAAATATGAATTTTGTTATTTATTTTGCATAATTTAAATTGGTGCAAACAACAACTATTTGTGTAACCCCTTTAAGGAACCAAAAATTCCCTAAATTAATAACTAAATTTCTAAATTGGTAAACCTTATTTCCAATTGGTCCTATTGTTGTTATTTTGTTGTTTTCCTCATCCATGCATCATACTAATCCACCTTCATCTGTTGATTAGTTGGAAAACAAATAATCTAACCAAAATTCATGGGCTTTTCATATGCAACTCAAAATTGCATATGTGTCCATTTCAATTGTGTTACCATGTCAACTAGTTTATTTTGATGCATCCATGCAATTGTCATGCATCATCCCATGATTGTGCATTATGCCATGATATTGATTGTCTACCTTTCTGCATTGTTTGTTTGCTTCTTCTCGGATAGACGACGACGTTGATACAGACGATACTTACGACACCCCTTCTGAGGATCTAGCCCAGTACCAGGCTACTGAGTTTGCAGGCAAGTTATCACTCACATGAACCATTGTGTTCCTTTCAACATTGGTTACCGATACTTTCCGTTGTCTATTTCTGTTAGCCATATGTATCGTTGCTACTGTTACGAACCTATCAGATGATACCCTGAACCCTGATATTGCCTCACCTCCAGTCCTATAACCCCGTTGCTTGGGCCCGTGTCTTACTAGCATGCTTAGGGTTGTTTTGCTCGAGTCTGTTATCCGTTACTTTCTGTTATTATGTTTGATTATGTTCTGGGGCTCGATGTTAAACAACAACCTGTTAATCTGAGGTAATAATAAATTGCTGATAAGGCACCGGCAGGAGGCCCGGCGTGGTTTTGAGGCCTGCTAGTGTCGACCCTAATTAGGAAAAGGGTATTGGCTACTGATCCATGATGAGCGCACTATCCGCATGTGGGAAGCGTGTATGGGCGCCCCCCTCAATTTGATTCGATTCGCATCTCGTCCAAATCACCACACTTAGTTCGGGCTTTCCATTTGATGCACGCATATGCAGGTACGAACCCGAGGCCAGGGTGGAACTTTTGTAGTCGGCATTTAGGGCGGCGTGGTCTTCCAGTGCTATGAGGGTCCCCTTTTCTACGTGGGGCTCGATTAGCCGCGCACGCACATCACGTGGTGCTTTGGGCTGGATGCGAAGAAGAGTTGAGTTGTGTAGAGTGCCTCGCTTGGTGGAAATGCATTTCCATCCTGGCGGGATATTCTTACGTGTACGGCCAAATTGGTGCACCCCTGCAGGGATAAATCTTCTCGAGAAGCCGTGTTTTCCGCGGTTATGGTTGACTTGGTGAAAGTACTGGCTAACAAGTACTCAGAACAACTTACACCTAACTAATGATAACTTGACTAGTAATAGTCTTATTGACACAACAATTTGATCCTTCATTAATCCAACTGTGTGAGTTATCCTCGGATTGCTTCTTTGGATAAGGGGCGAGATCCAGGATGGGTTTGTGTGGTGGTTAGTTGTAATTGGTTACGATACGCTATCTTATCCCATTTCTGATAGCCGGAACTTGTAGTATGTTCTGTAGTTGGTTAGTGCAGCCAGTTGCAGCATCTTTTATAACCTTTCTTCCGTTGATCCCAAGGCATCTGTGCTTGGTGTTGACGGGCTACCCTTTGGTGAACTGTGAGTCTTGCTTGCCAGTACGTTTATGTACTGACCCCTTTGGGGCCGTGGTTTCCGCAGACTACGCTTACGAGGATCCCCGTGACGGCTACTACGTGGAGTTTGACGAGGCTGCTGACGAGTAGGTAGAGGACCCGGGCAGGATCCGAGACATCGTGGATGGGCTCCGTTTTCTTTTCATTTCCCGGCTTCTTAAGCCTATTTGGATTTGTCTGTACTCAGACCCCTTTGAATGCTTCCGCTGAGATGTAATGATGTTATGTTGGGACATGTGTCCTCTGGATGATTGTATTTGCTATCTCTGCTCTAGTGAGAGCTATTTGCAACTTATGTCCATCTTTTGTGTCTTAGAGATCTATTGTGTTATCATCTTGTTCAAAGACGTTGACGTACCATGTGTGTATGGTATGCAGTACGTCAATGGTAGTGTCCTGATTTCTATGGGATAGTTTACATCGACGGTGGATGGTAAAGATTGGTTGTCACACATAAGTGTTGGCCTACTCGTAAGAGATGCGGGTGCCGGTAAGCCCCCTAATCCAATCAAAATACTGTTCAGTTCGTGCGGTGAGTATCCTCTAGAAGTCCGGGTGCGACACAACTGTCTTCTCCAAGCCGGACCTACGATCAGGATACCATCAAATAAAGATCAGAAAAGAGGACATTCCTAAAACGGCTTTCACCACTCGTTATGGTCTTTATGAGTACACTGTTATGTCCTTTGGTCTTACCAATGCTCCAGCTACATTTATGAGGCTTATGAAATCGGTATTCATGGAGTATCTCGACAAGTTCGTCGTGGTCTACATCGATGATATCTTGGTCTATTCCAAAACCAAAGATGAACATGCCGACCACTTGCGTTTGGTGTTATCCAAACTCCGTGAGCACAAGTTGTATGCCAAGTTCTCTAAATGTGAATTCTGGTTGAAAGAGCTCATCTATCTCGGACACGTGGTGTCTGCCGAAGGTGTTGCCGTGATTCCAGACAAGGTCCAAACCTTCTGGATTGGGAAGCACCTAAATCAGTCAAGGATGTTCGGAGTTTTCTCGGTATGGCAGGTTATTACCGTCGATTCATCGAGAACTTCTCCAAAATTGCCAAACCTATGACTGAACTTCTGAAGAAGGGCAAGAAGTTTGAGTGGTCAGAAAAGGCAGAAGAGAGTTTCCAAACTCTAAAAACTAAACTGACTACCGCACCTGTGCTTGCTCTTCCTGATACGAGCAAGGACTTCGTTATCTTATGTGATGCCTCGCAACAAGGACTCGGTTGTGTATTAATGCAAGAGGGTCATGTAGTGGCCTATGGTTCTCGTCAATTGAAACCACATGAGCACAACTACCCAACTCATGACCTAGAGCTAGCAGCCGTGGTCCATGCTCTCAAGCAGTGGCGTCATTACCTTCTTGGTAACCGTTGCGAGCTATACTCAGGTCATCAAAGTCTGAAATATATGTTCACCCAACCGGATCTGAATCTTAGACAGAGAAGATGGTTGGAAGTAATCAAGGACTTTGATTTGGGTCTCAACTATCAACCCGGCAAGGCCAACGTCGTGGCTGACGTGCTAAGTCGGAAGTCTTACTGTAACAACGTGATGATACAGAAAGCTCAACCTTCTCTTCATGAGGAGTTTTCCAAGCTCAACCTTGAAATTGTTTCCTCTAGGTACCTAGCTAACCTGGAAATAAAACCTTCTCTTGAGGATCAAATCAAAGAGGCCCAGAAGCGTAATGTGGGCATTGCCAAGATCAAGAAAAACATTGCTAGCGGAGTTGCTAAGTGTTTCTCGGTTGATGATCAAGACATCATCTATTTCAACAACCGTCTGGTTGTGCCAAAGAAGCGAAGTCTGAGAAATCTAATACTTCAAGAGGCTCATGATACACCTCTTTCCATCCACCCTGGTAGTACGAAGATGTATCAGGACCTACGTCCAAAGTTCTGGTGGACCCGGATGAAGCGAGAAATCGCTCAGTATGTTGCTGAATGCGACGTCTGTCGTTGTGTGAAGTCTGAACATCAAAGACCAGCCTGTGTTCTTCAACCTCTACCGATTCCTGAATGGAAATGGGATGAAATTGGTATGGACTTCATTACTGGTCATCCCAAAACCAAAAAGGGCCACAATGCTATTTGGGTAGTGGTTGATCGACTGTCTAAGGTTGCTCACTTCCTTCCTATCCGAGACGGTATCAACACTAGTCAGTTGGCAGAGCTGTACATATCTTGAATAGTCAGTCTTCACGGAGTTCCAAAAAGGATTATCTCAGATCGTGGGAGTATATTCATCTCCAGATTCTGGGGTTGTCTTCAAGAGTCTATGGGAACTCGTCTTTCTTTCAGCGCTGCATACCATCCACAAACCGGTGGACAAACTGAAAGAGTGAACCAAATTCTTGAGGACATGCTTCGAGCTTGTGTTATCTCCTTCGGTAAGTATTGGGAAAAGTTCCTTCCCTTCGCCGAGTTCACCTATAACAACAGCTATCAATCCAGTCTCGGCAAGGCTCCTTTCGAAGTTCTGTATGTCCGTAAATGTCGAACTCCGCTGAATTGGTCTGAAACCGGTGAAAGATCATTCTTCCGACCGGATACAATCAAGGAAGCAGAAGAAACTGTTCGCATCATTCGTGAACGTTTAAAAACAGCTCAATCTCGTCAGAAGAGTTATTATGATCGTCGTCATCAAGACGTTCGTTACGAAATTGGCGAGAAAGCTTATCTTCGAGTCACACCTTTGAAAGGTGGAAAACATTTTGGAATCAAAGGCAAATTGGCTCCTCGTTACATTGGTCCATTCCCCATCATCGGGAAACGAGGTCAAGTTTCATATCAGCTACAGTTGCCTCCAGGATTTCCAGATGTTCATGATGTATTCCATGTCTCCCAACTCAAACGTTGCTTCAAGGATCCTGTCCGTGGTGTGGACCACGAGACTATCAAGCTCAAGGAAGATCTCTCTTACAAAGAGGTCCCTGTCCGTATTCTTGATGAGGCCGAACGAAGAACTCGCAGTCAAACCATCAAGATCCTCAAAGTTCAATGGTCACATCATTCCGAGAAGGATCGCTTGCGATCTAAGTACCCCGACTTCTTTTCTAAAACCTAGGAATCTCGGGACGAGATTCTTGTAAGGGAGGTAGACTTGTAACAGCCCTACTTTGTAATAAATTTGTGTTGTGTGTTGTGTACATGGCATACATGCATGGAAAACTTTGGTAATTTTTTTGCATTTGTTATAACAAGTGAAATGACAAAAATCACTTAAACAAGCAACCCACAAAGTTGTTCTACCAAGTTTTTCAAAAGGATCAAACTAAGGTATGGCTTTGTTGGAAATTTGAAGAGGTTTTCAAAACTTATTTTTGTGTAATTTTTGCTTCACAAAAAGGCCCTCAAAACCAGCTTTTGGGTCATGTTTTTAAAAGAGAAGGACCAACTTATAGTTTTTATTTCTCCCAGGGGGGTTTTTGTAAGTGTGCTTGTCTTCTTCGTTGAGACACGGGAAGCAGGTGCGTGGCCGTCGCGGATACCGCCGCCGCCACGTCTTGATGCCCCCCTTCGCTCAGATAGCAAGGAGAGACGTCCCCATCTCTCCAACTCCTTCCTCTCGCTCGCGCACGTCCTCCCTCCTCCTCTCTCTGTCCCTCCCGCAGACAAAACCCTAGCCTCGCCGGACTTCCTCGCCGCCGGTGATTGGAGCTTCCCCTCGCCCCGTTGAGCTTCTCATCGCCGTCGCCATCCTCCACCGCCCCT
The DNA here is from genome assembly GCA_028641055.1 of Alopecurus myosuroides. Taxonomy (NCBI): domain Eukaryota; kingdom Viridiplantae; phylum Streptophyta; class Magnoliopsida; order Poales; family Poaceae; genus Alopecurus; species Alopecurus myosuroides. The sequence continues at coordinate 168,475,239 of CM054062.1, forward strand.
CCTCGCAACCGGAATCGGGCCGGGATGCCCTGAATCGCCGCCGCCATCCATCATCTTCTCCGCGGCCGGCGGAGCTTCCCCGCCGTGATTCGTCGCCGTCACCTCCTCCCCGGCCTCATCCTCGCCACCCCCGCGCTCCCGGTGAGCCCCTCTACGCCCCAGAACCCTCGCCGTCCCTCCTCGTTACCGGAAACGACGAACTCGCCGGAGCTCGTGGCCACCGCCGCTTTCCCGAGCACGGCGGCTCGCCGCCGGTGGCCTAATCGGGGCGGCGCCACCCCCTGTAGATGCGCCTCGGCGAGGCGAATCCAATGAGCCCAGCTTCGCTTGCTGGGGCTCGCTGGTTCGCCGCCGGCGACCACGGCTGCCTCCGGCCGGCCACATACTGACGTCAGCATGGACCCCCACCTGCCAAATGTTTTAATCTATTTAAAATGAATATTTCAAATTGGCACGTGGGCCCCACTTTCCATAATTACAGAAATTGTTTTAAAATGAAATAATTAATAACTTCATTTTGGTAGCTCAGAAAAATATGAAAAATACATGGTTGAGTTCAGAAAAATATTTCCAACCCAAATATGCCACTGTCATATATGTTTGACAAACTTTATTTTTGGGCATTATTTAAATGCACTTATATCATCTAAAATAAAGAAAATAAGATTTTAATCAATAAAATCAGAAAAATACAAGTTATATACCAAAATTCTCAAAATGATAAATGCAATCCACTTATGATGTTTTTAAACCTATTTGAGCTATTAAAATTACACTCACTTTTAGAACTGCCCGAATTGCCCTCCGGGGTCTATTTCGGGACTGTTTTCCAATAAAATGCTTAACCATCATATGAACCGTAGCAAACCCTTGAATTTGTTTAGGTCTTTCATTCAAGTGATCTAACTTTGTCATGCATACATATTGCGCATTGCATCGATGCCATGTGTTGATTGTTTCTTTTCTGGTTTCTGCTTCTTATTGGTAGAACGCTGCCCGAAGAGAAGATCAACAACTACAGTGGCGAATACTTGATCTTAACCGACAAGTCAAGCACTTATCCAGAAGATCTATCTATTTGGTTTTCTTTTAAGCAAGGCAAGCATAACCTCTTATCTGCTCATATATGCTTTCGAACAACATTTGAATCTCGTACTTTGCATTCGATTCCAAACTAGTTGATGCTAGTAGATATAGTTCACCTATATACTGCATTGCCTCAATATCCTGATCCACTGCTCCTAGCCGCCATAGTTTTGCTTGTGCGCATCGCCAGAGCCTCATATATGCTTCGCTTAGTCATACATGTTTGTTACCTCTGCTCCATCCGGTTGATGAATCAGAGCTGGGATCACCTAGTATGATATGATGACGTGGTTGTGACATCCCAAGTATGAAAATCTCCCCCTAGAATGTTTTATTTCTTGTTAAGTTATTGCTTTGCATCATGTCATCATATTCATTGCTTTTTGTTTGCATTTGTTTTGTATTTGATTTCATTTGTTTCCATTTGTTTTCTATATGAATTTCAAACAAAAATTCAAACCTTTATTCATACTTGTTATGTCACAATTTTCCAAATAAAAAGTTCAAATAAAACATCCAATTGTTTCCATTAAGAATTAAAAGCTCAAACTAATGAATTGTTCTTTTTAATATTTCACTTAATTCAAATTGTTTTCAAATTCAATTACCAACAACAACCATATTTGAAATTATGAAAATTGCAAAACAAAGCAATCACTTGTTTCACAATAAAATTGAATTTAAAACTTCTAAGTGGCTTAAGTCAAAATTATTCCATTAATATTGATTTCAATCAAATTTCAAACAAATTTCAAATAAGAAACATATTTAAAATATTTTTGGAAAACCAAAGTGTGTAATTGTTGCTATTACAATACTTAATCAATACAATTTTTTTCCAAAATTTGCTAACCCCTAAAACCATTTGTTTTTCTCTCTTTTTCCAAATCTGCAAAAAAAAAAATAAGAAAAAAAGATTAAAAAGAGAAGAGAAGGGGGAAAGGGCATCCAGCCCATTTGGGGCCAGCCCAACTTACCACTGGCCTGGTACCCCCTCGGTTGTCTTCTACCTCCTGTACGGAGTCCATCCCCATCGACCACGTCGACAGTTGCAGAGAAGGACGGCCAGGAGCTCGCCCTCCTCTCTTTTCAGCTGAGCTCGACCTCCCCCGTGCCCTAATTTCTTTCTCTCCACCTTTCTCCTCGAGCGCCTCCATCTCCTTCCTCCCTCTGCACGCTGCTCTCTCTTGCTGTTCTCTGAACTCACCGAAGGCCACCTCCACCGCCGCCTTCCTCTCCGGATCGCCGCCGCCACGGTGCCCTCCCGGCCGTGTTAGGGCCGGGAACGGAACCACCCTACTTCCCTCTCCCGCCACGTGCCCTCGGTTCTCCCCGGGATCGAGAGAAGCGCCGCCACCGTCCCCGTTTTCTGCCACCGTCGCCACCACCGTCCTCCTCCGATCTCCCCTCGCTGTGAGCCCCTCGTCGCCCTTCCTCGTTTCCCTCCTCCTCTCTGCTCTCGCACGACCACGCGCACGGCCCGCAAGCACTCGCACGGCCACCACCCGCGCGCACCGGCAGCGAGCAGCGAACCGGCGGCGTTAGCTGTTTCTCCTCCGTCGCAGTTTCCGTAACCTGTACCTGCAAAGAAAATTCAGTTAAGTTCAGATTATGCGCGCAGACAGAAGCATATACCCAAACCTGCTCCTGTACTGTCACGAACCCAGCCCCCACCGTAGTGGCACGGCGCCTTGCGCGCGATCTCCACCTCCCGGGTTCGAGTCCCGCGGGAGGCATTTGCCTCCCAATTTCTTTTCCGTGCACGCGCACCCGCGGGGCCCGCGCGACAGTGACCCTGGCGGCCCCGTAGACCCCAGCCCCGCTGTCGCACCCGGACTTCTAGAGGATACTCGCCGTTCCGTTGAACAGTAGTAGATTGGATTACGGGGCTTACCGGCACCCGCTTCCTCTTACGAGTAGGCCAACACACGTATGTGTGACAACCAACCCCTATCTGTTCAGCGTCGACGTAAACTATCCCATAGAAATCAGGACACTTCCGTTGACGTACTTCAAAACATACACACATGGTACGTCAACGGCGTTGAACAACTGATATCACAACAGATCTCTACGACACAAAAGATTGAAATAAGTTGCAAATGGCTCTCATTAGAGCAGAGATAGCAAATACAATCATCTAGAGGACACATGTCCCAACAACACATCATTACATCACAGCGGAAGCATTCAACATGTCTGAGTACAGACAAGAACCAAATAGGCCTAAGAGGCCGGAAACGAACAGACGGAGCCCATCCACGAAGTCTCGGATCCTGCCCGGGTCCGCTATCTACTCGTCAGCAGTCTCGTCATACTCCACGTAGTAGCCACCATGTAGATCCTCGGAAACGTCGTCTGCGGAAACCACAGCCCCAAAGGGGTCAGTACATAAACGTACTGGCAAGCAAGACTCACAGTTCACCAAAGTGTAACCCGTCAACACCAAGCACAGATGCTTTGGGTGCAACGAAAGAAAGGGGATATAAAAGATGCGGCAACTGGCTGCTCTAACCAACTACAGAGTTACTACCTCTTCCGGCTAACAGAAAGGAGATAAGATCGAGGATTGTAACCAACTGAAAGATAACTTCAAACAAACCCATCCTGGATCTCGCCCCTTATCCAAAGAAGCAATCCGAGGATAACTCACACAGTTGGATTAAAAGTGAATCAAGTTATTATGTCATCAACCTATTACTAGTCAAGTTATTAATCATTGGGTGTAACATGTTTGATCATTATGTTTAAGTTGTCATGAGTACTTGTTAGCCAGTACTTTCACCAAGTAATCCATAACCGCGGAAAACACGGCTTCTCGAGAAGATTATCCCTGCAGGGTTGCACCAATTTGGCCGTACACGTATGAATAACCCGCCAGATGGGAGATCACCCCACCAAGCGGGGCACTCAACACAACCAACCATTCTTCGCATCAAGCCCAAAGCACCTTGGGCGCACGGCTAATCGAGCCCAGAAGAAAATGGACCCTCATAGCACTCTAAGAACGTGTCCCCCTATATGCCGACTACGAAAGTTCCACCCTGGCCTGGGCTCGCAAAAACATGCATGCGGCAAATGGAAAACACGAACTAAATGAGGCGATTTGGACGAGATGCGAATCAGGTCAAGTTGAGGGGGGCGCCCATACTCGCTTCCCACATGCGGGTAGTGCGCTCATCATGGATCAGTAGACAATACCCTTTTCCTATTAGGGTCGACACTAGCAGGCCTCAAAACCACACAGGGCCTCCTGTCGGTGCCTTATCATCAAATTTATTATTTAACAATAACCTTAGCATGATTGATTGATTAAACATCGAGCCCCCAGAACATAATAAGAATATAGTAACTGAAAGTAACGGGTAACAGACTCGAGCAAAACAACCTAAGCATGCTAGTAAGACACTGGCTCAATCAAAGGGGTTGTAGGAGTGGAGGGGAGGCAATATCAGGTTTTAAGGGATTCATGTGATAGGTTCGTAACAGAACAACTACTACTAAGGCTAGCAGAAAAGAACAACGGAAAGTATCGGTAACCAATGTTGAAAGGAACACGATGGTTCATGTGAGTGATAACTTGCCTGCAAAACCCAGTAGCCTGGTACTGAGCTAACTCCTTAGAAGGGGTGTCGTAAGTATCGTCGGTCTCAACGTCGTCGTGTATCCGAGAAGAAGCAAACAGACAATGCAGAAAAGGTAGACAATCAATATCATGGCATAGTGCACAATCATGGGATGATGCATGTCAAGTTAATGGTTGCATCAAAATAAACTTGCTAACATGGTAACACAATTTAAATGTACCCATATGCAATTGGATTGCATATGGCAAGAGTCCAGGAATTATGGTTGAATTAATTGTTTTACAACTACTCATCATATGAAAGTGGATTAGCATGATGCATGGATGAGGAAAACAGCAAAATAACAACAATAGAAGCAAATGGAAATAAGGTTTAGCAAGTTTAGAAATTCATTCATTAAGTTAGGAAATTTTGGTTACTTAAAGGTGTCACACAAGCATTTGTTGTTTTCATCATGTTAAATTGTTCAAAACAGATAACAAAGTTTATATTTGAAAAGAAAACATGATTTTAGTTGGATTACATGTTTCACTTGTTGCAAAAGGATTTCAAATGAATTATTTATGAATTAAACAAGTTTAAGCAAGAATTAAATGAATTTAATTCAAACATGAACTTATTTGAATTTTTATTTGTTCAAAGCATTAAACCAATTTCATATTTGAAAATTTTATACTTTTAGGGTTGGAAAACATATTTTATATGTTCCAAAAGAATTTGTTTTGATCAAGTTATGAAATTACCAATTTTAAATGAAATAAACAAGGTTTAAATTATTTAACCAATTTTAATTATTCAAAACAGAAAAAAAAGTTTATATTTGGAAAGAGGGTTTAATTTTGCATGGAAAACATATTTCATTTGTGGAAACTGGATTTAAAATGAGCAAGTTATTATTTTGGCAATTTTAAATGCAATAAACAAGAAACAGTTGTTTTCAGCAATTTAAATTATTCAAAACAGCCAACAAAATTTATATTTGAAAAGTACATGAAAAGTTGATTGGAAAACATATTTAGTTTGTTGAAATTGGAATTTTTATGCCCAAGTTATCAATTTTGCAAGTTTAAGTGAATTTGACAAGTTTTCAAATATTGCACCAATTTAAAATATTCAAAACAGTAAATAAATTTTATATTTGGATAGATCATTTAATTTGGGACAGAAAACATATTTAAAAAGTCAAAATTGGAGTTACAATGATTTTCTTATGCAATTTACAAGATATAGTGCAAATCTGCCATTTTTTAGTGAAACAGGGACTTGGAAAATAATTTGCAGGGGCTAGAAAAGAATTACAAGGACCTATTGGTGATTTTGTGAAGGTTCTGTGACCAAACAAAAAGAAACAAAAATGTTTGGTTTAATTGGGAGAGGGGGGAGTCGAACCCCTCCCCCTGTGCTGCGCGCACGGGTTCCTCTACCACTGCGGTGGAAACTGTGTTGGTGTCTGGAAGGGAAACGGGGGGGGGGGGGGTTTGAGGTGTGGGCTCGGGATGTTTTTCTGAATTGACTGAACCCGAACAGGTACAGCACCTGTACCACGACAGAACAAGGCCATTGACGGGCAGCGGCGAACGCCGGAGATGCTAGGGCGTGGGGCGGATGGTGCTGGTGGGTGCGGCCCTAGAGGAGAGGAGGGAGGAGGGCGAGAGACGGAGGGGAAGGGGGCCTCACCTTGGGCTCTCGATGGAGGAGGGATTCGGGGGCGGACAGAGAGCAGCGGACAGGGAGTCGATGCAGGGGAGGTGGCCGGCCGGAAACCTCGACGGCGGCGGTGCTCCGGGCATCCTCGGCCGGTGACTCCTTCAGCGTTCTCGGAGCGGGAGGGGAGCCGGTTCCATTCCCGCGGTCGGTGACCCGCGGCACCTACCCTTTCCCCGCCGCCGTGGTGTTCCTCCTCCGGCCATGGAAAAAATTCAGTGGTGCAGAGACTAAGCAGAGAAAGAGGAAGGGAGGTGGAAGAGAGAAGAAGTGGCGGCGCGCGGAAGGGAACTAGGGCTCTAGGGTTTAGTGTAGGCAGAAGGGGCGGCTATATGGGGGGAGGAGGTGGTACGGCAGTCATCCAGGATGGTTGCGAAGGATCGTGTGGTGGCGACTGCGGCCGTACTGAAGGTAGAAGACGACAACAATAAGGGGTAGCGGGCCAGAAGAATGAAGTTGGGCTGGGCTTAGTTTTCTCCCCCCTCTAACAGTTTTCTTTTTATTATTTCTGTTTCATTTTTTTTTTGCTGCAACCAAAATGGAAGAAAAGACTGCTTTGGAGTTTGCCAAAAAATACAGAAAAATTTGGGTAGCCTCTTTAGGTCAAACACAACCAGTAACCAAGTTTGGAAATCAAAAACAGTGGAATTTTTGGTACTGTTTGGAATTAACTCAATTTTAGAGGTATGTTGTTATTAAATAAAATAATGTTGAAACAAAGGTGTTAATAGGGTGAACCCTATTGATTAAAGTGATTAAATTAGTTGATTGGCTTGTTAAAGTTTATAAGTTCAAAAGTGTTCTGTTTGATGCATTTGATTTGAAATTGAAGGTGATTTAATTAATTGATTGAATTAATGGTTTGATTAAAACCAACAATTTAATGAGTGATCAACATGGAATAAAATGGAACAAATTGGTTGTTTTTATTTGTGATTTTTATTCCAAAAGTTATAACAGAGCAAGTATGATAACAAGGCATTTGAAATTGTTTGAGTTTCATTGTGAAAACAAGAATAACAGATGCAAAACAAAAGGAACAAATGCAACAATATGATGACATGATGCAATACCTTAACAACAAGAAATCAAACATTCTAATTGGTAGGTTTTCATACTTGGGCTGTTACAAAACGCCCCCCCTTGAAGGAATCGCGCCCCGAGATTCCTACTGAGAAAAGAAAAGGCCCGGATACTTCTTGGGAAGATCCACTTGAGCCGTGACACGTGAAACACATCGTGCACATTGGATAGTTTCTGGAATTTCAAAACGATAGGCAACCCTGGCAACTCTTCTGGAAAGATGTCAGGGAATTTGGAAAACACCGGAACATTTTCAAATAAAGGTAGAGGTTTTGTATCGAGGGTGTATAGCTGAATAGAACTTGATTGATTTGGAGAATAGACTATCTGGAATGTGGTGATTCAGGAATGCTTCCTCGAAACAACTCCAGGTGATAGGAATGCCAGCTCTCATAGCCTGGAATCAACAACAACAACAACAACCTTTCTGGCCAGATATACTTAATATTTGGGAAGTTTTGATTAGACGCCGGTATAAGAACTGAAATGGAAAACAACAACAAGATTTCAACGGACGAACAGGATGTTGAGAAGAACAGGATATCAACATCGGGGAAAACGAGAACAAAACTCCTGAGGTACTACGGAAAACCCATCCGGGCTTCTAAAGGATCAATATCTACTGCTTAAGGAATAGAGGATCTGCTTCCGGGGCTTACACGCCTCCGTTCTCAATCGTGAGTAGGCAACATGATACATCATGTCACAACCACCTCCATTCCTATGGTCTAGTAGATATAACCATCCTAGAGAAACCAGAATTCGTGAAATCCTAACTTGAAAGTTTAGATGAGAAGGGAAAACAACGTTACACTTCCTTACCAGAAAAGGGTGGGTGGGTGGGGAAAGAAGAAAAATGGCAGAATTCCTACTCTCACGTTTCATTTTTCCTATATAGCTACAAAATAGTTTCTAGACTCAACTGCGACCAGTAAAAAGGGATCCTACAGGCAGACATGCTCTGATACCATTTGTCGCACCCGGACTTCTAGAGGATACTCGCCGTTCCGTTGAACAGTAGTAGATTGGATTACGGGGCTTACCGGCACCCGCGTCCTCTTACGAGTAGGCCAACACACGTATGTGTGACAACCAACCCCTATCTGTTCAGCGTCGACGTAAACTATCCCATAGAAATCAGGACACTTCCGTTGACGTACTTCAAAACATACACACATGGTACGTCAACGGCGTTGAACAACTGATATCACAACAGATCTCTATGACACAAAAGATTGAAATAAGTTGCAAATGGCTCTCATTAGAGCAGAGATAGCAAATACAATCATCCAGAGGACACATGTCCCAACAACACATCATTACATCACAGCGGAAGCATTCAACATGTCTGAGTACAGACAAGTACCAAATAGGCCTAAGAGGCCGGAAACAAACAGACGGAGCCCATCCACGAAGTCTCGGATCCTGCCCGGGTCCGCTATCTACTCGTCAGCAGTCTCGTCATACTCCACGTAGTATCCACCATGTAGATCCTCAGAAACGTCGTCTGCGGAAACCACAGCCCCAAAGGGGTCAGTACATAAACGTACTGGCAAGCAAGACTCACAGTTCACCAAAGTGTAACCCGTCAACACCAAGCATAGATGCTTTGGGTGCAACGGAAGAAAGGGGATATAAAAGATGCGGCAACTGGCTGCTCTAACCAACTACAGAGTTACTACCTCTTCCGGCTAACAGAAAGGAGATAAGATCGAGGATTGTAACCAACTGAAAGATAACTTCAAACAAACCCATCCTGGATCTCGCCCCTTATCCAAAGAAGCAATCCGAGGATAACTCACACAGTTGGATTAAAAGTGAATCAAGTTATTATGTCATCAACCTATTTCTAGTCAAGTTATTAATCATTGGGTGTAACATGTTTGATCATTATGTTTAAGTTGTCCTGAGTACTTGTTAGCCAGTACTTTCACCAAGTAATCCATAACCGCGGAAAACACGGCTTCTCGAGAAGATTATCCCTGCAGGGTTGCACCAATTTGGCCGTACACGTATGAATAACCCGCCAGATGGGAGATCACCCCACCAAGCGGGGCACTCAACACAACCAACCATTCTTCGCATCAAGCCCAAAGCACCTTGGGCGCACGGCTAATCGAGCCCAGAAGAAAATGGACCCTCATAGCACTCTAAGAACGTGTCCCCCTATATGCCGACTACGAAAGTTCCACCCTGGCCTGGGCTCGCAAAAACATGCATGCGGCAAATGGAAAACACGAACTAAATGAGGCGATTTGGACGAGATGCGAATCAGGTCAAGTTGAGGGGGGCGCCCATACTCGCTTCCCACATGCGGGTAGTGCGCTCATCATGGATCAGTAGACAAGACCCTTTTCCTATTAGGGTCGACACTAGCAGGCCTCAAAACCACACAGGGCCTCCTGCCGGTGCCTTATCATCAAATTTATTATTTAACAATAACCTTAGCATGATTGATTGATTAAACATCGAGCCCCCAGAACATAATAAGAATATAGTAACTGAAAGTAACGGGTAACAGACTCGAGCAAAACAACCTAAGCATGCTAGTAAGACACCGGCTCAATCAAAGGGGTTGTAGGAGTGGAGGGGAGGCAATATCAGGTTTTAAGGGATTCATGTGATAGGTTCGTAACAGAACAACTACTACTAAGGTTAGCAGAAAAGAACAACGGAAAGTATCGGTAACCAATGTTGAAAGGAACACGATGGTTCATGTGAGTGATAACTTGCCTGCAAAACCCAGTAGCCTGGTACTGAGCTAACTCCTTAGAAGGGGTGTCGTAAGTATCGTCGGTCTCAACGTCGTCGTGTATCCGAGAAGAAGCAAACAGACAATGCAGAAAAGGTAGACAATCAATATCATGGCATAGTGCACAATCATGGGATGATGCATGTCAAGTTAATGGTTGCATCAAAATAAACTTGCTAACATGGTAACACAATTTAAATGTACCCATATGCAATTTAATTACATATGGCAAGAGTCCAGGAATTATGGTTGAATTAATTGTTTTACAACTACTCATCATATGAAAGTGGATTAGCATGATGCATGGATGAGGAAAACAGCAAAATAACAACAATATAAGCAAATGGAAATAAGGTTTAGCAAGTTTAGAAATTCATTCATTAAGTTAGGAAATTTTGGTTACTTAAAGGTGTCACACAAGCATTTGTTGTTTTCATCATGTTAAATTGTTCAAAACAGATAACAAAGTTTATATTTGAAAAGAAAACATGATTTTAGTTGGATTACATGTTTCACTTGTTGCAAAAGGATTTCAAATGAATTATTTATGAATTAAACAAGTTTAAGCAAGAATTAAATGAATTTAATTCAAACATGAACTTATTTGAATTTTTATTTGTTCAAAGCATTAAACCAATTTCATATTTGAAAAGTTTATACTTTTAGGGTTGGAAAACATATTTTATATGTTCCAAAAGAATTTGTTTTGATCAAGTTATGAAATTACCAATTTTAAATGAAATAAACAAGGTTTAAATTATTTAACCAATTTTAATTATTCAAAAAAGAAAACAAAGTTTATATTTGGAAAGAGGGTTTAATTTTGCATGGAAAACATATTTCATTTGTGGAAATTGGATTTAAAATGAGCAAGTTATTATTTTGGCAATTTTCAATGCAATAAACAAGAAACAGTTGTTTTCAGCAATTTAAATTATTCAAAACAGCCAACAAAATTTATATTTGAAAATTACATGAAAATTTGATTGGAAAACATATTTAGTTTGTTGAAATTGGAATTTTTATGCCCAAGTTATGAATTTTACAAGTTTAAGTGAATTTGACAAGTTTTCAAATATTGCACCAATTTAAAATATTCAAAACAGTAAATAAATTTTATATTTGGATATATCATTTAATTTGGGACAGAAAACATATTTAAAAAGTCAAAATTGGAGTTACAATGATTTTCTTATGCAATTTACAAGATATAGTGCAAATCTGCCATTTTTTAGTGAAACAGGGACTTGGAAAATAATTTGCAGGGGCTAGAAAAGAATTACAAGGACCTATTGGTGATTTTGTGAAGGTTCTGTGACCAAACAAAAAGAAACAAAAATGTTTGGTTTAATTGGGAGAGGGGGGAGTCGAACCCCTCCCCCTGTGCTGCGCGCACGGGTTCCTCTACCACTGCGGTGGAAACTGTGTTGGTGTCTGCAAGGGAAACGGGGGGGGGTTTTGAGGTGTGGGCTCGGGATGTTTTTCTGAATTGACTGAACTCGAACAGGTACAGCACCTGTACCACGACAGAACAAGGCCATTGACGGGCAGCGGCAAACGCCGGAGATGCTAGGGCGTGGGGCGGATGGTGCTGGTGGGTGCGGCCCTAGAGGAGAGGAGGGAGGAGGGCGAGAGAAGGAGGGGAAGGGGGCCTCACCTTGGGCTCTCGATGGAGGAGGGAGTCGGGGGCGGACAGAGAGCAGCGGACAGGGAGTCGATGCAGGGGAGGTGGCCGGCCGGAAACCTCGACGGCGGCGGTGCTCCGGGCATCCTCGGCCGGTGACTCCTTCAGCGTTCTTGGAGCGGGAGGGGAGCCGGTTCCATTCCCGCGGTCGGTGACCCGCGGCACCTACCCTTTCCCCGCCGCCGTGGTGTTCCTCCTCCGGCCATGGAAAAAATTCAGTGGTGCAGAGACTAAGCAGAGAAAGAGGAAGGGACGTGGAAGAGAGAAGAAGTGGCGGCGCGGGGAAGGGAACTAGGGCTCTAGGGTTTAGGGTAGGCAGAAGGGGCGGCTATATGGGGGGAGGAGGTGGTACGGCAGTCATCCAGGATGGTTGCGAAGGATCGTGTGGTGGCGACTGCGGCCGTACTGAAGGTAGAAGACGACAACAATAAGGGGTAGCGGGCCAGAAGAATGAAGTTGGGCTGGGCTTAGTTTTCTCCCCCCTCTAACAGTTTTCTTTTTATTATTTCTGTTTCATTTTTTTTTTGCTGCAACCAAAATGGAAGAAAAGACTGCTTTGGAGTTTGCCAAAAAATACAGAAAAATTTGGGTAGCCTCTTTAGGTCAAACACAACCAGTAACCAAGTTTGGAAATCAAAAACAGTGGAATTTTTGGTACTGTTTGGAATTAACTCAATTTTAGAGGTATGTTGTTATTAAATAAAATAATGTTGAAACAAAGGTGTTAATAGGGTGAACCCTATTGATTAAAGTGATTAAATTAGTTGATTGGCTTGTTAAAGTTTATAAGTTCAAAAGTGTTCTGTTTGATGCATTTGATTTGAAATTGAAGGTGATTTAATTAATTGATTGAATTAATGGTTTGATTAAAACCAACAATTTAATGAGTGATCAACATGGAATAAAATGGAACAAATTGGTTGTTTTTATTTGTGATTTTTATTCCAAAAGTTGTAACAGAGCAAGTATGAAAACAAGGCATTTGAAATTGTTTGAGTTTCATTGTGAAAACAAGAATAACAGATGCAAAACAAAAGGAACAAATGCAACAATATGATGACATGATGCAATACCTTAACAACAAGAAATCAAACATTCTAATTGGTAGGTTTTCATACTTGGGCTGTTACACCCGCCACCTAGGCGCCACAGTGGCGCTGGCCCCGCTGTCAGTGGCTGGGGCTGGTCGCTGCGTGGTGCAGTTAACTTTTCTGCACGTTTTTTCTTTAATTTAAGTCCAGTAATTTTACAGTTTAGTCCCTAAACTAAAAACTCAAATAACTTTTGAATCCCAACTCCAAATAATATAAATAAAATATGTTTTCTGAACCAAATTAAATTCTCTACCTATTTAAACCATTTGTTTTCTGTTTTGAACATTTCAAATGCATTCAAATTTCAAATTCAAACAATTCCTTTCACATTTGCTTAATTCCATAACTAATTCAATAATAATCCAAATGTCACAAATAAAATATGTTTTCCATGAAAAATTAAACCACCTAACCAAATATAAATTTTGTTTCATGATTTGAATAATTAAAATTGCTTAAATAATTTAAACCTTGTTTAATTCATTTAAAATTGCTAAATTCATAACTTGCTCAAATTAAATTATTTTTGAACATATAAAATATGTCTTCAAACCAGAAAAACGTAATCTTTTCAAATATGAATTTGAATTAATGTTTTGAACAAATAAAATTCAAATAATATTCATACTTACTTTAGTTCCAATTAAATCTTGTTTAAACTTGTTTAATTCCTAAGTAATTCATTCTAATTCCTTTTTCAATAATTGAAACATGTTTTCCACCAAAAATTTTGTGTTCTTCCCAAATATTAACTTTGTTAAAAC